>JAIEZT010000021.1:15178776-15493776 GCA_019594935.1 Periophthalmus modestus
TTAAATACTGCAAAAAACGCTGTTTTTCTTTGCATGCTGGCCACACCCACATTTTATGACGTTGAAAAATCCAAGTGAGTCGCCTCTAATCCCACATGGGCCAAGTTTATTTTGACCAATTTGCAAGTTTTTTGAATGAAAATCCACGGCGTAAAAAAATCCAAACGTGAGAGTTAAAATTTCAAAAAAAAAATGGGGTTCCGCCCACAAATGCCGACTTCCTGTAGGGTTTAGGGTGGGGTCATAATATAATTTTTTACTTGTCTTGACATGTTCTATGGTTCTACCAAATTTCATTTGTCTACAATGAAAAAGGTCTCTCATTGACGTAATGTATTTTTGAACTTTGAGGTGGCGCTTTTGAGTAATTTTGAAGCATTATTTTTTTTTCCACATCAAAAACACAATTTTTTCACCAACCTTGAAGTTTAGGTCATAGTTGGATTAGTGCAGAGCATCTATATAGTCGACAACAAAGTCCAGTACTCTGAACTCCATTCATTTCAATGGTACATTTATGACATTACCACGGTAACATAGTTGCAAATAGAGGTATGTTCTCATTGGCTTTTTTGTTCAGTATCGAGATAGGGATGCCCATGCCAAATTTCAAATGTTTTTGAAAAAGTAAAATTTTTTTTGGTCCCATTCAAATTTTCAAGGGGGCGCTGTGGAGCAATGTAATGTTTAAAAAATGTAAATTGTATGTCCATGCATTCAGATCAAGATTTTGAACAAATCGTATATTAATGCCGGGAAATTGGACACTGCATGTTTGAGTTACGTACGATTTAATACTTCAAAAAATGGCTTTTTTCTTGGCAGGCTGGCCACGCCCACATTTTATGACGTAGAAAAATCCAAGTGAGTCGACTTTAATCCCACATGGGTCTAGTTCATTTTGACCAATTTGAAAGTTTGTTGAATGAAAATCCATGGCGTAAAAAATCCAAACATGACAGTTAAAATTAAAAAAAAATGGGGTTCCGCCCACAATGGCCGACTTCCTGTAGGGTTTAGGGTGGGGTCATAATATAATTTTTTACTTGTCTTGACATGTTCTATGGTTCTACCAAGTTTCATTTGTCTACGATGAAAAAGGCCTGTCATTGCCGTAATGTTTTTTGATTTTTTGAGGTGGCGCTGTTGAGTCATTTTGATACATTAATTTTTTTGCCCATAAAAATAATTAATTTTTCACCAACCTTGAATTTTGGGGTCCAATAAAACTAACTTTTCGTGAACGTTCAGGGGGTCAAAAATTCGTTCAATTGGGCAACCAAAATAAGAATAATAATAATAATAATAATAATAATAATAATAATGGAAACTCATTTTTTCCCCCTTTTTTTTCTCCTAAACCATAACAGCTACAGTCATGTGACTTTCTCACATTGTGCCCCATCACACGTAAGGCCCCTGTGAATATTTTCACAAGTCCACGACAAATCGATTGTCTTTTACGAATTTTTGAAAATGAAATTTGAAGAGGGCGCTAGAGAGCCATTTTGTGAGATAAAGCCATGATTTGCATATCATTGTGTTCAGCTCACAAATGTGCATAAACGCTGTATCAGCGTTTTCCCAACAAAAAATGTGTGGACGAGAAATATTTTATTGAAATATTCCAAAAATTGCAATTTTGTATAAAATTCACCATGACCACACCCAAAGTCATATTCAAATATAATTGATGATCTTTAATCTCACATGGGTTTAGTGGGTTTTGGCCAAATTTGAAGTGTTTGTGATGAAAACTGTGCGAGGAGATGTCCTGAATGTGACGGTGTGCGCTTTTGTCATTCCCGGGTTTGATCCAATATGGCCGACTTCCTGTACATTTTAGGGTGGGGCCATAATATCATTTTTGTCATGTCCCGACATGTTCTATTTTTTGATGCGAGTCTCAGATTTTTCAGTCGACTTTTTTCCGAGTCGGGCTCCCATAGGCCCAATGAAAATCAAAGTTTGAGGTGGCGCTATCGAGTCGTCTTTCGTTATTTTTTTTCGCGGTCTTCGGTGACAATTAGAGCTTGGCGAGTTCTAATTTTTGACACCACTCACTGGCATGTCGGGGCGTGTTAACCACTTGATTTTTGCCATTTTCTCCGTTTCGGACGCGGTTTTAATGAGTCCCTCGCCGGGACGTTGTCTCCGGCTCGGGCCTAATTAAAACTGCAAGCAGTGATAAAGGCCCTCGCCACCCTTGCGACCGCGGGGTACACGCCACCGCGGAGTTCGCGCCTCTCGTTCCCGCTTACATCGCCCCTCCCACCAAAAACGGCGACTGAGTAATACTACTCCATTCATTCCAATGAGAGCATTTATGACATTTTCACACCTGCACGGTTGGAAGTAGACGTATGTCTTCATTTACTTTTTTGTTCAGCATCATGAGTGGAATATGTGTACCAAATTTCAACTGTCTGTGACTAAGAAATTTTGTGGCCATCCCTGTTAAGCAAAACCCATGTATTTCAATGAGAAATATCGGTCGTCGCCATGGCAACACACTTACAAATAGAGATATGTTCTCATTGGCTTTTTTGGTCAGTATGGGAATAGGGATGTCCATGCCAAATTTCAAATGTTTTTGACAAAGTAAAATTTTTTGGGTCCCATTCAAAATTTCAAGGGGGTGCTGTGGAGCAATGGATTGTCTCAGCTATGTAAACTGTATATCATTACATTCAGATGGACATTGTGACCAAAATGTATATTAATGCCGGTCAACAGGACACTGCATGTTTGAGTTAGATGCCATATAATACTTCAAAAAATGCCATTTCTGTTTGCATGTTGGACACACCCACATTTTATGACGTAGAAAAATCCAAGTGAGTCGCCTTTAATCCCACATGGGCCTAGTACATTTTGACCAATTTTCAAGTTTGTTGAATGAAAATCCATGGAGTAAAAAATCCAAACGTGACAGTTAAAATTTCAAAAAAATGGGGTTCTGCCCACATTGGCCGACTTCCTGTAGGGTTTAGGGTGGGGTCATAATATAATTTTTTACTTGTCTTGACATGTTCTATGGTTCTACCAAATTTCATTTGTCTATGATGAAAAGGGTCTGTCATTGACGTAATGTATTTTGAACTTTGAGGTGGCGCTACTGAGTCATTTTGAAGAATACATTTTTTTGCACATCAAATTACACATTTTTTCACCAACCTTGAATTTTAGGTCATAGTTGGATTAGTGCAGAGCATCTATTTAGTCGACAACAATGTTCAGTACTCTGAACCCCATTCATTTCAATGACACATTTTTGACCATTTCCATGGTTACCACGGTAACATAGTTACAAATAGAGGTATGTTCTCATTGGCTTTTTTGTTTAGTATGTGAAGCCACATGTCCATGCCAAATTTCAAATGTTTAAGACAAAGTAAATTTTTTGGTCCCATTCAAAAGTTCAAGGGGGCGCTGTGGAGCAACGTAATGTCTAAAAAATTTAAATTGTATATCTATGAATTAAGATCAAGATTTTGAACAAAATGTATATTAATGCCGGAAATAGGACACTGCATGTTTGAGTTACATACGATTTAATACTTCAAAAAAAAGAGCTTTTTTATTGGCAGGCTGGCCCACACCCACATTTGATGACTTAGAAAAATCCAAGTGAGTCGCCTTGAATCCCACATGGGTCTAGTTTATTTAGACGAATTTGCAAGTTTGTTGAATGAAAATCCATTGCGTAAAAAATCCAAACGTAAGAGTTAAAATTTCAAAAAAATTGGGTTCTGCCCACAATGGCCGACTTCCTGTAGGGTTTACGGTGGGGTCATAATACAATTTTTTACTTGTCTTGACATGTTCTATGGTTGTACCAATTTTCATTTGTCTACGATGAAAAAGGTCTGTCATTGCCGTAATGTATTTTGATTTTTGAGGTGGCGCTATTGAGTCAATTTGATATGTGATTTTTTTTGCACATTAAAATAATACATTTTTCACCAACCTTGAATTTTGGGTCCAATAAAATGGACTTTTTTTTTACGTTCAGGGGGTCAAAAATGGCTTCAATTTGGCAACCAAAATAAGAATAATAATAATAATAATAATAATTAAAACTGCAAGCAGTGATAAAGGCCCTCGCCACCCTTGCGACCGCGGGGCACACGCCACCGCGGAGTTCGCGCCTTTCGTTCCCGCTTACATCGCCCCTCCCACCAAAAACAGCGACTGAGTAATACTACTCCATTCATTCCAATGAGAGCATTTATGACATTTTCACGGCAACACGGTTCGAAATAGAGGTATGTCTTCATTGACTTTTTTGTTCAGTATGATGAGTGGAATATGTGTAGCAAATTTCAATGGTTTATGACAAAGTAAATAGTTTCATCCCAGTTAACCAAAACCCATGTATTTCAATGAGAGATGTTGGTTGTTGCCATGGCAACACACTTGGAAATAGAGGTATGTTCCCTTGGGCTTTTTTGTTCAGTATGGGGATAGGGATGTCCATGCCAAATTTCAAATATTTTTGAAAAAGTAAAATTTTTTGGGTCCAATTCAAAATTTCAAGGGGCGCTGTGGAGCAATGGATTGTCTCATCTATATAAACTGTACATCATTACATTCAGATGAACAATGTGACCAAAATGTATATTAATGCCGGTTAGCAGGATACTGCATGTTTGAGTTAGATGCAATTTAATACTTCAAAAAACGCAATTTTTTTCCGCACGTTGGCCACACCCACATTTTATGACTAAGAAAAATCCAAGTGAGTCGGCTTTAATCCCACATGGGCCTAGTACATTTTGACCAATTTTCAAGTTTTTGAATGAAAATCCATGGCGTAAAAAATCCAAACGTGAGAGTTAAAATTTCAAAAAAATTGGGTTACGCCCACAATGGCCGACTTCCTGTAGGGTTTAGGGTGGGGTCATAATATAATGTTTTACTTGTCTTGACATGTTCTATGGTTCTACCAAATTTCATTTGTCTACGATGGAAAAAGGTCTGTCATTGACGTAATGTATTTTGAACTTTGAGGTGGCACTACCGAGTCATTTTGAGCATTCATTTTTTTGCACATGAAAGTACAGATTTTTTCATCAACCTTGAATTTTGGGTCATAGTTGGATTAGTGCAGAGCATCTATTTAGTCGACAACAAAGTCCAGTACTCTGAACCCCATTCATTTCAATGACACATTTATGACCATTTCCATGGTTACCACGGTAACATAGTTACAAATAGAGGTATGTTCTCATTGGCTTTTTTGTTCAGTATGTCAGGCCACATGTCCCTGTCAAATTTCAAATGTTTATGACAAAGTAATTTTTTTGGTCCCATTCAAAAGTTCAAGGGGGCGCTGTAGAGCAATGTAATGTCTAACCTCTATAAATTGTATATGTATGCACTCAGATCAAGATTTTGAGCAAAATGTATATTAATGCCGGGAAATAGGACACTGCATGTTTAAGTTACGTTCGATGTAATACTTTAAAAAATAGCTTTTTTTTTGGTAGGCTGGCCACACCCACAATTTATGACTTAGAAAAATCCAAGGTAGGAGACTGGAATCCCACATGGGTCTAGTTCCTTTTGCCCAATTTGGAAGTTTCTTGAATGAAAATCCACAGCGTAAAAAATCCAAACGTGAGAGTTAAAATTTCAAAAAAAAAATGGGGTTCCATCCACAATGGCCGACTTCCTGTAGGGTTTAGGGTGGGGTCATAATATAATTTTTTACTTGTCTTGACATGTTCTATGGTTCTACCAAATTTCATTTCTCTACGATGAAAAAGGCCTGTCATTGCCGTAATGTTTTTTATTTTTGAGGTGGCGCTATTGAGTCATTTTAAAACATTAATTTTTTTTGCCCATCAAAATAATTAATTTTTTCACCAGACTTGAATTTTGGGTCCAATAAAATTGAGTTTTCGTTAACGTTCAGGGGGGTCAAAAATGGTTTTGAAGTCGCGAGGAAAATAATAAGAATAATAATAATAATGGAAACTGATTTTCGACCCATTATTTTTCTCCTAAACCATAAAAGCTACAGTCATGTGACTTTCTCACATTGTGCCCCATCACAAATAAGGCCCCTGTGAATTTTTTTCACAAGTCCACGACAAATCGATTGTCTGCTACGAATTTTTGAAAAAATGAAATTTGAAGAGGGCGCTAGAGAGCCATTTTGTGAGATAAACCCATGATTTGCATATCATTGTGTTCAGCTCACAAATGTGCATAAACGCTGTATTAGCGTTTCCCAACAAAAAATGTGTGAATGAGAAATATTTTATCGAAATATTCCAAAAAATTGCGATTCTGTATAAAATTTCCCATGACCACACCCAAAGTCATATTCAAATATAATTGATGATCTTTAATCTCACATGGGTTTAGTGGGTTTTGGCCAAATTTGAAGTGTTTGTGTGATGAAAACTGTGCGAGGAGATGTCCTGAATGTGAGGGTGTGCGCTTTTGTCATCACCGGGTTTGATCCAATATGGCCGACTTCCTGTACATTTAGGGCGGGGCCATAATATCATTTTTGTCATGTCCCGACATGTTCTATTTTTTTGATGCGAGTCTCAGATTTTTCAGTCGACTTTTTTTTCCGAGTCGGGCTCCCATAGGCCCAATGAAAATCAAAGTTTGAGGTGGCGCTACCGAGTCGTCTTTCGTTATTTTTTTTTCGCGGTCTTCGGTGACAATTAGAGCTTGGCGAGTTCTAATTTTTGACACCACTCACTGGCATGTCGAGGCGTGTTAACCACCTGATTTTTGCCATTTTCCCCGTTTCGGACGCGGTTTTAATGAGTCCCTCGCCGGGACGTTGTCTCCGGCTCGGGCCTAATAATGGAAACTCATTTTTTCCCCCTTTTTTTTCTCCTAAACCATAAAAGCTACAGTCATGTGACTTTCTCACATTGTGCCCCATCACAAATAAGGCCCCTGTGAATTTTTTCACAAGTCCACGACAAATCACTTGTCTGCTACGAATTTTTGAAAATGAAATTTGAAGAGGGCGCTAGAGAGTCAATTTGTGAGATAGAGCCATGATTTGCATATCATTGTGTTCAGCTCACAAATGTGCATAAACGCTGTATTAGCGTTTTCCCAACAAAAAATGTGTGAAAGAGAAATATTTTATTGAAATATTCCAAAATTTACGATTTTTGTATAAAATTCGCCATGACCACACCCAAAGTCATATTCAAATATAATTGATGATCTTTAATCTCACATGGGTTTACTGGGTTTGGGCCAAATTTGAAGTGTTTGTGATGAAAACTGTGCGAGGAGATGTCCTGAATGTGAGGGTGTGCGCTTTTGTCATCACCGGGTTTGATCCAATATGGCCGACTTCCTGTACATTTTAGGGCGGGGCCATAATATCATTTATGTCATGTCCCGACATGTTCTATTTTTTGATGCGAGTTTCAGATTTTTCGGTCGACTTTTTTCCGAGTCGGGCTCCCATAGGCCCAATGAAAATCAAAGTTTGAGGTGGCGCTACCGAGTCGTCTTTGTTATTTTTTTTCCGCGGTCTTCGGTGACAATTAGAGCTTGGCGAGTTCTAATTTTTTGACACCACTCTGGCATGTCGGGGCGTGTTAACCACTTGATTTTTGCCTTTTTTTCCCGTTTCGGACGCGGTTTTAATGAGTCCCTCGCCGGGACGTTGTCTCCCGGCTCGGGCCTAATTAAAACTGCAAGCAGTGATAAAGGCCCTCGCCACCCTTGCGACCGCGCGGGCACACCACACCGCGGAGTTTGCGCCTCTCGTTCCCGCTTACATCGCCCCTCCCACCAAAATCAGCGACTGAGTAATACTACTTCATTCATTCCAATGAGAGCATTTATGACATTTTCACACCTGCACGGTTGGAAATAGAGGTATGTGTTTCCTTTGGCTTTTTTGTTCAGTATGATGAGTGGAATATGTATAGCAAATTTCAATGGTCAATGACAAAGTAAATTTTTTTCATCCCAGTTAACCAAAACCCATGTATTTCAATGAGAAATGTCGGTCGGTCGTTGCCATGGCAACACACTTGCAAATAGAGGTTATGTTCTCATTGGCTTTTTTGTTCAGTATGGGGATAGGGATGTCCATGCCAAATTTCAAATATTTTTGAAAAAGTTAAATTTTTTGGGTCCCATTCAAAATTTCAGGGGGGCGCTGTGGAGCAATGGATTATCTCTCAGCGATGTAAACTGTATATCATTAGGTTTATATTAAGATTGTGACCAAAATGTATATTAATGCCGGTTAACAGGACACTGCATTTTTTAGTTAGTTGCAATTCAATACTTCAAAAAACGCTGTTTTTTTCTTTGCATGCTGGCCACACCCACAATTTATGACTTAGAAAAATCCAAGTGAGTCGCCTTTAATCCCACATGGGCCTAGTTCATTTTGACCAATTTGCAAGTTTGTTGGATGAAAATCCATGGCGTAAAAAATCCAAACGTGAGAGTTATAATTTTAAAAAAAAAATCGGTTTCCGCCCACAATGGCCGACTTCCTGTAGGTTTAGGGTGGGGTCATAATATCATTTTTTACTTGTCTTGACATGTTCTATGGTTCTACCAAATTTCATTTGTCTACGATGAAAAAAGGTCTGTCATTGAAGTAATGTATTTTGAACTTTGAGGTGGCGCTACTGAGTCATTTTGAAACATTAATTTTTTTGCACATCAAATTACACATTTTTTTTCACCAACCTTGAATTTTGGGTCATAGTTGGATTAGTGCAGAGCATCTATTTAGTCGACAACAAAGTGCAGTACTCTGAACCCCATTCATTTCAATGACACATTTACGACGTTACCACGGTAACATAGTTGAAAATAGAGGTATGTTCTCATTAACTTTTTTGATCAGTATCAAAAGATGGATGGATGTGCCAAATTTCAAATGTCTATGAAAAACTTTGTCAAAAAAATGAATGTAGGTTGTTAGGGGGCGCTAGCGTGTCATTTTTGAATATTTTTACTAACAACCTTTCAAAAAAAAAATTTTTTTCACCAACCTTGAATTTTGGGTCCAATAAAATTGAGTTTTCGTTAATGTTCAGGGGGGTCAAAAGTGGCTTCGAAGCGGCCACCAAAAATAATAAATAATAATAATAATAATGGACATTTTTTTTTTCGACCCATTATTTTTCTCCTAACCATAAAAGCTACAGTCATGTGACTTTCTCACATTCTGCCCCATCACAAATAAGGCCTTAGTGATATTTTCACACGTCCACGACAAATCGCTTGTCTTCTACGAATTTTTTGAAAATGAAATTTGAAGAGGGCGCTAGAGAGTCATTTTGTGAGATAAAGCCATAATTTGCTTATCATTGTGTTCAGCTCACAAATGTGCATAAACGCTGTATTAGCGTTTTCCCAACAAAAAAAATGTGAAAGAGAATATTTTTATTGAAATATTCCAAAAATTGCGATTTTGTATAAAATTCCCCATGACCACACCCAAAGTCATATTCAAATATAATTGATGATCTTTAATCTCACATGGGTTTAGTGGGTTTTGGCCAAATTTGAAGTGTTTGTGATGAAAAACTGTGCGAGGAGATGTCCTGAATGTGAGGGTGTGCGCTTTTTGTCATCACTGGGTTTGATCCAATATGGCCGACTTCCTGTACATTTTAGGGCGGGGCCATAATATCATTTTTGTCATGTCCCGACATGTTCTATTTTTTGATGCGAGTTTCAGATTTTTCAGTCGACTTTTTTCCGAGTCGGGCTCCCATAGGCCCAATGAAAATCAAAGTTTGAGGTGGCGCTATCGAGTTGTCTTTTGTTGTTTTTTTTTTCGGGGTCTTCGGTGACAATTAGAGCTTGGCGAGTTCTAATTTTGACACCACTCACTGGCATGTCAGGGCGTGTTAACCACTTGATTTTTGCCATTTTCCCCGTTTCGGACGCGGTTTTAATGAGTCCCCCTCGCCGGGACGTTGTCTCCGGCTCGGGCCTAATAATGGAAACTGATTTTCGACCCATTATTTTTTTCTCCTAAACCATAAAAGCTACAGTCATGTGACTTTCTCACATTGTGCCCCATCACAAATAAGGCCCCTGTGATTTTTTTCACAAGTCCACGACAAATCGATTGTCTTCTATGAATTTTTTGAAAATGAAATTTGAAGAGGGCGCTAGAGAGCCACTTTGTGAGATAAAGCCATGATTTGCATATCATTGTGTTCAGCTCACAAATGTGCATAAACGCTGTATTAGCGTTTTCCCAACCAAAAATGTGTGAACGAGAAATATTTTATTTAAATATTCCAAAAAAATTGCGATTTTTTGTATAAAAATTCGCCATGACCACACCCAAAGTCATATTCAAATATAATTGATGATCTTTAATCTCACATGGGTTTAGTGGGTTTTGGCCAAATTTGAAGTGTTTGTGATGAAAACTGTGCGAGGAGATGTCCTGAATGTGATTGTGTGGGCTTTTGTCATTATCGGGTTTGATCCAATATGGCCGACTTCCTGTACATTTTAGGGCGGGGCCATAATATCATTTTTGTCATGTCCCGACATGTTCTATTTTTTGATGCGAGTTTCAGATTTTTAGATTCACTTTTTTCCGAGTCGGGCTCCCATAGGCCCCATGAAAATCAAAGTTTGAGGTGGCGCTATCGAGTCGTCTTTCGTTTTTTTTTTTTCGCGGTCTTCGGTGACAATTAGAGCTTGGCGAGTTCTAATTTTTGACACCACTCACTGGCATGTCGGGGCGTGTTAACCACTTGATTTTTGCCATTTTCCCCGTTTCGGACGCGGTTTTAATGAGTCCCTCGCCGGGACGTTGTCTCCGGCTCGGGCCTAATAATTAAAACTGCAAGCAGTGATAAAGGCCCTCGCCACCCTTGCGACCTCGGGGTTCATGCGACCGTGGAGTTTGCGCCTCTCGTTCCCACTTACATGGCCCCTCCAACCAAAAACAGCGACTTAGTAATACTACTCCATTCATTCCAATGAGAGCATTTATGACATTTTCAACGCCTGCACGGTTGGAAATAGAGGTATGTCTTCATTGGCTTTTTTGTTCAGTATGATGAGTGGAATATATGTACAAAATTTCAATGGTCTATGACAAAGTAAAATTTTCATCCTATTAAACCAAAACCCATGTATTTCAATGAGAAATGTCGGTCGTTGCCATGGCAACACACTTGCAAATAGAGGTATGTTCTCATTGGCGTTTTTGTTCAGTATCGAGTAAGGGATGTCCATGCCAAATTTCAAATGTTTTTGACAAAGTAAAATTTTTTTGGGTCCCATTCAAAATTTCCAGGGGGCGCTGTGGAGCAATGTAATATTTGACCTATGTAAATTGTATATCTATGTGTTCAGAACATCATTTTGAGTAAAATGTATATTAATGCCGGGAAATAGACCACTGCATATATTTGAGTTACATGTGATTAAATACTTCAAAAAATGCAATTTTTCTTAGCAGGCTGACCACGCCCACATTTTATGACGTAGAAAAATGCAAGAGGGTTTCCTTCAATCCCACATGGGTCTAGTTCCTTTTCACCAATTTCCAACTTTGTTGAAAAAAAATCCATGACGTAAAAAATCCAAACGTGAGAGTTAAAATTTCAAAAAAAAGAGGTTCCGCCCACAATGGCGGACTTCCTGTCGGGTTTAGGGTGGGGTCATAATATAATTTTTTATTTGTTTTGACATGTTCTATGGTTCTACCAAATTTCATCTGTCTACAATGAAAAAGGTCTCTCATTGACATAATGTATTCTAAACTTTGAGGTGGCGCTAGTGAGTCATATTGCAACATAATTTTTTTTTTACGTCAAAATAATACATATTTCACCAACCTTGAAGTTTAGGTCATAGTTGGATTAGTGCAGAGCATCTATTTAGTCGACAACAAAGTCCAGTACTCTGAACCCCATTCATTTCAATGACACATTTATGACGTTACCACGGTAACATAGTTACAAATAGAGGTATGTTCTCATTGGCGTTTTTGTTCAGTATGTCAAGCCACATGCCCTTGCCAAATTTTCAAATGTTTATGAGAAAGTAATTTTTTTCAATCCCATTCAAAAGTTCAAGGGGGCGCTGTGGAGCAATGTAATGTCTGACTTATGTAAATTGTATGTCGTTGCATTCAGTTTAACATTTTGAACAAAACGTATATTAATGCCGGAAAATAGTACACTGCGTTTCTGACTTTGGCACATTTTAAAACTTCAAAAAAAATGCTTTTTTTTCTTAGCAGGCTGACCACGCCCACATTTTATGACATAGAAAAATTCAAGAGGGTCGCCTTCAATCCCACATTGGTCTAGTTTATTTTGACCAATTTGTAAGTTTCTTGAACAAAAATCCATGGTGTAAAAAATCCAAACGTGAGCGTTAAAATTTAAAAAAAATTGGCTTCCCACCCAGAATGGCGGACTTCCTGTAGGGTTTAGGGTGGGGTCATAATATAATTTTTTTACTTGTCTTGACATGTTCTATGGTTCTACCAAATTTCATTTGTCTACGATGAAAAAGGTCTGTCATTGACGTAATGTATTTTGAACTTTGAGGTGGCGCTATGGAGTCATTTTGAAATGTTAATTTTTTTTTACAATAAAATAGTAAATCTTTCACCTATTTTGAGTTTTGGGTCATAGTTGGATTAGTGCAGAGCATCTATTTAGTCGACAACAAAGTCCAGTACTCTGAACCCCATTAATTTCAATGACACATTTATGACGTTACCACGGTAACATAGTTGCAAATAGAGGTATGTTCTCATTGGCTTTTTTGTTCAGGATGGAAAGATGGATGGATCTACCAAATTTCAACTGTCTATGAGAAAACTTTGCCAAAAAATGAATGGGGTTGTTAGGGGGCGCTAGAGTGTCATTTTTGAAAATTTTTCCTGACAAGCTTAAAAAGAAATAATTTTTCGCCAACCTTGAATTTTGGGTCCAATAAAATTGAGTTTTCGTTAACGTTCAGGGGGTCAAAAATGGTTTTGAAGTCGCGAGCAAAATAAGAATAAGAAGAATAATAATGGAAATTTTTTTTCGACCCATTTTTTTTTCTCCTAAACCATAAAAGCTACAGTCATGTGACTTTCTCACATTGTGCCCCATCACACGTAAGGCCCCTGTGAATTTTTCACAAGTCCACGACAAATCGATTGTCTTGTACGAATTTTTGAAAATGAAATTTGAAGAGGGCGCTAGAGAGCCATTTTTGTGAGATAAAGCCATGATTTACATATCATTGTGTTCAGCTCACAAATGTGCATAAGCGCTGTATTAGCGTTTTCCCCAACAAAAAATGTGTGAAAGAGAAATATTTTATTGAAATATTCCCAAAAATTGCGATTTAGTATAAAATTCCCCATGACCACACCCAAAGTCATATTCAAATATAATTGATGATCTTTAATCTCACATGGGTTTAGTGGGTTTTGGCCAAATTTGAAGTGTTTGTGATGAAAACTGTGCGAGGAGATGTCCTGAATGTGAGGGTGTGCGCTTTTGTCATCACCGGGTTTGATCCAATATGGCCGACTTCCTGTACATTTTAGGGCGGGGCCATAATATCATTTTTGTCATGTCCCGACATGTTCTATTTTTTGATGCGAGTTTCAGATTTTTAGGTTCACTTTTTTCCGATCTTTAATCTCACATGGGTTTAGTGGGTTTTGGCCAAATTTGAAGTGTTTGTGATGAAAACTGTGCGAGGAGATGTCCTGAATGTGAGGGTGTGCGCTTTTGTCATCACTGGGTTTTGATCCAATATGGCCGACTTCCTGTACATTTTAGGGCGGGGCCATAATATCATTTTTGTCATGTCCCGACATGTTCTATTTTTTGATGCGAGTTTCAGATTTTTCAGTCGACTTTTTTCCGAGTCGGGCTCCCATAGGCCCAATGAAAATCAAAGTTTGAGGTGGCGCTATCGAGTTGTCTTTTGTTATTTTTTTTCGGGGTCTTCGGTGACAATTAGAGCTTGGCGAGTTCTAATTTTTGACACCACTCACTGGCATGTCAGGGCGTGTTAACCACTTGATTTTTGCCATTTTCCCCGTTTCGGACGCGGTTTTAATGAGTCCCTCGCCGGGACGTTGTCTCCGGCTCGGGCCTAATAATGGAAACTGATTTTCGACCCATTATTTTTCTCCTAAACCATAAAAGCTACAGTCATGTGACTTTCTCACATTGTGCCCCATCACAAATAAGGCCCCTGTGGATTTTTTCACAAGTCCACGACAAATCGATTGTCTTCTATGAATTTTTGAAAATGAAATTTGAAGAGGGCGCTAGAGAGCCACTTTGTGAGATAAAGCCATGATTTGCATATCATTGTGTTCAGCTCACAAATGTGCATAAACGCTGTATTAGCGTTTTCCCAACCAAAAATGTGTGAACGAGAAATATTTTATTTAAATATTCCAAAAATTGCGATTTTGTATAAAATTCGCCATGACCACACCCAAAGTCATATTCAAATATAATTGATGATCTTTAATCTCACATGGGTTTAGTGGGTTTTGGCCAAATTTGAAGTGTTTGTGATGAAAACTGTGCGAGGAGATGTCCTGAATGTGATTGTGTGGGCTTTTGTCATTATCGGGTTTGATCCAATATGGCCGACTTCCTGTACATTTTAGGGCGGGGCCATAATATCATTTTTGTCATGTCCCGACATGTTCTATTTTTTGATGCGAGTTTCAGATTTTTAGATTCACTTTTTTCCGAGTCGGGCTCCCATAGGCCCCATGAAAATCAAAGTTTGAGGTGGCGCTATCGAGTCGTCTTTCGTTATTTTTTTTTCGCGGTCTTCGGTGACAATTAGAGCTTGGCGAGTTCTAATTTTTTGACACCACTCACTGGCATGTCGGGGCGTGTTAACCACTTGATTTTTGCCATTTTCCCCCCGTTTCGGACGCGGTTTTAATGAGTCCCTCGCCGGGACGTTGTCTCCGGCTCGGGCCTAATAATTAAAACTGCAAGCAGTGATAAAGGCCTCGCCACCCTTGCGACCTCGGGGTTCATGCGACCGTGGAGTTTGCGCCTCTCGTTCCCACTTACATGGCCCCTCCAACCAAAAAAAACAGCGACTTAGTAATACTACTCCATTCATTCCAATGAGAGCATTTATGACATTTTCACGCCTGCACGGTTGGAAATAGAGGTATGTCTTCATTGGCTTTTTTGTTCAGTATGATGAGTGGAATATATGTACAAAATTTCAATGGTCTATGACAAAGTAAAATTTTCATCCTATTAAACCAAAACCCATGTATTTCAATGAGAAATGTCGGTCGTTGCCATGGCAACACACTTGCAAATAGAGGTATGTTCTCATTGGCGTTTTTGTTCAGTATCGAGTAAGGGATGTCCATGCCAAATTTCAAATGTTTTTGACAAAGTAAAATTTTTTGGGTCCCATTCAAAATTTCCAGGGGGCGCTGTGGAGCAATGTAATATTTGACCTATGTAAATTGTATATCTATGTGTTCAGAACATCATTTTGAGTAAAATGTATATTAATGCCGGGAAATAGACCACTGCATATTTGAGTTACATGTGATTAAATACTTCAAAAAATGCAATTTTTTCTTAGCAGGCTGACCACGCCCACATTTTATGACGTAGAAAAATGCAAGAGGGTTTCCTTCAATCCCACATGGGTCTAGTTCCTTTTCACCAATTTCCAACTTTGTTGAAAAAAAAATCCATGACGTAAAAAAATCCAAACGTGAGAGTTAAAATTTCAAAAAAAAGAGGTTCCGCCCACAATGGCGGACTTCCTGTCGGGTTTAGGTGGGGGTCATAATATAATTTTTTATTTGTTTTGACATGTCTATGGTTCTACCAAATTTCATCTGTCTACAATGAAAAAGGTCTCTCATTGACATAATGTATTCTAAACTTTGAGGTGGCGCTAGTGAGTCATATTGCAACATAATTTTTTTTTTACGTCAAATAATACATATTTCACCAACCTTGAAGTTTAGGTCATAGTTGGATTAGTGCAGAGCATCTATTTAGTCGACAACAAAGTCCAGTACTCTGAACCCCATTCATTTCAATGACACATTTATGACGTTACCACGGTAACATAGTTACAAATAGAGGTATGTTCTCATTGGCGTTTTTGTTCAGTATGTCAAGCCACATGCCCTTGCCAAATTTCAAATGTTTATGAGAAAGTAATTTTTTTCAATCCCATTCAAAAGTTCAAGGGGGCGCTGTGGAGCAATGTAATGTCTGACTTATGTAAATTGTATGTCGTTGCATTCAGTTTAACATTTTGAACAAAAACGTCTATTAATGCCGGAAAATAGTACACTGCGTTTCTGACTTTGGCACATTTTAAAACTTCAAAAAAATGCTTTTTTCTTAGCAGGCTGACCACGCCCACATTTTATGACATAGAAAAATTCAAGAGGGTCGCCTTCAATCCCACATTGGTCTAGTTTATTTTGACCAATTTGTAAGTTTCTTGAACAAAAATCCATGGTGTAAAAAATCCAAACGTGAGCGTTAAAATTTAAAAAAAATTGGCTTCCACCCAGAATGGCGGACTTCCTGTAGGGTTTAGGGTGGGGTCATAATATAATTTTTTACTTGTCTTGACATGTTCTATGGTTCTACCAAATTTCATTTGTCTACGATGAAAAAGGTCTGTCATTGACGTAATGTATTTTGAACTTTGAGGTGGCGCTATGGAGTCATTTTGAAATGTTAATTTTTTTTTACAATAAAATAGTAAATCTTTCACCTATTTTGAGTTTTGGGTCATAGTTGGATTAGTGCAGAGCATCTATTTAGTCGACAACAAAGTCCAGTACTCTGAACCCCATTAATTTCAATGACACATTTATGACGTTACCACGGTAACATAGTTGCAAATAGAGGTATGTTCTCATTGGCTTTTTTGTTCAGGATGGAAAGATGGATGGATCTACCAAATTTCAACTGTCTATGAGAAACTTTGCCAAAAAATGAATGGGGGTTGTTAGGGGGCGCTAGAGTGTCATTTTTGAAAATTTTTCCTGACAAGCTTAAAAGAAATAATTTTCGCCAACCTTGAATTTTGGGTCCAATAAAATTGAGTTTTCGTTAACGTTCAGGGGGTCAAAAATGGTTTTGAAGTCGCGAGCAAAATAAGAATAAGAAGAATAATTAAAACTGCAAGCAGTGATAAAGGCCCTCGCCACCCCTTGCGACCGCGGGGTTCACGCTACCGCGGAGTTCGCGCTTCTTGTTCCCGCTTACATCGCCCCTCCCACCAAAATCAGCAACTGAGTAATACTACTCCATTCATTCCATGAGAGCATTTATGACATTTTCACACCTGCACAGTAGGAAATAGAGGTATGTCTTGATTGGCTTTTTTTGTTCATTATGATGAGTGGAATATGTGTACCAAATTTCGATGGTCAGTGACAAAGAAAATTTTTTCATCCCACTTAACCAAAACCCATGTATTTCAATGAGAAATGTCTGTCGTTGCCATAGCAACACACTTTCAAATAGAGGTATGTTGTCATTGGCTTTTTAGTTCAGTATGGAGATAGGGATGTTCCATGCGAAATGTCAAATGTTTTTGAAAAGTAAATTTTTTTTGGGTCCCATTCAAAATTTCCAGGGGGCGCTGTGGAGCAATATAATATGACACATATGTAAATTGTATATCTATGCGTGCAGAACATAATTTTGGGCAAAATGTATATTAATGCCGGGAAACAGAGCACTGTATATTTGAGTTACATGCGACTAAATACTTCAAAAAATTGATTTTTTCTTTGCAGGATGGCCACACCCACATTTTATGACTTAGAAAAATCCAAGTGAATCGCCTTTAATCCCACATGGGCCTAGTTCATTTTCTCCATTTTTCAAGTTTCTTCAATGAAAATCCATGGCGTAAAAAATCCAAACGTGAGAGTTAAAATCTAAAAAAAATTGGGTTCCGCCCACAGTGGCCGACTTCCTGTCGGGTTTAGGGTGGGGTCATAATATAATTTTTCTACTTCTGTTGACATGTTGTATGGTTCTACCAAATTTCATTTGTCTACGATGAAAAAGGTCTCTCATTGCCGTAATGTATTTTGAACTTTGAGGTGGCGCTATAGAGTCATTTTGAAACATTATTTTTTTTTTTCACATCAAAATACCAATTTTTTCACACCATCCTTGAATTTTAGCTCATAGTTGGATTAGTGCAGAGCATCTATTTAGTCGACAACAAAGTCCAGTACTCTGAACCCCATTCATTTCAATGGCACTTTTATTACGTTACCACGGTAACATAGTTGCAAATAGAGGTATGTTCTCATTGGCTTTTTTGTTCAGTATATCAAGGCAGATGTGCCCGCCAAATTTCAAATGTTTTTGACAAAGTAATATTTTTCAGTCCTATTCAAAAGTTCAAGGGGGCGCTGTGGAGCAATGTAATGTCTGACTCATGTAAATTGTATGTCGTCGCGTTTAAGGCATCATTTTGAACAAAATGTATATTAATGCCGGGGAAATAGGACCCTGCATGTCTGAGTTACGCGCTTTTTGAAAGTTAAATAAATTGCTTTTTTATTAGCAGGCTGACCACGCCCACATTTTATGACTTAGAAAAATCCAAATGAGTCGGCTCTCATCCCACATGGGTCTAGTTCATTTTGACCAATTTGCAAGTTTGTTGAATGTACATCCACAGCGTAAAATCCAAACGTGAACGTTTTAAATTTCAAAAAAATGGGGTTCCGCCCACAATGGCCGACTCCCTGTAGGGTTTAGGGTGGGGTCATAATATATTTTTTTACTTGTCTTGACATGTTCTATGGTTCTCTCCAAATTTAATTTGTCTACGATGAAAAAGGTCTGTCATTGCCGCAATGTATTTTGAACTTTGAGGTGGCGCTATTGAGTCATTTTGAAACATTAATTTTTTTTGCACATCAAAATACACTTTTTTTCACCATCCTTGAATTTTAGGTCATAGTTGGATTAGTGCAGAGCATCTATTTAGTCCACAACAAAGTCCAGTACTCTGAACCCCATTCATTTCAATGACACATTTATTACGTTACCACGGTAACATAGTTACAAATAGAGGTATGTTCTCATGGGCTTTTTGTTCAGGATGTTTAGCTAGATGTCCATGTCAAATTTCAAATGTTTTTGACAAAGTAATTTTTTTTGGTCCCATTCAAAAGTTCAAGGGGGCGCTGTGGAGCAATGTAATGTCTGACTTATGTAAATGTTTATATCTATGCACTCAGATCAACATTTGAACAAAACGTATATTAATGCCGGGAAAATAGGACGCTGCATTTCTCGGTTATTCGCAATTTAAAACTTCAAAAAATGGCTTTTTTCTTTGCAAGCTGACCACACCCAAATTATATGACATAAAAAAATCCAAGACAGTCACCTTTAATCCCACATGGGTCTAGTTCATTTTGACCAATTTCCAAGTTTTTTGAAGAAAAATCCATGGAGTAAAAAATCCAAACGTGAGCGTTAAAATTTAAAAAAAATGGGGTTCCGCCCACAATGGCCGACTTCCTGTAGGGTTTAAGGGGGGGTCATAATATAATTTTTTACTTGTCTTGACATGTTCTATGGTTCTCCCCAATTTCATTTGTCAACGATGAAAAAGGTCTGTCATTGCCGTAATGTATTTTGATTTTTGAGGTGGCGCTATTGAGTCAATTTGATACGTTAATTTTTTTGACCTTCAAAATAATAAATTTTTCACCAGTCTTGAATTTTGGGTCCAATAGAATTGACTTTTCGTTAACGTTCAGGGGATCAAAAATGGCCTCAATTCGGCAACCAAAATAATAATAAGAATAATAATAATTAAAACTGCAAGCAGTGATAAAGGCCCTCGCCACCCCTTGCGACCGCGGGGTTCATGCGACCGCGGAGTTCGCGCTTCTCTTTCCCACTTACATCGCCCCTCCTCCCAAAAACAGCGACTGAGTAATACTACTCCATTCATTCCAATGAGAGCAGTTATGACATTTTCACACCTGCACGGTTGGAAATAGAGGTATGTCTTCTTTGGCTTTTTTGTTCAGTATGATAAGTGGAATATGTGTACCAGATTTCGATGGTCTATGACAAAGTATTTTTTTTTCATCCCAGTTAACTAAAACCCATGTATTTCAATGAGAAATGTTGGTCGTTGCCATGGCAACACACTTGCAAATAGAAGTATGTTCTCATTGGCTTTTTTGTTCAGTATGGGGATAGGGATGTCCATGCCAAATTTCAAATATTTTTGAAAAAGTTAAATTTTTTGGGTCCCATTCAAAATTTCAAGGGGGCGCTGTGGAGCAATGGATTATCTCAGCGATGTAAACTGTATATCATTAGGTTTATATTAAGATTGTGACCAAAATGTATATTAATGCCGGTTGACAGGACACTGCATTTTTTAGTTAGTTGCAATTCAATACTTCAAAAATCGCTGCTTTTCTTTGCATGCTGGCCACACCCACAATTTATGACTTAGAAAAATCCAAGTGAGTCGCCTTTAATCCCACATGGGTTTAGTTTATTTTTGACCAATTTGCAAGATTGTTGGATGAAAATCCATGGCGTAAAAAATCCAAAGGTGAGAGTTAAAATTTCAAAAAAATGGGGTTCCGCCCACAATGGCCGACTTCCTGTAGGGTTTAGGGTGGGGTCATCATATAATTTTTTACTTGTCTTGACATGTTCTATGGTTCTACCAAATTTAATTTGTCTACGATGAAAAAGGTCTGTCATTGACGTAATGTATTTTGAAGTTTGAGGGTGGCGCTACTGAGTCATTTTGAAACATAATTTTTTTGTATATCAAAATACACATTTTTTCACCAACCTTGAATTTTAGGTCATAGTTGGATTAGTGCAGAGCATCTATTTAGTCGACAACAAAGTCCAGTACTCTGAACCCCATTCATTTCAATGGCACATTTATGACCATTTCCACGGTTACCACGGTAAAATAGTTACAAATAGAGGTATGTTCTCATTGACTTTTTTGTTCAGTGTATGAAGCCACATGACCCTGTCAAATTTCAAATGTTTAGGACAAAGTAAATTTTTTGGTCCCATTCAAAAGTTCAAGGGGGCGCTGTGGAGCAACGTAATGTCTAAAAAATTTAAATTGTATATCTATGAATTAAGATCAAAATTTTGAACAAAATGTATATTAATGCCGGGAAATAGGACACTGCATGTTTGAGTTACGTACGATTTAATACTTCAAAAAAGAGCTTTTTTATTGGCAGGCTGGCCACGCCCACATTTTATGATTTAGAAAAATCCAAGTGAGTCGCCTTTAATCCCACATGGGTCTAGTTTATTTAGACGAATTTGCAAGTTTGTTGAATGAAAATCCATTGCGTAAAAAATCCAAACGTGAGAGTTTAAATTTTTAAAAAATGGGGTTCCGCCCACAATGGCGGACTTCCTGTAGGGTTTAGGGTGGGGTCATAATACAATTTTTTACTTGTCTTGACATGTTCTATGGTTCTACCAAATTTCATTTGTCTACGATGAAAAAGGTCTCTCATTGCCGTAATGTATTTTTGATTTTTGAGGTGGCGCTATTGAGTCAATTTGATATGTGAATTTTTTTGCACATTAAAATAATACATTTTCAACCAACCTTGAATTTTGGGTCCAATAAAATGGACTTTTTTTTTTACGTTCAGGGGGTCAAAAATGGCTTCAATTTGGCAACCAAAATAAGAATAATAATAATAATAATAATAATAATGGAAACTCATTTTTTCCCCCTTTTTTTTTCTCCTAAACCATAAAAGCTACAGTCATGTGACTTTCTCACATTGTGCCCCATCACAAATAAGGCCGCTGTGAATTTTTTCAAAAGTCCACGACAAATTGATTGTCTTCTATGAATTTTTGAAAATGAAATTTGAAGAGGGCGCTAGAGAGTCAATTTGTGAGATAAAGCCATGATTTGCATATCACTGTGTTCAGCTCACAAATGTGCATAAACGCTGTATTAGCGTTTTCCCCCAACAAAACATTTGTGAAGAGAAATATTTTATCGAAATATTCCAAAATTGCGATTTTGTATAAAATTCACCATGACCACCAAACCCAAAGTCATATTCAAATATAATTGATGATCTTTAATCTCACATGGGTTTAGTGGGTTTTGGGCAAAATTTGAAGTGTTTGTGATGAAAACTGTGCGAGGAGATGTCCTGAACGTGAGGGTGTGCGCTTTTGTCATCACCGGGTTTGATCCAATATGGCCGACTTCCTGTACATTTTAGGGCGGGGGCCATAATATCATTTTTGTCATGTCCCGACATGTTCTATTTTTTGACGTGAGTTTCAGATTTTTACGTCGACTTTTTTCCGAGTCGGGCTCCCATAGGCCCATGAAAATCAAAGTTTGAGGTGGCGCTACCGAGTCGTCTTTCGTTTTTTTTTTTTTTCGCGGTCTTCGGTGACAATTAGAGCTTGGCGAGTTCTAATTTTTGACACCACTCACTGGCATGTCGGGGCGTGTTAACCACTTGATTTTTGCCATTTTCCCCGTTTCGGACGCGGTTTTAATGAGTCCCTCGCCGGGACGTTGTCTCCGGCTCGGGCCTAATAATGGAAATTTTTTTCGACCTATTTTTTTTTTCTCCTAAACCGTAAAAGCTACAGTCATGTGACTTTCTCACATTGTGCCCCATCACAAATAAGGCCCCTGTGATTTTTTTCACAAGTCCACGGCAAATCACTTGTCTGCTACGAATTTTTGAAAATGAAATTTGAAGAGGGCGCTAGAGAGTCAATTAGTGAGATAAAGTCATGATTTGCATATCATTGTGTTCAGCTCACAAATGTGCATAAACGCTGTATTAGCGTTTTTCCCAACAAAAATGTGTGGACGAGTAATATTTTATTGAAATATTCCAAAAAATTGCGATTTTGTAGAAAAATTCACCATGACCACACCCAAAGTCATTTTCAAATATAATTGATGATCTTTAATCTCACATGGGTTTAGTGGGTTTTTGGCCAAATTTGAAGTGTTTTGTGATGAAAACTGTGTGAGGAGATGTCCTGAATGTGAGGGTGTGCGCTTTTGTCGTTCCCGGGTTTGATCCAATATGGCCGACTTCCTGTACATTTTAGGGCGGGGCCATAATATCATTTTTGTCATGTCCCCACATGTTCTATTTTTTTGATGCCAGTTTCAGATTTTTTTACGTCGACTTTTTTCCGAGTCGGGCTCCCATAGGCCCAATGAAAATCAAAGTTTGAGGTGGCGCTATCGAGTCGTCTTTCTTTATTTTTTTTTTTTTTCGCGGTCTTCGGTGACAATTAGAGCTTGGCGAGTTCTAATTTTTGACACCACTCACTGGCATGTCGGGGCGTGTTTAACCACTTGATTTTTGCCATTTTCCCGTTTCGGACGCGGTTTTAATGAGTCCCTCGCCGGGACGTTGTCTCCGGCTCGGGCCTAATAATGGAAATTTTTTTTCGACCCATTTTTTTCTCCTAAACCATAAAAGCTACAGTCATGTGACTTTCTCACATTGTGCCCCATCACACGTAAGGCCCCTGTGAATTTTTTCACAAGTCCACGACAAATCGATTGTCTTGTACGAATTTTTGAAAATGAAATTTGAAGAGGGCGCTAGAGAGCCATTTTGTGAGATAAAGCCATGATTTACATATCATTGTGTTCAGCTCACAAATGTGCATAAGCGCTGTATTAGCGTTTTCCCAACAAAAAATGTGTGAAAGAGAAATATTTTATTGAAATATTCCAAAAATTGCGATTTAGTATAAAATTCCCCATGACCACACCCAAAGTCATATTCAAATATAATTGATGATCTTTAATCTCACATGGGTTTAGTGGGTTTTGGCCAAATTTGAAGTGTTTGTGATGAAAACTGTGCGAGGAGATGTCCTGAATGTGAGGGTGTGCGCTTTTGTCATCACCGGGTTTGATCCAATATGGCCGACTTCCTGTACATTTTAGGGCGGGGCCATAATATCATTTTTGTCATGTCCCGACATGTTCTATTTTTTTGATGCGAGTTTCAGATTTTTAGGTTCACTTTTTTTCCGAGTCGGGCTCCCATAGGCCCAATGAAAATCAAAGTTTGAGGTGGCGCTACCGAGTCGTCTTTCGTTATTTTTTTCGGGGTCTTCGGTGACAATTAGAGCTTGGCGAGTTCTAAATTTTTGACACCACTCACTGGCATGTCGGGGCGTGTTAACCACTTGATTTTTGCCATTTTTCCCCCGTTTCGGACGCGGTTTTAATGAGTCCCTCGCCGGGACGTTGTCTCCGGCTCGGGCCTAATAATGAAATTTTTTTTCGACCCATTTTTTTTCTCCTAAACCATAAAAGCTACAGTCATGTGACTTTCTCACATTGTGCCCCATCACAAATAAGGCCCCTGTGAATTTTTTCACAAGTCCATGACAAATCGATTGGCTTCTACGAATTTTTGAAAATGAAATTTGAAGAGGGCGCTAGAGAGTCATTTTGTGAGATAAAGCCATGATTTGCATATCATTATGTTCAGCTCACAAATGTGCATAAACGCTGTATTAGCGTTTTCCCCAACAAAAAATGTGTGAAACGAGAAATATTTTATTGAAATATTCCAAAAATTGCGATTTTGTAGAAAATTCCCCATGACCACACCCAAAGTCATATTCAAATATAATTGATGATCTTTAATCTCACATGGGTTTAGTGGTTTTTGGCCAAATTTGAAGTGTTTGTGATGAAAACTGTGCGAGGAGATGTCCTGAATGTGAGGGTGTGCGCTTTTGTCATCACCGGGTTTGATCCAATATGGCCGACTTCCTGTACATTTTAGGGCGGGGCCATATTATCATTTTTGTCATGTCCCGACATGTTCTATTTTTAGATGTGAGTTTCAGATTTTTAGATTCACTTTTTTTCCGAGTCGGGCTCCCATAGGCCAATGAAAATCAAAGTTTGAGGTGGCGCTACCGAGTCGTCTTTCGTTATTTTTTTTTTCGCGGTCTTCGGTGACAATTAGAGCTTGGCAAGTTCTAATTTTTGACACCACTCACTGGCATGTCGGGGCGTGTTAACCACTTGATTTTTGCCATTTTCCCCGTTTCGGACGCGGTTTTAATGAGTCCCTCGCCGGGACGTTGTCTCCGGCTCGGGCCTAAAAAATAAAACAACTAAAGTTAACTAAATAGTTCCAACACTGGTAGCCTAATTATTTTATTGATATGAAACTCTCAAACTTGACTTTTGACTAGGCCTTTACAGCGTATGGTAATAGCTGTGTTATTGTTAGTGCTACTTGTTCCTGTTCTATCCCTGTTGTGTCAGGAGGGGGCGCTGGTGAGGCTTATGGGGGCGTGTTCTGTGCACAAAAAGCCCAGAATGAGTCCACTTGTTATTGGTTTGATGTAGAAGCAGGGCTGAAGTCTGAGGTCTGGGCTTTTATCAAGAGTGAGCGTGAACTGTGGCTTTAACAGCAGCTCGAGAACCACCAGTCTGTAATGAACAGAACAAGACAACACTGAATGTGCCAGATAACAGAACATTGTGAAGCAGTATCCACTATTCTGTAAATAAATATATATAATAGCATTTTTCCTATCACTGAGGAGTTGGACAACTAATAATATGCAGAAATATAGGCTAATATGTTAAAATAAGTTACTGATGCTAATATTTTTATGATGCCATGTAGGTTTTACTTGGGTCTGTCGAGACAAGACATGAACAAGTGAATATACAGACACAAGAGCTTTATTCACAATGACATATCAACACAAACAAGCCCAGAAGTGCTTCAAAATCCAACCTGAAGAACAACATGTAGAAGTGTAACAAACAAAATAGAGGTCTGATTCTCTCCTGGGCATGCTGTAATTCTTTGACTCATTTTAAAACTGTTGCCAAAAATATTTTTAAAGTTACTGTACAATAATTGTGAATATTGGGTCCCATAACAAACCAACAGAGACACATTTTTACAACTGAAAATGTGATCAGCTCCAGTAACAGCAGAAAGTTAGTAACAAACACCAGACTGCACTCACATCTTCTGTAGGCCGAGGCTTCACTGCAGCCTCAACTTTAATTGGGACTACCTCATTCTATCCACAATTACAGTCCAAACATGAGGAGTGAAGGAGGAGGTCTGGACAGGAACAGTTTACTCACACTTGATCTCCACCCCTGCAGGTGTCCGTCTGATTTTTGCATATATTGCTTATCACTTATCACTAAGCAAACAAAATGTATTTACAGGAAGCTGCAGATGTGCACAAACATTTAATTTCGAATCATATTTTTTACAAGCCTAAAAACATATTTAATCTGTATTTACATGAATGATGGATTACTCTAGTTCTGTTTATTCTACAATGTTGTGAGTGTCTCCACTATTGTTTTAGCCTGAGAAGAAAATACATTGAATCATACAATGGCAAAGTTAGTTTGATGACATATGCATAATAAGAGAAGCATATCTACAAACAATATATTATACACATTAGAGCGTACTGTATCATGTATACACACTGAAGCAGGTGAGGACAGAGATTCTCATTCTGCTTCACTTTTAGACACTTTAATAAAGGTTTTCAGTAGAATAGCAACTCATTTTATTTGGTTCAAAATGTTTCAACAACAAAGAATCTGCATAGAAGACCAAGTGATGCATCAGTGCATCAGCTCCTGTGTTCTGTGTTAGACCTTTTTCAGAAAAGTGGAGCTCAACAGTGACTGTTCACTCTCAACATGACATGGTCACGTTACATCCAGAAATCAAGTATATGTCTCGTACAGTCGACTATTTTGTTATATGCCGAGGGTCGAGGAGATGCAGGCCCCAGGGGACTGTCCTGAAGAGCCTGAAGAAGCAGCAGCAGCAGGAGGAGCAGCAGGAGCAGGAGGAGCAGGAGTACAGGGCTGTCAGATGCAGGAGGTGTGTTGAGTTCAGTCAAAGACATTGTAAAATTATGTACATACAACATGTCTGTTTCATTCATTATGCTGTTGTAATAATAACAGTAGAAATTGAATTATGATAATTCAGTGTACAAAATAATATCCAGAGCAAAACTAGAACTGCTGTGTAATATTTCTTTATTATTATCATGACAGAACCAGTTGTGAATAACCAACAAGAGGACTCCCCCGCCCAAGACCTGCTGCTGCTTCTTCAGGGCAGGGCCCTCCTGCTGCACCCACAGGTGAGTAAAGGCATTAAGTTGTCGTCAGGCTTTCATGACACTGTATGAGATTGTTGTGAATTTCAATGTTAAATTTCAGTCTTCAATGTTCCATTACATGTACATATGCAGTTTTTTTTTTCAACTTATACCCATCTACTTATGTTTAAACGTCATTCTCATTACACTTTCTGTTTTGCAGGTCCACCTCGGAGGACAGCAAAGAGGAGGAAGAGGTCTCTGGAGTCATCGCCCTCAACTTTCAAGAGAGAGCTAGTGGCGGCACTCCGGGACCGACCTCCTCCTGCTCCTCCTCCTGCTCCTCCTCCTCCTTCTGCTCCTGCTCAGTCCGAGGATGAGCACTTCTTGTTGTCTCTGATTCCTCTCCTGCAGAAAGTGGCACCTCACAGGAAAGATTTAGTTAAATTTAGGATTCACAAATTATTGTATGAAAACACTTTAGTTTCTTTAAATTTGGAACCATTGGAGCCGACTCTGTAGATTGAGGTGGCACCTTCTGCAGGGGAAGAAACAGACCCTTTCTCCTCTCCTTCATGATCCCTCACTTCCCCCACCCCTCCTCCAGACAAGGTCCTTTCATAATGATGATAATAATAATAATAATAATAACAATAATAATATGTAAATAATTAATAGTTAAAAAAATAAGTTGTATAATATATACATTTGATTATAAAGTGTTTTTTTTATACATCATGCACCATTTCTCTTCTGCTGTGTAGTTTGTAAGGGGTAATATCAGTTACTATTAACAAAATGTAGCCATATTTACATATCTAAAAGCTCATTTACCAATTGAGGACAATAAATAAAACAAAGCACGGACAACAGTTAAGTAAATCTGTATGTTTTATTAATTTCCCTGTGTAACCTGGTAATTTGGGTCAATCTTGAATGGACATGTGATGAACCTGAAGCCACAGTCACAACACAGTCCTGGCAGACATCACCTGCAAACAAGAAACAAAGAACAGCACAAGAATATATAATCTTAAAATGTTGGTAATACAGTATTTGCTAAGTAAATAAATATTATGAATCATAACCATAGACAATGTTAAGCTCTTTATAGTTAAGTGGGTGGCTCTTAAAAGAGCCGTTGTGGGTCAGTCCTGTGGTGGACATGATTCTGCTGCGGGACAGCAGGTCATCGAACTGGGCCTGGGTCACACGAAAATACAGCTGGAATCACTGATCATCCAGACGGAGCTCCTGGAGCAAGTGATGGAACTCGCCAAACTCCGAACGCCTCTGAATTATGTCGTGAACCCAGACACGCCGCCGCTGAGTCGATCGCCTCCGTTGATGACTTTTGTGCAGTAAATACACCAAAGCTACTCTCTCAACCTGGTCTGTCATTGTGCACAAAAAGAGCGGGAAAACACTCAACGCTCTAAACGTGCTCTCGTCCAAAGCGTCTGCCCTCAAATGCACAGGCGTCCAAATAGAGGCGTCCAGCGCGTTCTTGACGCCCCGGTGTGAACACAGTTTGAGGGTTGTAGGAAAAAACATGGTAAGCAAATCATTCAAAACCAAGTTTAAATGTAAAGAACTTAGAGTCTTCTCACTGTGGTAGACTGATGATCTGGTAGAGAAGTAGAGAAAAGCCCAGGCTTAAATACTGCAGCTGGTGAGAGGTTGGGATGTGAGTGAGCCCAAGGAAGTGTGTCATTAGACCGTACTTGAGAGGAACATCATACAGACTGAAGACCCTCTCACTTGTGTTGGCTCAAGTCTCTATTTGGACCAGGGCTTGTTCACCTCTTCCTCTCAGGTGGGCCAGAACATCTGACAGGTCCAGGAGTGTTTTTGGATCCTAAAACACATTTGGTGAGATATAACTTCAGTGTAACGTTCTATTCTAATTTACAGTTACAGGTTTAACATGTATCTACAGAGAATGGCTTACAGAGGTCTGTGGATTTTTGTTCTTCTACATCTGACTGGAGCCAGGGCAGGAAAAGTGGTTGGAGTTGTAGAAGACATAGCACAGATGATGATGATGACTGTGGATATATTTCTTCTCCGGCAGATACAGACAGGAACAGGGATGTGAAAACTGGACTCGGAAGTCTAATGAAACAAGTAGAGAATTATAACATATTAGATTTGAGTTAGGCAGGATTTAAACTGCAGTGCTCCATATGTATACTAAAAGTGCAATAACCCCTCTGGTTACAAAACAATCTGTATTATTTCTCCAGAGACAGAATACCTTCTCACTGTGTTGACTCATGCTCTAATGTCAGGATCAGGACTCCCTCTGTATCGTCTTCACTGCACTGTGAAGATGATACCATGGACAGCTCCACCAGAGACACTGTAAAAAGTGAAATGATTATAGTGGAAAACAACAAAAAATGACATTTGCATTGTTCTTACTCACCAGACCATGTTGGATCTATGCCGACTCCAGCCTCACATTGGAACACATTCATGGACAGATAAAACAAGACCTACCTAATGATCAAACAGGTTCAATAATAAACTTGTCACGTGTTGTTGGACTGAAGAGTGTCTCTGTCCTCTGTCTTAAGCCCTAGCACAAACAGGGACATGTCTTAAATTTCACTGTGGACTCTCATATGCTGCTGCTGTGCATCCAGCGGGGCGCCTGCCAATCAAAGCCCTTTTTATGGGACTGAGAGGAAGGTGTTAAGTGCAAATTCACAATGCTTCTATAGGACAAATACACAAACCTATAGAAATGCACTTTAGGTCCTTCTTTCCATCTGTAAAAATAGGCTTTTTCAAACCCATAGTGTAAAGAAACAAGTACAATGTTGTATCATATTAACATTATATAGACAGGAGAAGTAGGGAGTGTCCCACCAGCTGATAAGTTAGTGAACAAACCCAAGTCTCCACATCTTACAATTCAATTTAAAGTAAAAGTACAATCTCCAAAGAGACTGTTTACAACAACATAACATTACATTACATTACGGTACACATGAAACTGCAGAAAAGGGAGAAGTAGGGAGTGTCCCACCAGCCGACAAGTGAACAAACCCAGGTCTCCACGTCTTACAAATCATTTTAAAGTAAAAGTACAATCTCCACAGACTGTTTACAAGAACATAACATTACATTATAGTGCACATGTTCATTTAGACACTACTTGTACAATGAAACTGGAGAAAAGGGAGAAGTAGGGAGTGTCCCACCAGCCGATAAGTTAGTGAACAAACCCACATCTCCACATCTTACAATGCATCAGGATCAAAATAAAGTACAGTCTCCAAAGAGACTGTTTACAGTTTACATCCTGGTACACGTGTTCATTTTTATACCGGTACTACTTGTACAATAAATTCCTTACACAGTTTAAACTGGAGAAGTAGGGAGTGTCCCACCAGCCGACAAGTTAGTGAACAAACCCACGTCTCCACATCTTACAAATCATTTTAAAGTAAAAGTACAATCTTCAAAGAGACCGTTTACAAGGTCATAACATTACATTATAGTGCACATGTGTTCTTTTGTATACTATGTGCATTTCATACCTGAAACAACAACTTATAATACAGGACAAACAGGGAATGTCCCACTAATTGTTAAGTGATGGACAAACCCAAATCTCTAAAAGAAGAGAAGACCCTGACCAACCAGCAATGGCTTTATAAAAGCTAATTGGGATTCAAAAAGTAAAAAGTAAACATTTCCCCATTGAGGGATTTTGTTGAAGATGTACTTCAAATGAGTTTCAATAATTATTTCTAAATAAATAAATAAATAATGAGTTAGTTAACCCTCCCATGCCCAGTGTGGAACCAGCTCAAAACACACACAAGGTGAGGCGTACTATGCAGGAAACTACACTGAAGTGTCATGCTCAGATTGACTCTTTTCTCAAATACTATTTAGTCAAGAGGAAATTTAGACAATTTGTTAATGTTGTGTCTGTTTTTTACGTTCCTACATAATATTCCTTCCCTTTCAGAAAAAAACACAGCAAAGGAGCAGGAATCACACAAGCCCAGAGGAGAATGCAAGGCGTACTCTGCAGGACATCTGTGACATTGCTGCTTAAATTTGGTTAATCAAAAACTATTTACTTACTGAACATATACTGATATTGTTGCTCCTAAGATGGTCAGGATTTCAGGTTTTTAGAAATCCTACATACTATTCCTTGCTTCCTCCTTTTTTGAAACACACAACTGCACACAACTTCTAAAAAGGGTAGATCACTCAATTTTGGCACACAAAAATAAAACTTTGTGTACTAAAACTAAACTAAAAAAAGATGAAACACACAACTGCACACAACTACTAAAAAGGGTAGATCACTCAATTTTGGCACACAAAGATAAAACTATGTACATGAGATGAATCGGCAGTGCTAAAGGTGGTAAATGTTGCCGATATTGCGTTGCCAAGCCCAGAGTCTCAGAGACTGAATTCAATCATCGTCTGACTCGGGGTCTTGGAGCAGGTGGTGGATGTGGAAGTAGCGGGTGAAGCCCAGGGACGTCCCAGCAGAAGTGGAGGGGGTGGGGTCTTGGGGTTGTCCTCAGAGGAGGAAAGGCACGGCCTCTTCGAGATGGGGTCTTCATCCTCATCTTCATCCCTGGGGCGCTTGGATCCACCGAGAGGCAGAAAGTCCAGAGCAGGTCCCGCAGGCGGATGGCAAGGTGCAGGGGGGACAGCAGCAGAAGAAGACGGGCGAGGCTCCTCTTCAGTGATGGGGCTGGGAGGAGGAGAAGGGCTCTCTGCTCGCTGCTGAGGAAAGGGGTTCGCAGGACGAACCACCTCTTCCACAGCTTGAGCAGGAGGAGACCTTGGGCGCCAGCCGGCCCAGAACTCCTCCCAGAACTCCTCAACGAGACCCTGGTTCTCCTCTTCGTCGATGTCTTCCTCGAAGAGGGTCTCGTAGCCAGTCTACGTCTACGTCGTCCTCTTCGTCGCTCCACCCCTCCTCCTCTTCGTCGCTCCAGTCCTCTTCTTCCTCAATCGGCGCAAACCTGAGAGGAGGAGGAAGAAAAGGAAAACCTACCTCCAACTCGTCGTTGAAGAAGTTGAAGGCAGGCGGGTCCCCCAGAGCGTCCCTCGGGTCCAGAGCGTCCCTCGGGTCCAGAGCCACTGCAACATTTGACAACATTAACAACTTGCTTCATACAAAGGTATTCCTGCTGTTTTGGAGATGATAGAAGGAGCCAGCCAAACTTTTACACACAAGTGATTCTACATAGCAGAAACATAAATACAGTGCATGATAGTAGCCTATAAATACTTTTACTTGGCTCATATCCCAAAGGCTTTGTATTTGATTAAACTTAGTACATGAACTGGGTATGTTAGGTCTGAGTTTGAATTTTAATACTCTACTACTACAGTGAGGTCTGTTTGACTTCGTTGGCACAAGTCCACAGTGCACCTGCCAATGTGCAATGTACCTCAGTAACCCCATTCAGCGCAAAACAATCTAATAAAACTCCACCAAAACATCAATACTTGATCTCTTTCAGTATAAAATGTGCATCTCTGTAAAGATTCGACTTTAGAATCTTTGGCTGGGCGCCATTTTGTTTGCAAAAATCCCTCCAACGCAGATGAATTTCAACGCCCGCAAACTAAAATACTGCTGTTTTCCAGAAAATGCTTTGATAACTTTTTACTTTGCATCTTTCCCGACAAAATTAGTCTGCTTTTAGCAGGTATTAATCAGAAACAGTCTTCATCACTGACAGTCACAATAACCTTTCAAATGAATCCATTTCATAAACGTGACCACTGATATTAGACCCAAACCGATGAGAAACAGCGGCACATGCTCCTAACTCTTAATATCATGTCGTATTTAGCTTATTTGATCCATATTTACACATAGTTGAGTGATATATTTTACCTCCGGGGAAGAGGTCCAAGTTGCCCGGTGGCTGGCGGTCTGGAAGGCGAGCCATGGTTCACAGTAGAGTTTGTCAATCTTAAAAAGAGTCAAATAAGCGTTAGCGAGTGTCCTGATACTCAAAGTGTATTTTACCAACAGTTTAGGCCTTAATGACAAATGAATATCACGGGCACTTACAAGAATCCCACTCGAGAGCTCAAGTTAAAGTGAGAAATTTAAATGATGCGGCCTCTATACACTTTTGGTTGCCATGTCACCGACGCACGAACGTCAATCTTCCTGTTCATTGGGCGGAGGAAATATTTTATTTATTTTTCTTTAAACCATGGCTGGGTTTAGGTTGTGTTTCTGCTGTGATGATGTAAAACAATAACCCGTTTGGAAGTGGCTCACTCTGCATGTTTAGCAGAGGCCTCAGTGTGTAAATATGTGGGGAAATGAAATACATTTTACCCTGGCAAATACGTACATCATGTCGCCTTTCAAGTGTGTCTGGTGACTGTTCCACTTATTAACAAGGACCATCAAATTCTTCACTCTAGACCAGGGGTCGGCAACCAGTGGCTCCGGAGCCGCATGCGGCTCTTTCATCCTTATACTGTGGCTCCGTGTGGCTTGAGAAAATAAATGACAAGTATTTAAATGAAGTGTATTTTATTTGTGTTAGTTCTTTTATAAAATTGTAGTTTAAATTGGAAGATTATTGTGATCTTGAAATATTAAAATAAAATGATATTTTCTTATTTTTCGCTGCTCATAATAAGCGTCACACTCTGTTATGTTAAAAACAAACCCGCTCACGCCTCACAGTCCTGCGGAAACACACAGCTCTGATTTTCAGACGCTGTGCAGAGGTTCAGGAGCAGGAGGATCTTTCACCTGTCCCTCATGACACTATATAAGCTCGTCTGTAGATATATAATAAACATCCTGATAGTAAATCGCCACAGAAATCTATTTGATATAACGACGAGTTTTTTATATCTGCGCTAGATCTGCTCTTGTCCTACGTGATGACGTATCACGTATAATGCGTCAGACACGTTGCCCAAAAGTAGAGCCACAAGCTCGTGAAAATGAGCCAAAACAAAAGTCTTTGGAGAGTTTTTTTTGCAAAGGGGAAAAGGCCAAACTGAGGAGCCAGAAGAGGAGCCTACAACCCCCAAGAACAAGAAAGATCAATTTAACGGACAACACCAGGAGTCCTACTTAAAATCTGGGTTAGTCTCTACAGCAGGCGTCACCAACCCTATGCCCGCGGGCACCAGGTCGCCCCCAAGGCCCACATGAGGCGCCCGCAGGCCGCTTCTAAAAATAGCACAACTCACTAATAAGCTGCATCTAAAATTTTATTTTAATCTGTTGCTTTTTTTTTTTTTAATTACCCTTACATTTATATAGATTTAAAAATGACAACATCTTAAAAATATATTCATTATACATGAAGTTTAGAAAAGTTAAGGTGAACTCTGACCTCCTCAGGTCAAAGGTCAGTGTTGTGCGCGTGATAAAACCAGGGCTCCGCTAGCTCTGAATGTAGTTTCACGACTGTAAAATAAACCTGCGTGTGTCTCATCTGCGGCGCGACTGTGGCGACGGAAAAGCGGCACAATGTGGAGGGACATTTCACTACGTGTAGTGATGGGCGAATGGAGCCTCGTGAAGCACTGACACCTCAGTCGCAATATTGTCTCAAATGGTTCGACGTGTCTGAGGCCTCGGAGAAACACTGACCTCTAGTGGACAAATTTAACCATTGCAAACCAGCACATAACCCATGATTTGCGAACCCAAAACTCTATTTTCTATTTTATTAGAAGTCATAAATAGTATATATTCTATTTTGAACATTAAAAAATGATATAACAAATTATATATCACATGTTTTTATTAAGAAATATAAGTTTTGTGTGATCCCAAACCATGGATCGCTTTTTTCCACACCACCATTAACCAACTAATCACCACTAACGTCATACAATACTCCGCACTACCCAACATTTTTCAGAAATATTGGTGCATCTTTTATACTGTAGCAGTTTAGTGCTTGTCAAACCACAGACCTGCTGTGGTCTGAACACTCTGAAGTGCTCTGTACCTATCGCAGAGCGGAAGATTCGCTGAGCCTATAAAACACTTCGATTCACTGAAGCGATTGACACACAGAGCGAAGCAGGAGGGGGAGGGACCGACACCTCGACACTTTGGTCACGTGAGCGGCTGCTGCGAGACAAGTTCCGAGGCAGAGCTTCGGAGCAATTTGTTTCAGAAAGAACGAGACGAGCTCCGGAGCTCCGTCTCATTTGCCCATCACTAACTACGTGTCACAAAAGTTACCGAGCTAACTACCCACCAGGACGTTAACTACGGCAGTGCACTAAGGCACATGAGCAAAAGGCAGCTTCGGGTAAGCAACAGTTTTTTTTTCACGAGACCAGAAAAAAAAAAAATTATAATAAAATAAAATCATAAAAAGCAACAGAGATTTATTTCAAAATATGCAAGTTGATTTTTCTCTAACATTACATAATTGATAACTTGTTGAAACATGGTGCAAAATAGTTTGTTTTGTTAAAAAGGTTTGTCAGTGGCCTGTGAAAATGGGACTGAGATGAAGTGATCACCTGAAAATTTAACAAGTACTGAGATTTATAAAGTTAAAGTGCTGAATACTGATATCTGTTTCTCACCTTGCTGTCATTGTTGATTGTGAGAAATCATGAACGTGATCAGTGTCTTCAGAGATGATTATCATTAATTATTATTAATAATGTGTAACTAAGGGCAAACTGAGCAGATTTGTTATTTCAGAAGAGCGAATCAAACTGGTAGCCCTTCGTATGACTGGGTACCCATGAAGTAGCCCTCGGTTTCAAAAAGGTTGGTGATCCCTGCTCTACAGGTGACTCTGACGCAGAGTCCCTCTGTGTAATATGCGGGAAAAGTGAACGAGGCAATGAAACCTACAAAACTGCATCACTCCTGATGGGACCACCTCATCACAAAGACACGAGCGCAGGGCTCACACTGATTCAGAGGTATAGTGACGTGGATTTTTTATGCACTTAACTTATTTTTACCATATTAATCTGCCACGTGTAGATGGCCAGTCTATGAAATTATCATATTATTGCTATTTATCATAATCATGGAAAAGTGTGGACTTGAATGCATCTGTATTAATTTGTTGTTACATGCTTTTCTCTAACAATTTGAGATGGTTGATTTTTAAGCTTGGTAGAGATGATTTAACACTGGAATGAATAATGGTATTTTGGATCAGGTGAATTAATAAACTGTGCACAATTTTACAAGGACAAGTCTCCATAAATAAATGTCTTTTTTCCCTGTGTGCATTTGCAAACTGTAAATTGGCATTTTAATGTTTCTTTTCCAGATTGGCCTTTCAGCCCGTGTCATACTGGTTTCACTGTGGATAATGACACACTCTTAACCAGCTTCAGCAGCATCTTCACAAAGTATTTTGCTTTTGTTCTTGGGTTGTCTATCGGCCAGTGGCCCTGTGCCACCAGCTACTAGACTGACAGAGTTTAAAGGTGTTAGAACGTGTGGTTAAAGAGCCCAGTACTCATGTGTTTAGTGAAGAATTATTTTTATTGCCATTTTCTACACTACCACAACCACAGACAAAAACTGTATGCCTCTGCTCTGTAGCACTGACACATCCTTAATTAGCCCTTAAATAGGCCTGTGGTATCTGTCCTGGCATTTGTCATCAGGTCCATGTGCTACTTCCTGTCCCTTTTGAAGGGTCAGGGCACAGAGGTGACAAAGACCACAGGCCCACACTGAGAGGGATATGTGCAACATCCAGTAATTAAGTCTTGGGACTTAAAGCCTGAAAAAACAAAATGTGTCAAAGGGGCGTTCTATAGTTTTGTAGATTATAAATATAGGTGAATCTCTTTGTTCAGGGTCTTTCTCACATTGGCTCAGAGAATACCCAGACTCTGTCTGTGATTGGCATATACTCTGTATTTGTAATAAACAGCATTACACTGTCAGAGCTTGTCTTTTGGGTTATTTCCTGAACACATCCCATTCCAGACCATTGGGCTACTACTAAAAGTGAGCTGCTGAATGCAAATTAAACTACAGGCACACCTGGACACACCTAGTGAGACCAAATAGGAAGTACAGTGCCACACAGTGGCTGGTGGTGCAAACATCCTCAAAATGGCTCTTTCAGGTTCACGTTCACATTTTTAAACAAACCACGTTCATGACACACTCCTTGCACATTCATGCTTGGCCCTAATAATAATGAATATCTGTTTTTGTTGTCTTATTAAAATAACATTTTCATAATACTGATGAACTATTTAACAGTACATGACAAGTTGGAATACGGATTAGTGCAGCATTACTTGTAGTTAATACACCTGAAGGGACAGACTTAAGAGAATGTATTCACACATCAGTGTGTATCATGAAGTACTGGAGCTGAACATGTTTATACTGAGTCTGTGTATCACCCAGTCATGATTAGTCATGTACTTTAACAAATAACAAGTTTATATCAATCCAAAAGCTATAACATATGTGCTATAACATTGGCCTGATTGTAGGCAGCAGAGGATTAAAAATGAAGCTATTGCCTGACTCTGATCAGACAGAATATTCAAAGGCTCAAAGCAAAGTTAGGCCTCAGTTGGGATATTTGCACTCTTGAGCATTAGCATAACATAAAGCTCCAACAGAGGCAAATATTTAGTTTGGGCTGACCACTGACTAAAGGAAACACGTGACGCTCATGGATTTACCAAAATAGAGGGACGCTTTATTTGAAGAGTTAGTGGCCCCATGTGGACTGTGGATGTCTAAAATACTGATTTATTTTATTTTATTTATTTGTTAATGAACAAACATGGTTCAACATGAATATAAACATACCAGATTATCAGTGACGTGCGGTGAGGTTCATGGCTGGTGAGGCACTGATGTCGTCACAATCAGATTTACAAACATGTAAACCAGGTGTCAGGACATTTGGCCACGGGTCAGTTTCTCTCCCAGTGACCTGGGGCCAGAATAGAAAAGAATTTCAAAATAAAAGCTCTAATAGTATGAAATAAAAAGCTGGTTTTGTATAGTTTTTTATCCTTATTCTGGTTCCCCAATTTTCAGTGAATTGAAGTCATTAAATTTCTTACCATTTTGTACATCTCTGTTTGAAAAGACCGAGTCTTTGGTCCCGTCGTCTGGAGCAAACCATTTAGCTCCTTTAGCGTTGGTCTCAGTCCTTTAATTATAACCTCCTGCTTCGTCCGAAAGTCGAGTTTAGAAAACTGCTTGAGCTTTCATATGTATCTTCCGCCATTTAAAAAGTAGGGCCAGATAAGAAGAAAAAAGTGAATTGCTAAAGTTGACTTGCTAACTCTAAATTGTAGTTTGCTGCCCCTATTCTGCGGGAGTTACATGAATCCCTGGGCTCACAAGCGCCCCCTAACATGAGGCAGGGTAACTGTGTGCCTCACCTGGCACCTTTTCACAGCTGCTTAAAGTAGCAGAGTGCAGAAGTGAGCGCACAGCAAAGTCAGTCCACGGTGAGGCACGGACAGCCTCACCGGGCGTCTCTTCTCAGGATTTCAACGGTAAATGTAAACATTAAGAGATTTTGAGGAAAAACAAGAATAAAATTGCAAAGTTAAATAGAAAATAACTTTATAGTACAAACCATAGAATAAATATAACCATTTCATGTATTTTTCTCTGTGATGACAGCCTCGCCTGACCGCACGTCACTGGTTACATTCTATACCCACCCCCTTAATTTTTGTCCATACATGCAAATATGTCTATTATGTCTTATGATTTACGTGTTGTTTATGTGTTTACCTTTCTCATCAATCATTTTCAAAAGATCAACCAGATTGACCCCTGAATACAGTACAGTAATGGATATTCTTATGTCTGTCTCAATAATAATGTCCAGTTGCAGACGTGAACGTCCCTCTGCTGCAGTACCACGGGCGACCAGTGCGCGGCAGCAACACACCACGCGGCAACAGCGATTAGCGCCAGAAGAAGCGAGCTTTTTTACCATGACAACCAGCTAGGAAAGAAAAGTGAGGGAAAACAGACAAAGAGACAAAACCAAACGGTTTGTAAAATGTCTAGAGGCCACAGGCTGAGAGCTTTGGTGGAGGAGCGTCTGTCTGCGGCCGCTGAAGACATATATGTGCTGTTTGAAACAATCACAGCAGAATATGAGGAGGAACTGTTTCGTTCCAAACAGGAGAACGAGAGGAAGCAATGGCTCCTGGACTCGATTCTGACCCCGAGAGTCGTGCTGACCAGAGCCGGTAAGTCTGATCTGTCCAAGACACGTGTTAAAGCGTCTCTGTGAAATGAGGAGAAAAAGCAAATGATAGAAACTTTACGCCGTGTCTATATGAACACAGCTTGTAGAACTTTAAAGCTCGGGATGTTTCCAAAACTTGGCGTTACTGTCCAAATGTGGCGTACGTCCATAGACACGTATTAGCAACAACAATACAAGTCTAAAAGAGCCGTGCCACAGCCCGATAAGCTGCTGCTAAACACATCCATCACATTATAGTATGTGAATACTTTTGAATCAACACTAAGGTTTGTATTTAACATGTTCAAATCTCCATTGGTTTAACATTAGGGGAACTGAACATTCAGTGTGAGACACAATCCTGATCTCAGAAAGTTTGGATTTGGACTAAATGGCAAAGCAAGTTTATTTGTGTAGCACAGTTTATACACAAAGTAATTCAAAGTGCTTTACAGAATAAGAGAGACATTAAAATCACACAAATCAAAACATAAATAATCACAAATTATCATCATAAAATTACCATTAAAACAGAAGAGTGGAGAATGAAACCCTTTCATCATATGCACAGATAAACAGAACTGTTTGGAGCCTGGATTTAAACATTGTCAAAGTAGAGGCCTGTCTCACATCTTCAGGGAGACCGTTACTGGTTTTAGCTGCATAATACAGTCTTCAATGCCTTCAGTACAATACAACGGCACTGCATGATTGAAAAACTCCACCTGCTCAACCTGTCTCCACATCTCATTCACTGGATTTACAATTTCCTCAGTAACAGACCACAGGCTGTCAGAGTGGGCTCAATCACATCGTCCCACCATAATCACTAACACCGGTGCACCCCAGGGGTGTGTGCTCAGCCCCTTTCTCTACACCCTCTATACCAACGACTGTGTTAGCCCGTCATCTGTCACCACCTAATTCAAGTATTCTGACGACACCGCTATCCTGGCCCTGCTTACGGACAATAATTCCATTATCTCTTATCAACAGTCTGTCACTCACTTCATCAGGTGGTGCTCCAACAACAGTCTGGAGCTGAATGTGGACAAAACCAAGGACTTACTCATCTACACTCAGACAAATATTCCAGACCTGGCTCCCATCATCATACATGACAAGACAGTGGAACGTGTCAATCACTTCAAGTACCTTGGACTCACTTTGGACAATAAACTCACTTTTGAACAACATGTCACAGGTCACAGATATCCATAAACGCTCTCAACAAAGACTCCACATCCTCCGTAAGCTCCGTGCCCTCTCTGTCAGCTCACGTCTTCTGTTACTGTTGTACACTAGTATCATTCAGCCCATTCTTCTTTACTGCTCTCCCTGTTACTTTAACATGCTCTCCATCACAAACAGAAATAGGCTCATTAAGGTCACACACACAGCATCCAAAATCATCTGCCTGCCAACCCCAGACCTCTCCCTCCTTAACAATGAGGCTGTGACACGCATGGCCCGCACAGTCAGCAGGGACTCGGACCACCCGCTCCACACCCACTTTTCTTTGTTGCCCTCGGGCCGAAGGTACAGAACACTTAGGTGGAAGCGGGCACGCTTCAGCAAAAGTTTTGTCCCCTCTGCCATTGCTGCTCTCAATAATGTGTAACTTTCTTATTGTGTGCTGTCTGTCTTGTCCTTGTGTATGATCAATGTTGTAATGTTTTCTCCATGTATGTACAGAGTTTGTGGAAACAAATTTCCCCTCGGGGACAATAAAGGTCTATCTATCTATCTATCTATAAAACTGAAACATGAATTCCCCATGTTTAGTCCTGACTCTGGGACCAGCAGGAGGCTGGTCCCTGAAGTCCTCAGAGTGTGAGATGGTTCATGTGGCTCTAACATATGGGAGATGTTCTTTGGTGCTGGTTCATGGAGAGATTTGTTCACACAGAGCTGCTTTAAAGTTTATTCTCTGAGCCACAGGAGCCAGAGACCTGAGCACAGGACACATGTGTGAAGTATTTATTTATTTATTTATTTGAAGGACAACGTGCAGATACATTAAAAAGATGGCTGCACCAGATTTAGCAAAATGCTATTTTCCATCTGTAGTCCTTTACACCACAAATATTAAAACACAATTCACATATAAAAGTACAATATAACAAGACAATACAATATACAATTGTGCAGAATTTTAAATATAAAAGTGCAAACTACAAGTTATTAAAGTGCAAGGTATAGAAAAAGTGCAACAAATATGAGAATAAATACAGTGTAATCGCTATCAGATGGTACCCACGAGGGTAACATCTGATAGCTCTGTACCTCATTGGTATTATAAATGTAAACAAGAAAGTGAAATTACACTAAAACAGTAAAATGACACTAAAACAGTACTATGACACTCATGATCTGGTAATCTAGTGGCCATCAGATGGTACTTCCTGGTTCTAGTCAGGACCTGAGCAGCAGTGTTCTGGATGTACTGTTCTGTCTTAAGGCTCGTTTGGAGAGGCCAGTGAGCAGAACGTTACAGTCGTTTAAATGCAGGATAAGTCTCTCCAAGTCTGGTTTTGACAGTAAACCTTTGATTTTTGCAATGTTTTTTTAGATGGTAAAAAGCTGGAGGTGTTATTGATTTGATGGTGTGACTGCTAAAGTTTAAGTCTGAGTTCATTATTACCCCTAGATTTCTAGCCTGATTTGAAGGTTTTAGAGAGAGAGAGACTGGAGGTGACTGCTGACACTTTCTCTATGTTTCTGTGGGCCAGAGACTATGACTTGGAACAACAACTTCATGGATAAATAATATGTATGTTTGTGTATGTGTAAATCCCATCTGTGTTTGCTCATTGTCTCCTGAAGGTGTCCACATGTCCTCTCTGAGTCCTGGTCTCGCTCTGAAACAAGAAATCCCAGACACTCCACAGATTAAAGAGGAGCCAGAAGAAGAGCACAACAAACAGGAAGAAGAGGAGCTGCACGTGTGAGTCCCATCACTTTCAACACAATTTACTATGAAATATGATCAGATTAGAAATACATCTGAATTCAGGGACATTTAAGAATATCCAGAAGTATAAAGTGCTGATTGAATCCCATGTACAAAGTTAGTATATTTTATACATAAGAATACTTTATGCAGACACAGAGATTGATTCTCCTCAGAGGACAATTGTTCCAAACGTTTTGTTTTTGATTTTCTTCAGGTCTGTCCCTGAGTCCAATGATGGCTGTGTGAAGACAGAAGAGTCCTCACTGCCTCAACGAAAAGAAACTGATCACAGAGAGGACACACAGGAAGAGGACATCAGCTCAGAGACACATGTCCATAGAGAAGACACACAGGGAGACGACATCAGCTCAGAGACGCATGTCCACCCAGACAGTGAAGGAGACACAGAGCACTTTTCTGACAGTGATGAAGACTGGAGTACTCCTATCAGCTATTCAGCTGCACAGATGGAGACAGAGGCAGAAGGAGACCACTACAACCAAATCCAGATCAGAGCAAAAAGCACCACTGCACCAAACTCAGGTCTATCCCCCAAATCCAAGTCTGCACCAGAGACCAGAGCCACTGTGGACAATGGGGACATGTCAGGAACAGCCGAAGGAGCTGACGGGAAGAAACACCAGTGCTCTGTTGTTAAAAAGAGATTTGACTTAAAAAACAATTTGAAAAGACACTTTAGAGTTCGCAGAAGAGAGAAACCTTACAGCTGTTCTGTCTGTGAGAAATCATTTAATCATAAGAGTAATCTCTCAAAACACATGAGAACACACACAGGAGACAAACCTCACAGCTGTTCTGTCTGTGAGAAAGCATTTACTCTAAAGCGTTATCACACAAAACACATGAGAACACACACAGGAGACAAACCTTACAGCTGCTCTTTCTGTGAGAAAGCATTTACTCTAAAGCGTTATCTCACACGGCACATGAGAACACACACAGGAGACAAACCTTACAGCTGTTCTGTATGTGAGAAAGCATTTAGTCTAAAGTGTTCTCTCATAAAACACACGAGAATACACACAGGAGAAAAGCCTTACATTTGTTCTGTCTGCGAGAGAGCATTTACTCTAAAGAGTACTCTCACAGACCACATGAGAACACACACAGGAGACAAACCTTACAGCTGTTCTGTTTGTGCGAAAGCATTTTCTATAAAGGGTACTCTCAGAAACCACATGAGAACACATACAGGAGACAGACCTTACAGCTGTTCTGTCTGTAATAAACGATTTACCCACAGCAACGTTTTGAAAAGACATATGAGAATTCACACAGGAGAGAAATAGGTTGAACAGAGCGTGACTGAAGGTTTTGGGCTGTTTGTGTTTCAACAAAAGCCAACTGTTCAAAATGAAAAAGGGATTCTGTTATAGTTATAATGTTCTGTTAAGATTAAAAAAATAAATGTTTGTGCTTAATATCTGTGTAATTACTGAACCTACCCACTTTAAACTAAAGCACCTTAGGTAATATTGTTATGTTTGTGGAGCCATACTTGACCAACAACTACACTTCTAGTATAAAACGTGTACAGTTTATATCCATTACATTCTCCTTCTCTCCCTCTCTTTTTCTTTCTGTCTCCCTCTCTCATGGCACACACTCAAATACGTACATGAAACTCTCCCTCTCTTAAAAAGGGGAAAAGCTGCGGAGGCAACCTGAACAGAGACCACCTCAGCTGCTCCTCTCGACGTGGAAGATCTTCTCTGATCTCCTCCCGTGTGACCGAGCTCCTCAGTCTATCTCTAAGAGCAAATGACATGCTGTAAGTTTTCATCTCATACGTGGGCAGAGGTGAAGAGTATGCAAAAAATGTATTGAACAGTAACGTTATTTCAAGTAGAAGTATCAAGCAGTGAGAAAATGACCAGTGAGGGGGAAAGTTTAATGCACGTATTTGAGTGTGTGCCATGAGAGAGGGAGACGCAGAGGCAAAAACTCAGGGTTGGGAGGAGTTCGGGGAGGCCATGGAGGAGGACTATCAGATGGACAAAATTCTGGCAAACCGTCCGACGCCTCAGGAGGGGGAAGCAGTGCTTCACCAACACTGTTTACAGTGCGGGTGGACAGCTGCTGACCTCGACTGGGGACGTTGTTGGGCGGTGGAAGGAATACTTTGAGGATCTCCTCAATCCCACCGTCATGTCTTCTGAGGAGGAAGCAGAGACTGGGGACTCGGAGGCGGACTCGTCCATCACCTTGACTGAAGTCCTCGAGGTTGTCGGCAAGCCCCTCAGTGGCAAGGCCCCGGGGGTGGATGAGATCCGTCCCGAGTACCTTAAGTCTCTGGATGTTGTGGGGCTGTCTTGGCTGACATGTCTCTGCAACATCGTGTGGCGGTCGGGGACAGTACCGCTAGACTGGCAGACCAGGGTGATGGTCCCTCCGTATAAGAAGGGGGACCGGAGGGTGTGTTCCAATTACAGGGGAATCACACTCCTCAGCATTCCCGATAAGGTCTATTCCAGGGTGCTGGAGAGAAGAATTCGACCGATAGTTGAACCTCGATCCAGGAGGAGCAGTGTGGTTTTCGTCCTGTCGTGGAACACTGGACCAGCTCTATACTCTCCATTGGGTGCTCAAGGGTTCATGGGAGTTTGTGGAGCTTTGTGGATCTGGAGAAAACATTCAACCGTGTCCCTCGTGGTGTCCCTTTGGAGGGTGCTCTGGGAGTATGGGGTCCAGGGCCCTTTGCTAAGGGCTGTCCGGTCTCTGTATGACCGGAGCAGGAGCTGTGTTCGCATTGCCGGCAAAAGTCAGAATTGTTCCCGGTGCATGTTGGACTCCGCCAGGGCTGCCCTTTGTCACCGGTTCTGTTCATTATATTTATGGACAGAATTTCTAGGCGCAGCCGTGTAGATGACCGGTCTGTGAAACTAAAACCTACATTATTCTGGTCCGTGGTGCAAAAAAAGGTTGGGGACCCCTGTCATAAGCACATTATACCTGTTTACACAAAGTAAAAGTAAAAAAGGTTAAAAAAAAAACAAAACCCCCAAAAAAAAACAAAAAAACAATATATACAGTGTTATCTTAATTTTAGAAGTCAAAAAATATTTGCAGCTCCCAGTGGGGTTTTCCGTGGAAACCAAGTTTACTCCTGCGCTTTGTGTAAACCAGTGGTCCCCAACCTTTTTTGCACCATGGACCAGAATAATGTAGGTTTTATTTTCACAGACGGGACATCTGCACGTGGCAGATTAATATGGTAAAAATAAGTTAAGTGCATAAAAAATCCATGTCACTATACCTCTGAATCAGTGTGAGCCCTGCGCTCGTGTCTTTGTGATGAGGTGGTCCCATCAGGAGTGATGGGAGACAATGACACCCACAGTGTGTTTATGTCCAGTCTGCTCCATAATTTCTTTGAAAAAACTCTAAAGTCTTATCTTTTAATCCAGGGTCTTTAGTCTCCATGTGCCAAAGCAGTTTTGAAGGTTTCATTGCCTCGTTCACTTTTCCCGCATATTACACAGAGGGACTCTGCGTCAGAGTCACCTGTAGAGACTAACCCAGATTTTAAGTAGGACTCCAGGTGTTGTCCGTTAAATTGATCTTTCTTTTTCTTCTGGCTCCTCAGTTGGCATTTCCCCCTTGTTTTTGGCTCATTTTCACGAGCTTGTGGCTCTACTTTTGGGCGACGTGTCTGATTTTATACGTGATACGTCATCACGTAGGACAAGAGCAGATCTAGCGAGGATATAATAAACCTACCGTTATAGATACATTATGAAATCTCAGGATTTTCATATGGAGGAGCTTATTAGCGTGTCATGAGGGACGGGCCAAAGTCACGTCGGAGAAGATGCGTCGCTGATAAATTTACTGTTTTTGTGCGGCCCGGTAGCAAATGCGTAACGGTCTGTCTCGGTGGTTGAGGTTCACTGGTTTATGAAATCTATGTAGTGCTACAGATCCTCCTGGTCCTGAACCTCTGCACAGCGTCTGAAAATCAGGGCTGTGTGTTTCCGCAGGACTGTGAGCTGTGTCTGTGAGGCGTGAGCGGGTTTGTTTTTACCATAACACAGTGTGACGCTTATTTTGAGCAGCGAAAAATAAGAAAATGTAATTTTATTTTAATATTTCAAGATCAAAATAATTTTCCAGTTTAAACTATAATTTGAAAAAGAACTAACACAAATAAAATACACTTGAATTAAATACTTATCATTTATTTTCTCACGCCACACGGAGCTGCAGTATCAGGATGAAAGAGCCGCGGGTTGTCTCCTGCTTTAGTCGTTAGTTTGTATCTGTAATGAGTCGTAGAAGTTATTTATTCAACCTTTAACTGTTTAAATCATGTAGCCAAAAAGTAGCCCAAAATGTCCCAGTAGAGTAAAGACAAAGTACACATGATGAATAATCGCCCCAAAATATTTTCCAACTTTCATATATAGAAAGATAAGTCCATGATCATTGTGACAGGCTAAGAAAAAGTTTCCATCATTTTCTGTTCAAACTGTTCTGCCCCATTAAACAAACGCCTCCAACGATTATAAACTGAGACAATATACAGCAATGAACAGCAGATGGTGGTATGGTACAGGCTGAGAGAATCTTCTTCTTAAAGATGCACTATGTAACCATGGGGATGTTATTGCATTGCCTGGAATGTTCCACAGTTTGGCATTAAACATCTTGCATTTATTCAATTACAGTTACTTTTACTGCTCAAACTAGCCTTTAGAACATGTTTTTTTTTTTTTTTTTTTTTTTTTTTTTTTTTACACCATATGGTCTCACCTGTCTGATTATCTTACCTATTTTATGCCATTCACTGGGACATTTCAGGTAAAACAATAACTTGTACTGTCTGTAAATCTGATCCAGTTTCTGACCCCAATGTGTTGTTCCCATCACAATCCTGCTGAGTTTATTTATTTGTCTGTCTCCAGAAATCAAGAGAATGAATAGAAGTGGGACGGTCAGTGTTCTCAGTGTCTCAGCGGCAGCGACTCCAGCTGAGGTGACTCAAGGCGACTGATACCAAAATACATCCATTCAATTTAATATGTGAACTGAAAAGAAAAGTGATGTATAGGTTTAATTTTGTTACTTTAAAGGACTGACAGCAATATGAACATTCAATATGGACATTACTGCTTACAGTAAGGGAGTACTATCATCACTACACAACTAGGAATTGTATATAGAAATAAATACAATGTTTTGTGTATGTACATTTTAAAAAGCAAAGTGGCAGCATAAACCCTCATGATTGCTCTAAATCAGGCATGCCCAATCTGTGGCCCGGGGGCCAAATGCAGCCCTCAGACAAATTTTTCTTGGCCCTCAAGCTTCCAGGTGAATTAGCCCATATTACTTTACAAAGTACCTTTTTCTGTATATTTCTGAAAATCTACTTTAACAAGCCCATATCAGATATTTAATGTGTCCCACTGAGTATGTGAGCAAGAATAAAGGTCGAGTGGTTCAGTCTAACTTGTAATAATAACACAGATTTGAAGTATTCACTGTATTGGCGACGAGTCTATGGCCCTCAATCGGCCTCAGCTTTGTCTGCGCTTTTATATGTGGCCCTTAATGAGAAAAGTTTGGACACTCCTGCTCTAAATGTATTCTACTGTTCAGCTCAGCTATTTACAAGGGAGGTCAAGATTATTTGCATAGTCAATAATTGTGGTTATTCAGGTCGTTATAACCGTAAGAACTAAATATCAGATACAAAATTAGTCATTTAATTCAATTTATTCCCCAAAATGGTAAACCTGTATGCAGTGGTGAATGAAGTAGTATATTGTTACTTAAGTAAAAGTACAGATACAGGGGCACACGATTACTTTGCATGTCAAATCTAGTAAAAGTATTTAAGTTTATTTTATTTTTTACTTACAGGGAACTATTAAAGCATTAAAGTGTAGTGATCTTGATACATAATGTAGCTGATTTTAAGTGATTGAATCAGTTTAATTTTTCTAGCTGTTTTGCATATTTGGGACGTTAACTCAGATTAAATGTGCTGAAAATAAGTCTCAACCTTTTCAGCAGGTCTCAAACTATAATAAAAAATACCTTTTCTTTTCAGTCCTGTTCAAAAATGTAGTGGAGTAGAAAGTACAAATACTGTACCTGCTCTCAAATGTAGTGAAGTCAAAGTAAAAGCACAGATACCTAAAAGTTTTATGTAAGTACAGTACTATTACTTCAACTTCGTTACATTCCACCACTGTCTATAAGTAAAGTAAATTTTTATCTGGCTGTTTATGTCACATAGACCATAACACATAAAACGATGTCATGTGATTGATACAGTTGCATAGAGCTCTCTTTGCATATTTGAACCATACTCATAATTACATACACGTATATATTTATAGTACTATATCTTTACAATATTATTTTAAAACATAAATTATAAAAACTCATATAAATTCATTTGTTGCTATACAGTAAACAGAATAATAAAATATGTCTCTAGTCCTTAGTCTCCTCTCTCTCCAAGAATGGTTTGTGCGCTCGGATCTGAATGTTCTGGGAGGACAGTGGGGCGCCGTCTTCTGTAAACAACAAACTGTGACCGCTGCAGCTGAGGTGAAGGGTCAGGGGTCAAAGGTCACCACACACGACAGGACTGCGCCCCCCGGTTCATCACGGAGGACTGCGGACAGCTGAAGGCCTTACTGAACTCCTCGTAGTTACTCATAGCTCCAATCACCCTGCAACAAGACAGATTACACCATAACAAAGAGTACAGTTTCAAGATGTTTTTTGCTTTACCTGAAATGTTCCACAGTGTAACAACGCCCTTCTGTCTACATGGAGACAAGCTACCAGACCAAGTTACAGGTCTGCTCTGTGGAGATGATGGCTAGCCCGCTCACAGTAAGAATACATGTTTTTTATGACATTTTGAGCACTAAAACACCTATATTTGAATATATGCAATAATGTTATACCATGGAATATTCCAGGCAGAGCGATAACATCTCTATGGAGACAAGCAGGTGCTGGACCTCTCACCAGAAAAGTACATAATGCACCTTTAAAACAGCTGGCTGCTACCTAGTGTAAGATGTGCGCATGTATCTCTAATGAAGTTACGTCTGTGGGTCACAGTATCGTGTGTGGACTGTACAGGGTCAGAGGGATACTAGCCCTGCTCACCTGTATTTAGGAGGACTGTGGGCTCCACTCTGGATCTGGTCTCTGGCTGCTTCTGTTCTGTAGGCGTTACACCTCACCTGCAGCAAACAGGACACAGACAAATGATTCAAACAGTTTGGAAAGCATCACAAACTTGACTTTTTAAGGACACATTTGCAGTGGACTTGATTGATAGTCACAGAACCGGGTCAAAAAGGTTTTATTGCGACGTCATAGAGGCAGGTTAAACCACGGAACCATCAGTGTGTTTGGTCTGGACCTGACAGTGAATAGATGTTTGAACTAAAATAAGGTACTGAACATTTCAAACGTAAAATGTCAGAGTGTAAGGTGCAATGTTCATAGCACCATCTCTCTGTTTTCTATAAGAAAATTGCAGTGTGACTTTTTGAGGAGTTTTTCACTGGGCCCTGGGAAAACAAGTACCCCCAGACCTATACTAAGTGGCTCCGCTCCATTTCCTCCACTCTGGCTGTAGTATTTACGGCCTCAGAGCAGATCTGAGTGGTTCTGAGTGGTAAAGTGCAGACTCACATGGGCGTAGCTGAGGAAGAACAGCTGGTCATTGGTAAGTCCCACTCCAGGAAGAAGAGGCTCCTCCACCCCTCCTCTGCTCTGCTCCACCCAGCGCCGGTACGCCTGCTCGAAAACACAAATGTACTACATCTGCATCTTCAGTATCAATCTAATCCCATCACCCATCTCTGTTTGTAGAGTCCACTCAAATATTTTCAGATGTCGTTACCAATATAACGCCAAGGCACAATGACAAACACACAAATCTTACCCTAAAAGCTTCCCTTATTCCTCCATTATCCGCAATATTTTCTGCCAGAGTTCTTTTACCACGGACCTGGAAATACATAAAATACCTGTTTCATAAAGAACTCATTCATAATTAACGAGAACATCTTGATTTGTGGCTATAGTGACACGCACGTTAAGCCCCGCCTCCTCCCAGTGGTAGTCGTTGTATTGGTCGATCATACACTGAGTTTTCTCATTGAAGGCGTTTATAGAAGAGTTACTCCACCAGAGATCAAGGTTCCCGTTTTTGTCATACTTTCGGCCTATCAAGGACAAAAAAACAGAACAAAATAAATCTTGACAGCTATAAATAAATGAATTCTTTACTTTAAAAGGTGATATTTACCATTATTGTCAAAGCCATGTGTTAGCTCATGGCCGACTATAACTCCAATTGCTCCATAACTTAATGATCTGGGACAGGGAATTTTGAAATAGATTAAGTCAGGATAGTTTTATAAAGTTCATTCAAGATAGGAGAAGATGGTTAAGGAGGTTTGTACAATATAAATTAGCTACCCATTGGTACAAGTTAGGACTGGTGCCATGGCAATTAACAACTTACAACTAAACATTGTAACTTTTAAATAGTCAGCCGTCCTCAAAATGGCATGATTAAAACAGGAAGCTAAAGATTGGGAACTTTTGTCCGTTGTGTTTTGCTGATGGTGTATTTTTTGCTCTGACTAAACCATTAGACTGTTTTCTCGCCTCTCACCTCGGATACTCCTTTCCCCAGAAAAACGGCTTCTGTAACTCTCCAGCGGGGAATCCTAAAAAGAAAAACAACAGATTATTTTTACACTTAAAAATATCAAGACTTCTCTCATCCTTTCTCTATTTATTTTTGAATCTTTCTCAACATAAGTCTTACACTGGACACTGACACATGATGTAACACGTTCAGCTTTATGTTATAGCTTCAGATTTAAATTATTTATACACATTTCGTATTGAATGTTCCACAGTGTGACATTAAAGGTCTCATGTTACGCAGCTTTAAACCATGTTACAACGTTGTTACCTCATCAAAAACAGACTTGGTGTTGTGCTTTGTTTCATTCAGACATGTTTGAGTTTCCACCTTGTGATGTCATGAAGTGTTTAGGTTACCTGCTTCGTTTTATCTTTAGTTCATGTAGAGATTAGCAATCCAAGAGCTGGAATTACCTAAATGATTCTAGTGAAAATGTATGGAGTTTAAAAACACAGTGGAGCACTTCCTGTATTACCACATGGTGACATCACACAGTGGAACAGAGTGTTTTCAGTTTGAGAGAAGAACTCAGTCTAAAAATGCAGGGTCTGTGTGTTAAACATGTGTGAATGAAACAAAACACAACTCCAGGTCTGTTTGTGATGAGGAAACAACATTATAACAAACTTAATGATCAGAAAATAGCATAAAATCGACCCTTTAAATCCATGGACACAAGCACCAGGCCTGGAAAAAATGTGCAATAGATCATAATTTTAAAGTTGCACTGTGGCACATGCCAGGCAAACTCTAGTTTCTCAACAAGGGACCAGCAGTACTACAAAATACATCTTGTAAATTGACGTGAGATTATAAAGCCCTGTATAAATCTGATTCTAGTCACACTTTTCATCCCTTATAAGAGAGTGCTGTGTGTGATCGTCTCACTGATTTGATTTGTGGAGGAGCTGTAGAAGGCGTTCACGGTTGTGGGGTTGGTGAACCATCTGTAATGAAAAGAAGGTAAAGCATTTAAATTTGAGGCACAAGCAATGGGGAAAAAAAAAATGGCTTAATTTTATGGAGTCGTATTGTGTCAAATCACTTTTTGAGCTTTAAACTACATAAGTCCCCTTAAATATTTTAGAGCAAAAAAACCCCATGACAAACTAGTATGTTATGTGGTTCTTTTATGTCAGATGCCCTCCCTCATACAATCCTCTTTAACTGCTGTAGATTTTGGACCAATACAAAAGGTTATTTACTTGTTTCTACACTGTTTAAACTTTTTGCACGTCACAAACCTGTTTCTTTGTACATGATTTAAGTTATAATATCAATGTTGTTGTATCAATGTTGTTTATTTTCAGAGGAGTAGATAATAACACTTATCAGTTATGACAAACTATGTAACTATGTATTTTAGATTTTTTGCCAAATGCTCTCCCTGACACAACCCCGATTTCTGCTGCTTCTGGTACTTTTCAAAGTTTTTAAAGTATATGGAAGTATGTAGCAAAGAAAAAAGGTAAATAACTCTATTATTATTATATATTATTATTATTATTATTATTATTATTTATTATATATTATTATTATTATTATTATTATTTATTATTATTATTATTATTATTATTATTATTATTATTATTATTATTATTTATTATATTTTTTAATATATATATATATTTTTTTATTTTATTTTGTATTCAAATCCTCAAAGTAGTAGTTTTGCTTTGTCAAAAATATTCAGTAGATTTATTTTTAAACTTTTTTTCTTAATTCCATATATCTTGCTTCATATATTTGATGTCTTCTGTGAGTAAATAAAATGTAGAAAGTAGTAGAAAAAAAAAAAAAAAAAAAAAACATTGAATGAATGGTGAGTCCAGTGTCTGGTACTGGTAGTGTCTGTCTGTTTAAACTCACTCTGTCCGTGGGACCGTCTTTCCGAGCCAGGCGAGGTCGGAGCGAGCGATAAACTTGAGCGCCTGCATCACATTCCCATAGTAGTCGTTTTCAGCAAACTGTAACTAAAACATACACAGATCCCACATGTTCAGAAATATACTGTCAAACTAAAACATGCACCACTGGCTCTCTGCCCAGCTCCGACCCGATTTATCCTCCCACACAGGACAATGTTTAACTTCAGTGACTCCAACAATCTGCTGAATGTCCTCCCTGCTCTTCACCCCCATTTCACACTACACTGCAAAGATAAAGGCTAACAACTGTACAGCCTGTAAGCAGCTATACATTTAATAAAACACAAAAGTCAATGTGTTTTGTGTCTGCTCCATAGTTATAATCTATGACACGTGTGGATCATTATGTTAATTTGTGCATTTTAAGTCACAATATTGATCTAAAACAACTTAATAAAACTGCAGTGCACATTGGGAGCTGACGTTGGCGTAAAGGTGTAGAGCTGTGAAGTCGTCTGCACCTCCAGTGGAAAGCTGTAAATCCTGTTAGCAGGCGGCGGATTAAAAAAAAAATATTATACCTAAATGACCTCGCAGTGCTGCCGAATCCTACATGTATCATCGATTAGTGAAATAAAATTGGAGAACCAAGTTAGTGGGTGTGTGCCGGTGGCTGTGAAAATGGGATTGGTAACATGCCGTCTTGAAAATAAGCGATTAAAGGGTGTTTCTCAATCCCACACCAAGGTTCGAGGTGGCCAAGGATCCACAGGTGCATCCTGGGTAACTGAGCCAAACGGAGGAGGGGAGCACGCAGGACATGAGGGCTTTGGGGGGATTGGAGCACCACTTAGCTTTGCTCTGTTGACGTGGATCTCTCCAAAGTGGTTCAGAGGATTCTGGCAACTGGGAAACACCTAGAGATTGCTCAAACATGCACGAATAAGTCCAAATAAAACTCCGGGTGAGTAAATGATCAGAGGAAACAACTATGACATGATTACAAGCTCTGAAAATCAATTTTGCAGAATAGGTCTGCCTTAAGTGTAGTTTTTATTTGTTTAGACAGATATACAATTTCAATGTAAAACTGTACACCTGGCTTTAATCAGGGCAGTATATGTAGTGATGCAGTTTTTGATTGCTCTTGAACAAGGCAAAGCTGCAAATTTACTCAGTTTGCAGTAAAATTACCAAACAGCACCAGACAACACTATTAAAACACCATATACAGAGAAATAAAACATAATGTAGTTGAGCTACATTTTAATGAACGCCAAAATGATTTGTACTCACCTCTTTCAGATCTTCATTGAGGTAGGTGTCGTTGAGGATAAACTCTGGATATCCGACTTTAGGCAGCACCGCATGAGCCTGAGAGAACAGACAAGACAGAGATTTACTACCTGAATATTCAGTCCTGCAGCAAACTAAAGAGGGAAGTTTCCAGTGGTTACATAAGCCACATGACACTGCTGCAGAGGCTTCTCCAGGTCATGGAGCAGCTTTAATCAGCGTGAATGTGATTTAAAGTCCATCCTGCAGCAGTGTCACGTTTAGAAAGATCAGTGTAACTATAGGTTATCTATAGGTGTATACTACAACATGTAGTCTGGCCTGAAAAGATAGTCAAGTACTTTATATCGGCTAGCAATGGGAGACGACGGGAAGTAGTACCCATAGTAATAGTGGTAGTAAATAACAGAAGTATAAAATAGTGGTTGTACAAATAGATAATAGTAGTACTAGTAGTAGCAGTACTAAGTTGTCCTAGTTGTAGTTTGATGATAGTAGTTGTGGTAGTGGCTTGTGGGTACTAGTTGTAGTACTTCTGGTAGTTGTATAGTTGTAGCTGTAGCAGTGGTTGTAGTAGTATTAGTATTAGTACTAGTAGAGTACTAGGACTATAGTGACTTTAATAGATGTGGAAAAAGCTGGCAACAACACCGGTGTGGCTCATGTTGCATTCAAAGAGTATTTTTAGTCAAACAACAACTGTACTGTATCTGCCACAGGAAAATAACAGGCTGTCTGGGTAGAATTGAGTTTTACGATGTGAAATGTCCTGAAATGACCATGTGAGTGTTGTATGGATATTTTGGTCATGTTGAATCTACAGAACTGGCTGATGTAACAGATGTAAGAGCACGAACATACTGAGAATAAAGCAATGGATAAGGACGTTGATGTTAATGGTCTTTGACAGTCATGGCCTAATTAGTGAAATCATGTGGAGAATGGTTAAATCATCCCACAGGGCATTATATTATGAGATATAGAGGCTGGACGTATATTCTTTCAGTTATTACAAGAGAGAGAAGCACTGATACGATACTGCTATTGAATATCGGCACCAATATTGAACATTTTGGTGAAACGGATATTGGCGTTCAAGATATCAGTTCAGCCAATATCCCATTTTGGTGAGTACATTTGTGTAATAAGACGATTTACTGGTCATCTCATTATATTAAACTTAGATTTTTACAAAGCTGTTCTGTAGTTACAAAACAGCTGTTACAGTTACAAACTGCTGTTCGTGTTTAAAGGAAATACATAATGTTTTCAGTCTCTGTGCTGGTATCGACACATCAGGTATCAGCAGATACTTAAAGCTAAAATATCGGTATCGGAAAAGAAAAACCTGGATCGGTGCATCTCTAATAGCAAGGTGATGACTGACTATACACTCTGGCTGACTAGTACTAGTAGTAGTTGGGGTACTAATAGTAATCGAAATGCAAGAAGTAGTAGTACTAGTGGTAGTGGTAATAGTAGTAGTGTCATAATGGAAAAGGTAGTAGTACTTCTAATAATGCAAGAAGTAGCAGTAGTGGTAGTAGTAACCATAGTTGTAGGATAATGAAAAAAGTAGAAGCAGTAGCGATAATGCAATGTAGTAGGAGCTGTAGTACTTGTATGGCAGTGATAGTTCCATCATGAAAAGTGAAGTAAGTAGTAGTAATAGTAGTATTACTATTAGTACTAATAGCAGTAGTATTAGTAGTAGTAGCAGAATTAGTATTAGTATTAGTAGCAGTAGTATTAGTGGTAGTATTAGTATTAGTATTAGTATTAGTATTAGTATTAGTATTAGTATTAGTATTAGTATTAGTAGCAGTAGTAGCAGTAGCAGTAGTATTAGTAGTGGTAGTATTAGTAGTAGTAGCAATAGTATTAGTAGCAGTGGTATTAGTACTAGTAGCAGTAATATTCGTAGCAATGGTAGTAGTAGTAGTAGTAGTAGTAGTAGTAGTAGTAGTATTATAGTATTAGCAGTAGCAGTGGTATTAGTACTATAGTAGCATAATATTCGTAGCAATAGGGTAGTAGTAGTAGTAGTAGTAGTAGTAGTATTTGTGGTAGTAGTATTAGTAGCAGTAGTAGTAGCTGTAGTATTTGTGGTAGTAGTAGAAGTAGTAGTAGCAGTAATAGTAGTAGTATTTGTGGTAGTAGTATTAGTAGCAGTAGTAGTAGCTGTAGTAGTAGTAGTATTTGTGCATAGTAGTATAGTAGTAGTGGTAGTAGTATTGGTAGCAGTAGTAGTAGCTGTAGTATTAGTGGTAGTATCAGTAGAAGTAGCAGTCTTTGCCTTTTCTATAGCTCTCTGCTTCGTAGGGTTGTCCATCCAGTCATTTTCTTTTTCCAACATGTCGATAAAAGCCCAGCGGATTCCGTCAATCAACTCCTCCATCTGGAAAGAGCAGAATCACAAGTGGATTTGAAGGGAAATAAAATACACGTGGACTAAAGTGAGACCAAACCAAGACAGAACCATGTCTAAACTGGACTAGAACAGGTTATACAAGATACTGAAACTAGTAGGATTTAAGCAGGATTACACCAGGTCTAAATCAGTGCTAAATCATTGACTGTGTGTGGAGAGTAACTGCTCCATCGAAATACATCACAACTTGAAAGAAACATGTTAAAATCATTCTATGAAGTTATAGGTAGTGACTAAATTGCATGGAAATGAAATGCATACTAATCATAAAAGGTGTATGGACTTTCCCACAAACACAACAGTTCAGTGTGATCCCTGCTACAACAGTACTACATACTGCTTTGGGTATTTGGGAAAGACATTTAGGCTTATACTCTTTTCGAACTCCATCCATTACAGCAGACATTACTAGTTTCTAAGAATGTAACATACACTGCCTGGCCAAAAAAAAAAGTTGCCACCAAAAAAAAAAAGGGTCAAACTCTCTCATATTTGGCTGTCGATTTCGCTTCTGCAATGTCACAGCTTTATTTCCATCCAGTGTTGCTTCATTTTTCACCAAGATGTTGCATTGATGATGGTCGAGTCTGATGCTGCACAAAGCTTCTCCAGCACATCCCAAAGATTCTCACTGGGGTTAAGGTCTGGACTCTGTGGAGGCTCCATGTGTGAAAATGATTCTCATGCTCTGTCACTATTTGAGTGAATCCTGACATTGTCATCTTGGAATATGTTCGTGCATCAGGGAAGAACAAATCCACTGATGGAATAACCTAGTCATTCAGTATATTCAGCGGACCTCATTCTTTGACTGTTGCTGAACCTCGACCTGAACAGCTGCAGGAGGCTCGGACCTGTTTGATTAGTTAAATCCAGGTGGCGACCTTTTTTTTTTTAATTATTATTATACTACTAATATTACTGTCTGATTTACTGAGTTTCACTTGAATGACATTTTGTCCTTAGACTTTTCAATCTACACTGTCATTATGGAACTGATGTCCTATAACTGTCCATATTTCACTGTTTAAAGGGATTTGGACTGGAAGCATTTTTCTCTAAACCGACTTTCACTTGCACTTAACCCATTTCACCGGTCACAGTTGTGAAAACCAAAAAAAAAGTGTACTCTTGAAGCTCTAAATTTGCTACTGTGTATTTTTTCAATTTCATGTCTATGTTTTTGAAAGAATAAAGGGTTAGGATGAAATACATGCAATCACATGGTTATGTAAAAGTTACACCTTGAGACTAACACTATAACACTGGGTTAGGGGACAGTTTGAGAGCAGGTAAGCTTAAGTCCATTTAAACTATTTAGACGTAATAATTTGCACATTGTAAACACACTTGAAGTTACATGGACTAATATTTATAGGAGAGAATCCAAAAGTAGGCCTACCATGTGTTTCTTATCCTCCTGGAAGTGTGCGCTGACGAAAAGGCGCCCAGTGGCATAAACAAGCGAGTTCTCCACATAGTTAACACACTTATCCCAGCGAGGGGTCAGGGAGGTCGTTCCCGTGGTAACCTGGAGGGACATGGAGAGGCAAGGAGACACTGTCCTATCAAAACAGTCGATTAGATTAACGCTGATGCATTGCTTAAACTGTTTATCTCTGGAGAGGTGGAGCCTTTGTCTATTTAAAGCTGCGTTCACACTTCTTCCTGCTTTAGTCACAGTGTTTGTTTGATCTTGATAAAGTTCTGTTTTAGTGCTGGTCTAGCCCGGGTTTAGTCCTAGTTTTGATGTGGTCTGTGCATGTAGCCTAGTGATTGAATCCTGAAGAGAGTCTTTTTGAACTGGCTAAAATTTGGAGCATTAGCCTGGCTAGTGGTCAGTGCTCAACATTTCACAGTTTTATGTAGTGTGTTAATAAATGTACAAACCCTCGCATAGTCCAAGTATCTGTAGAGGAACCGTCGGCTCAAAGTGGTGATTCTGGAGAACACTGTCCTCCACTGGACGTAATTGGCCACAGTCCTACAGAGGAGACACTGCATCAGCAAATGTGTCTCAGGTGCATCATCTTCAAAATATGTGCTTTAAAGGGCCCGTATTACACTATTTTCTGATCTATGTTTAAATGTTGTTTCCTCATCAAAATCAAACCTGGAGCTGTGTTTTGTCTCATTCACACCTGTTTAACACTGCACATTTAAACTGAGTTCTTCTCTCAAACAGAAAACACACTATTCCACCTTGTGATGTCATCATGTGGTAATACAGGAAGTGCTCCAGTGTGTTTTTAAACTCCACACACCTTCACAAGAATCATTTGGATCATTTCAGATCTGGAGTTGCCAATCTCTACTGAACAAATAGCTGTTAACTTGAAAACTAGCTCCTCGTGACATCACAAGGTGGAACGGAGCATTTTGAGCTCGGGAGACGGAGACAGACTAATAATGCAAGATTCCTCAATCATGTGTGAATGAAACAAAACACAGCTCCAGGTCTGTTTTTGATGCCATAACAACATTATAGCATGGCTTAAAGCTCACAAGAGTCAATTTTGCGTAATACAGGACCTTTAATGTCTAATGTTGCTGTACCTGGGATCTGTGGCTTCGATGAGTTTGAAGAGCTCTTTGAAATACTGTGGCGCTCTGACGATGACCTGCTCTGAGGAGGTGACTGTGTAGTGTCCCGAAGCGTCCAACACGGCTCGCACAAAACCCAACCAGTCAAACTGCATGGGACAGCAGGGATATGGTTGATATCGCTACATACTGATATATTTATGCTCATTTTTTAATTTACCTGTGGAATAATCTTCTGTAGTTGAGAGAGTGTGTATTTGTTGTACATGGATTCACTGGTGCGGTTTTCATAAGGAATTAGAATCTACACAAAACACACAAAACACATTGCTGATGAACAGTTACAGCCTGCATTTAAGTATTTAAGTATTAAAGTGTGTCCTTACATGAGCCACTTTGGTTTCGAAGGCCAGTGCTTTCTCCATCTGCGTCTGAGCTGATTTCTGAGGAGCTCCGAGCATCACAGCCGTGTCCACCATCAGACTCAACAGAGCTGCTCGGTACTGAGGACATGAGGCAGATTTGGTGTTTTTATTCAAAACACGGGGCATTTACAGGATTTACAGGAAATACTGTAATATAGAGAGACAGGCATATTTCACAGGTGTAATATTTTTTACAATGTTGTACAAAGATAGCTCAAAATATTGTCATGAGCTCTGAGTAATGACCGAAAGGACAAGATCGCAGAAACAAGCGGCCGAAATGAGTTTCCTCCTCAGAGTGGCTGGACGCTCCCTTAAAGATAAGGTGAGGAGCTCAGTCACACGGGAGGAGCTCAGAGTAGAGCCGCTGCTCCTCCACATTGAGAGGAGCAGCTGAGGTGGCTCGGGCATCTATTCCGGATGCCTCCTGGACGCCTCCCTAGGGAGGTATTTCGGGCATGTCCCACTGGGAGGAGGCCCTGGGGAAGACCCAGGACACGCTGGAGGGACTATGTCTCTCGGCTGGCCTGGAGGAAGTGTGTGTGGAGAGGGAAGTCTGGGGCCTCCCTGCTTAGACTTCTGCCTCCGCAACCCGGCCCCAGATAAAGTGGAAGAAAATGGATGGATGGACTTTAATTATTGGTCTATTCAATTTCAGAAATGTTGAAATTGAAAATGCAGTTAATTACTTTCATGTGCTTATTCTGCCATTCAAAACATACTGTACATGTAGGTTTATAAGCAAAAGGGTCACTTAAGGGTCATTAAATATAACGTAATCCTATTTAGTTTTGACAGTATAGAGATTTATGTTATTGTGATTATAATTTTAGCCACAATCAAGCAGCCCTACCTTTGCCCACTCTTACACTATGGACCCTGCTACAAGTGTCTTGTAAAATTAAATGTTGCATTTAGCTAAAGACAGATCTCGAATTTACAAAATGACATTTGTTAAATTTTACAGAGACATATTTAGTTTTAGATGAAATGAGGTGAACACGCTGCACTTTGAATATCCAATCAGACGCTATTCACAAAGTAAAATAGCCTTTTTGGTTGATTACACGCTCTGATTTCAGACATCAAATGCAGATACTCTAGTTTAGTCTGTCCTTGCTTTTTGTTGAGGACCAATGCCATTACAACTTACAGTTCAAAACCAAATATTCTATAGTTTGAATGGTCAAAAGTCCCCAAAATGTCACCTATAAACAGGAAACCCATGAATACCTGCCTCACTTATTTCTTGTATAGTACAGTTTGAAATTTGGTCTCTACATCTCCACATTTTTTGGATGATTTGATTTATATTGCTGCCCTATCCATCTGCCAGATACGTCTCTGTGATCTCTCTTACATAACTTCCTGCTCATGGTACATTTTGTGTTGGACAGATGAGGAGCAGACTCACAGCTTTGGCCACTGAGCTGTTGGTGGTGTAGTCTTCTCTGGAGGGCAGAGACAGAGACGCCTGGTCCAGCTGTCCAAAAGAAAAAAAAAGAAAAAACATTTATAATGATTATGGCCACACTGTATTACTCCTTTGTGGTTTTGGACAAAGTGTAAATAGACTATAGATTTACGGGATTGTGCTGCTTTCAAGGACAACTCGATTTAGCAGTGTGAGCTTTAAGGCCAAGAGACTGAAGTAAATCCATATTGTTATTTTGGGTTCAGTTCCATTTGGTTTGATTGTGTTTAATCACTATTTTATGACAATATATATTTAAACTAATAATGACGTGTTACAGTGGACTCAAAAAGTGTTTCTATTTTTTTGTATGAAATATTCAAACATAAAATCTACAAGTTATCAACCGTTCTTCATTAGTTTTGCAGTTTAGTGATCCCTATTGCTTCCAGAGGTCAATAATTACAAATAACTTCACCTGTAGCTAATCTGTGCTGACAGCAGAGACAATTTAGTTTCACTTGGCCAGGATCAGTAATGTCAAGCCACAACATCTTTGCTCTTACAATTCTTACTTAAAACAATAGCTGCCCCACACCTATTTTGTTATATCCATGGGTTTGAAAATGATTACTTATTAGGACCGTTCTCATAGTGCTCAATCATTTAAAAAATATATTATAAATGTCTTTTTGTTAATGTATATTTATTGTACAGTTTCATGAAAGATGTTCAATGTCCATAAGTTGTAACATATGTCCGTATGTGTTTACAAAGACATGCTATACAGTTGTCTCTCACTATATCGCGGTTCACCTTTTGTGGTCTCGCTGTTTTGCGGATTTTTTTGTGTGAAATTTTGCATGCTTTTTTTTTTAACAGTGTAGGAGCTTGCATTGTGTTCTTTGTCCTGATTGGCTAAGGGACTGTAGACCATTGTGTTCTGTGTCCTGATTGGCTGAGGGACTGTAGACCATTGTCCTCCGTGTCTCCTGTACAGTACAGAATGTGTTCAGACAAGTTTACATAAATGTTGGATTGCAGTGTGACTCTGAAGTGCTGTATGTTTGCAAGTTTTCTCCCCGACAAAACCCACAATGTCGATGAAACGTTCTCCACCGTCAAATTTCAGAAACGCTTTGGACTTAAAACTGTTTCTGTGCACGGAGAGGCGCCTCTGTGGATACAGACACATACATGAACAACAAATTGAGTTAGCTAAGTGATCATCGAGGAAGAGGGAGATAATATACGAAGGTTTGAACTTTGAGAGTGTTTAAACAAGAGATAAATGTGAGAAAATGTTAATGCCTGTGTGAGAAAAGTGTATAAAGTGTGTGGTGAGGGGTTTTACAGCCTTAAAACATATATAATAATTGTAAAATATAAACTACTGACTACTTCACGGATTTTGACTATTGTGAGTTATTTTTAGAACATAACCCCCGGGATAAACAAGGGACTACTGTATATACATATGCAGTACACATATCACTCATACATATACACTATGTGTACATACACATACACATACACATGCATGCACACATATATATAGACACACATACGTATATAACCACACACATTCACCCATGCATACACACATATACATACATATTGCATTTCCATACTAATAATCCCATAATAGCACAAACATATTCACATATCCGTATATACGTGTACATGAGCGCATCAGATACAAACACTTTAACATGAATAAAAATAAATATTATAACTTTTGGGAGGGAAAAAGTCCCCAAAATGTGATAAGAGGAAGCTGAAACCCATAAAAAGGTCCTTTCGAGTGTTGTGACATCACAGCAACAAAAACTACTGACTGATTTCAGCTACTTGTCGAAAGGCGCCATTTTGAGTACTTTTCACAATTCAAAAGATATGCAATTTGCTTAGAATGGTTAATTACTATGACAACAGTGCTCATTTTACATCTCTCTAAACCCAGTCTGACCTTGATGATGTAATGCAGTGAGTTCTTGTCGTCGGGGGAAACATAGAGGCGTATGAGGACGCTCTTGCTGTGTTGGTTTCTCATCTGGGCCAAAGTGTTGAGGAGGCTCCACTCGCTCTGGGACCACTCGTACTGCGGCCCCAGACCCTCCCCCACCACCGGCCACCGGAACTCAGGCTGCCTCAGGGTCTTCAGCATGGGCTTCGAGTCCAGGTCCTCCAAGACATCTACGAGAGACCACCAACTTAGCTACACTCGCTCTAAGGTGGAGGTGTAATAGGTAACTTTTCTGGTGGGGGTCTGTCACCTGTTTGTTTCTATGGAGATGTGATTTCTTTGCCTGGAATGTTCTACAGTATAGCATTAATTTATAATTGTTAGTGCTAATTTATAATCACAAATGAATAAACACAGAAAGGTGCAGTATGTAACTTTTCTGGAAGGGGTCTGTCACCAGCCTGTTTCTATGGAGATGTGATTTCTTTGTTGGAATGTTCTACAGTTTAGCATTATTAATATATTTCTAGTATTTATCCAAGGTGAAAGGGAAAAAAAATAAAATAAAAAATCAAGATCTGACTTGTAAACTGCCTGGTACACTGCCTGCTTGTCTAAATGGTTAAGTTTAATGCTACACGGTGGAACATTACATCTCACATCTTGCCTTCATAACCTCTCCTTTAGGGATGCACCGATCCAGCTTTTCCAGTTCCGATACTGAATCTAGTATCTGCCGACACCCGATATCAACCGATACCAGAGCAGAGACTCTTTATACAAAAATAAAATAAGACAAATCTGATCCAAATGTGTTAAGTAGCTGCTATTTATCCCTCAAGTAACTACAGAACAGTTTTGTATAAATAAAAGTTCAAACTTTAAGAGACTTTCTGGGCCTATTATGACCAGTAAATAGATTACTTATCGATTTATAAGCCAAATTAGAATATCGACTGAGCCTTCTTCCTGACGGCCACAAGACTGTGCAATGAGGGGTTTTCGACAGGTGAAAATTTGAAGAGACCTACTACCTGAATTTCCCCTTGAGGATAAATAAAGTCTTTTTGATTCGATTGATTTGAATTTTTGATTTGAATCGATATTTGGAAGGCAATTTTTTCAGTATCGGTGTAAATATCAGATACCAGTTTCAGATCAGTGCATCCCTGATCTCCATGGAACAAGAAAGGACCCTTCACCAATAAAGTTACTTGTACTCTTGAATACTGGGAAAGAATTTGTGTTATATTCTTATTGGTTGGACTCACTTTCATTCAGGCAGGAGCGATAGAGCATCTTGGCCTTTTTCACTGCGTCCAGCTCTTCTGTGTTTGATGGAGTCTGCAGCAGCTCTGAAACAGAAACTTGTGTCATCATCACTTTACTCCTGCTGTCTGGGCACACTTGACAAATTGCATTATGATTTTTTAAAAAGAAAACCTCTAACTGCAGAAATTAGTTTCATCTTGAGGTCAAATGTTCTGTAAAACCCACACTAACTTTCATCAGGAGTTGCAAAAGGGCCATGTATATTTACTTTATCCGTGGGTTTCAGCTTCCTGGTTAAAATCTGGCATGGAACGATATTGAAATTTTGTGTCAGGGTTATCATGGCCAAAATTATTGCAGTAAAATATTATATAATGATAATGATTAAAGTTACTAAAGTTATATTAATAATTATGGTAATTAATAATAATATAATTTGAATGTTATAAATAAGTTCCGCATTTACACAACATTTTTATTATTGTACATTGTTATCTGTTAAAACATCTACGATCTAGTGGAGAACATCGTTTTTTCTGCACATTCTGGTGATATAAACTATCTTTCTTGGCGATTATCACGATTATATAAAATGTCCCACGAACGATTATTGTCTTCCCTTTTTACCACATTAAACAATCCCCAATTCATCCACAGTTTACAGGCGACATTTTGAGGACTTTCACGCATCCAAATGATTGAATATTTTGCTTTAAATTGCTTATTCCTATGTCAACACTGGTCATTTGTCATCCCTCTGAAAGCCATGGATACCTTTGAGTCTGACGTCGACATGTTGCCGGAGCCAGGGGTAGATCCCGTAGGCGGAGGAGTCTTCTGGGATGGGGTTCTCCTTTAACCAGCCCCCACACGAGTACGAGTAGAAGTCCTCACAGGGGTCCACCGAGCGGTCCAGTTTACTCAGGATGGATCCAGCTATAGACATTGACTGACTTATTGATTATTGGTTAATAGAATATGATATGGGTCAAAGTCACTATGTATATTTGGTATTTTCCGGAGTATAAGTCGCACTGGAGTATAAGTCGCACCAGCCAAAAAAATGCACAATAATGAAGAAAAAAAGCATATATTTCACATATAAATTGTATCTGAGTATAAGTTGAACCCCTGGCCAAACTATGAAAAAAAGTGCCGCTTATAGTCCGGAAAATACAGTAATCTTTATGTATTTATTTATTTTTGTGAGCTGAAAAATGGCCATTATCTAAACATGGAATAGAAAAAAAAATAATTTTGATATGACATTGAAGACACTGAACCTCAGGGCAGTTTTTGGCTAATGTCACTGAGTTGAGTAATTACACAGATATTAACCACAAACTAGACTCAAACATCGACATTATTAAAATTTACTGTGGTGTTACTACCTTCCATCTCAAACCGTTGGTCCTCTAGGATGGTATAAGTGAACCCTACTTCACTACTACATATTACTACAGTATAAAAGTGATATCAAGGTTATTGGTAAGTCAGATCTTACCTGCTTCGATGCATTCTGAGGTCAGACAGAACTCCTCCTGAGTGGACTTTTGACTCGAGACTACAGAAAAGAAATACTTTAATTAATATACACAAATATAAACTTACACACAAATAAATACACTAGGGAACTTCTCTCTGCTTGTCTCCGTGGGGTTTTTGCTTTGCCTGGAATGTCCAACAATTACATTTCTGTTGCATTTATTCAAGTGCAGATATTTTTAATGCTCACAAAACCTTGAAAAACACTCTGAGCGGAGTCGCCTCTTCACAGATCTAACTGGTAATGACCTGGTGATGTCAATTGCTTGTCTCCATAGGGATAAAAAAGTATAAAGCCAGACTGTGAAACATTGAAAGCAAAGCAATAACAGCTCCATGGAGACAATTTGGCGTGCCCTCCTCCAGAAAAGTTACATAGTGCAGCTTTAAAACATGTTAAAGGGATCTGGAGACTATAAAATGCCATAAACAATAAGCTTAGACATAGACACTGAACTTTTAAGAAATAAAATGTGTGAATCGCTGCATTTCTAATACCACACCCATCTGCACGTCTGCATCCCGACTTGTTGAGGCATTAAATCATCTAGAAAAAGTGAAGAGTCCAGTTTGATTTCATTACTGTCCCTTCAGTCTAATAAAGAAGACTTATATCCGGATTGCTGTAATAATGAGATCAAATGTAACTAATGCATATTAACGTTATACAGAAGGAAAAGACACCGAGCGAAATCACATTAGAGCTACAAAAATGCCACTGCACTAGTTTTCATAATAACTGTCACTGTAACACAGTAGACTCTACATTGTATTTGCTTTGGAGATGTAGAAAGTTACATGACAACAGAACATATGGCTTAAACTCACAAGAGTCAGTTTTGCGGAGTATAAGACCTTTAATTCTGAAATGGACATAACATGATAATACTGCCTTATATTTGTGAGGCGCTTCACAGGTCTCTCTATGCGCTGCACTGTCAGTATTCATTCCCTCCATAGTCAGTGATGGTAAACTATTATTGCAGCCACAGCTGCCCTGGGGCAGACTGACAGAAGCGAGGCTGCCAATCTGCCCCTCTGCCCCTCACCAACATTCAGGCATACACCACATTCATACTGGGTAAAGTCTTGCCTAAGGACACAACGAGCACAAATCAATCCTCTGACCACTGGGTTGGCAGCTATAACCACTGAGCCACTGTCGAACAAAAAAAAAAAAAAGCACGATACTGAAAACGTGAGCAAATAAAACAACGTAACACTCCAGGTACATGGCTAAAGCTAAGTGAAAATAGAACAAGTGTAATGTTGGCCTGGAAGTGACTAGGATCATTTCTAATTTCCAGTTTCCTGTCATTACATAAACATTAGGACAATTGTGTTAGATTTGACTCATGGTGGAACAAGAACCACAGCAGATGAGAGAAATGTTTATCGTCTCCGGGGTGACCACAAACTCACTGCACATTCCTCGAAAGAGGACAAAACATCCTGCTTCAGCCCGACTCCTCTGTTTAATTACACAGACGGTAAACCGCGTGTGTTTAGGTTGGCCATGACTTCAACTGTGTACGGTCAGATTAAGTAACTCAGTGTTTTTTGCAGTAGTATTTCATGTTTTATAACTTATAAGTATAGATCCATCACATCCCATACGGAAACATGTGGTGGATCAGGTATCAGCTTCAAAATATGAGTTCAGTCGATATCCTGGTGGGACATATAATCTGATGTAATACGACGTTTTCCTTGTTGTAGTTGGTCCAGTTTCATAATGTTTGAACTTTTATTTATACAAAACTATTCTCTGATTATTTCAGAGATAAATAACACCTACATAACATATTTGGAACAGTTTGGTCTTATTTTATTTTTGTTTTAAGGAAATAAAAACAGTTTTCTGTCTCTGCACTGGTATCGGTTAATATCAGGTATCGGCAGGCCATAGTATCGGTATCAGAACCCAAAAAGCTGGATCGGTGCATCCTCAGCTTTGAGTAGGATATAAATGTATCAGTACAGAAGCCAGAAAAGCTTAAAGTGGTAATGGTGGTTTTGTTCTTTCTTTCTCTCAGTTTCAACCATGACAGAAACACAGCTGGGATAGTCATACCGTTATTTCCACATGGTTCTCATCTTGGCAGCTGCTTCCATATTGTTCTCAATTAACTAAAAGTGTCATTCTGTGTCACAAAGAGCTCAAACTAAGCAGTCTATTCCGAAAAGATGTAAAAGCCAGGGCAAGGTCTTTATCCATCTACTGGCAACACGGGGAATAGCAGCATTTTGAAAAGAACAATTAGCAGCGTGGCTATTTTCAACATCAACAGATCAAAGCAGTTTAGGCTTTAAAATGTTTAGTACAAGATGTGTAACACTTCTGATTGGGTTCAGTTTGTTAAAGGAGGGACAGAGGGATTACACAGCTAGAAGCCCATAAAAACTGTTCTTAAACACTTGAAACATCTGAGCACATTCTTGACTTAAAATAACAAAACTTAAAACTGTTTTTGTCCATTGGTGCAAATCCTCATTTCTCAAGAATCCCTGGTCCATTTATCTTTTGAGCATTTGGAGTATACGTCCTCTGCTCTTCCTGCATGACTTGACACAGGAGAGGAGTGGGAGAACTGGAGTGGGCGTGCGCTGACTGCATACATGGCTATACAACGTAATTACACTTCAATGCAGCCACAAAAATGTTAGCTTCCATTGGCAAACTTTAAAAAAATAGGCCTTGCCCAAACCCATAGACATCCATTGAGACTTGGGACCCCTCCTTGCTCTCCGGGACCACCCCCTCAACCACTATTTAGGAGGGTAGACGGGCAAGTTTGAATGCAGTGGTTTAATTAACATTGGGGGACTTGCATAATACTTTGTACAATGGAAAAGCCGACTTTACACAAGCATTGGCTGAACTGAGTTGTGATTGGTGTTTTAATTACAGTTTATGGTGTCACTCTACAGAAGCTAAATTATATGTGCATTTTCTTTGAGGAAAGGGGGTGTTGAAAAAATATGTTAGTTATGCACAGGAATGTCTGTGTGATCCTTCAGTCGTCCAGAGCTGATCCATTGTAAAAAACAAAATTAAAACGTCTTCACTCAACAATTTTTCGTCCAGTTGACAGATTTTACTTTTGTTTTTTACTATGCATAGGAATGAACATCCCAACACCCATATTAGGCTGTTTTCTGGTGTTATAATCTTGTTTCCTCATCACAAACAGACCCGGAGTTGTGTTTTGCTTCATTTACACATGTTTAACACACAAATCCTGCAAATCTAGGCTGAGTTCTTGCCAATCTTTACTAAACTAAAGGTAAAAAGTAGCTGTTAACTTGAAAACTACCGCTTCGTGACATCACAAGGTGGAACAGAGCATTTTGAGCTTTGGAGATGTAGACAGACTAATAATAAATGATTACTCAAACATGTGTGAATGAAACAAAACACAACTCTTCCATAATATAGGACTTTTAAAGTTTTTCAAGTTAAAATAGTTTACAAAGTTTTAAATCAGGAAATCAGGAAATGATCCACTGCTGTTGGTAAAAGACCATTTAAGTATCAGTGGAAGAAAATATTGTGTTTAGCTTTAAATTATATGCTGTATTACTGCATTTTCCAGAGTATAAATCACACTGGAGTATAAGTCACGCCAGCCAAAAATTGCATGATAATGAAGAAAAAAACATATTTCACCTATAAATCGCATCTGAGTATAAGTCGTAGCCCCAGCCAAACTATGAAAAAAGTCCGGAAAATACAATATGTAGATCAATTTAATGCCATACTGTGGAACATTCATCACCTCCATAATGGACCTTCAAAATCTGGTCATCAATCCCTAAACTTTTGTACTACCCAGCAACATTTTAGTCCCAACATTGAGAGCAGAGCGTGGTGATAAATGAATGATGTTGGTCAGATTAAAACGTCCACAGATTAGATTAGAGTCTTTACTGTATTTAAGCAACGCCACAGTGTGATAATCCTTCTCTCTGTCTCTGTTTGTGACATCTGCTGCTCGCTGATAAAATATGCACTCACTTATAATCACCTCACCCCCTGTGGATAAATAAACAACTGCACCACTGTTTTACACAACATGACACTAATTCATTTATTAATATTAATTGAAACTCAACTGAGATACTGCAATGCTTAAGAAAACTTGTATATGGCAAAAATGCTGTAGTTTTTAACCATGTTCACCTGACATCTTGCCCCAGTAGCATTGATGGACGGGTCAAATGCAGAGGACAGACAATATTTTAACCCTCACACTACATTTTTACTGCTGAGTATAAAGTACCTGTTGTTAGAGTAATTCAATTTCTGTTATACTGAGGGCTCTCACAGATCAGTGCCTGTTGTCTTAGCCTGCATTATCAAAGGTATAATACTCCCTACAAGCAGGACCAGCCAACACTACAAGAAGACTAAGCAGCTGCTAAGGGCCCCGTGGCCAGCAGAGGGCCCCCAAGAGCCCATACAATTCTATTGAAAATAATATAATATATCAAGTTTTATTGGACACAGGGCTTGTGTGTTTATATCAGCCTAAATATCCGTCTAAAACAATTACATTTGTTTTATATCTATAGTAGTAAAATATCTGCTGCTGCTACATTTGTTTCTGAGTTGGGCAGAGGTGAGGGCAGCTCTGTGTTTGCACCTTTATAATGTAAATTTAAGCCCACTGTCGCCAACTGGAATACATTAAAATCCATCAGAAACAAAGAAAAAATGTCTAGAATTAAAAAAAAAAATCTTGACCCCCTTATATGTTTGTGTTCTGTTCTTGTGACTCTGGTAGTTGTGACATTTTGGATGTTTTCAGTCTGATGTTGGTCCTATAAAATACAAATACAACTGGTCGAGGTGATGAAGCTAAGCTATATTTGTCTCTTGGGGCCCTAGAGACAAATTCAGCTTAGGGCCCCCTGAAAGCTAGGACTGGCCCTGAACAGAAGCATAGCCAGACTGGACTGCACTAGACTAGAACGGACATCACTATAACAAAGTCTTGAGGGTTCATGTCTGCGGGTGCTGGCTCCTGTACTGATGTAAATACTGTCTCTTCTCTTCAGCTCTCAGAGATACTATTTTAATACTTCCATTACTGTTTATATCATACTAACTAGGACTTAGGTTAATGTGACAACTACAACTTTTACTATTGCTGTTTCTATCCAAACAAACCTACATTCGATTCATTAAAATACTGATACTTTTTAGACTATTATTACTATTCTATTGCAACTACTATCAGTACTCTATCCATTACTGCAATAGATTTGGCCCATTGATATCTAGCGCTAGGCAAAAAGTACACTGGCCCTTATATACAGTATAAGTAAAAAAAACACACACACACACACACACACACACAAAAACCCCAACTAGTTACTATTTATAAGTTCCTGTCTTAATATACAAGTCTTTTTCTGTGTCTTTAAGTCTGACTCCCACGCTGCTTTACTCGGGTTAAAGGGGTTCAGATGTTCTTGTAGTGCACGTGAAACCTTATATGACCCAAAAATAGAGGGAGACGCGAGGGGCGAGCCGTGGCCCGTACAAGACCTCTGCTCCACTCTGGGGTTATTTACAGTCACAGCCTATACTATAATCTAGAGCAGTGTATATGACACAGTTCCAGTCCAAATTATAGGATTTTAACGGAAAAGTGGAAAAATTGGAGCACGTGGGCAGCGCTCTGCTTAGAATTTTGAGGAAATGGCCTTTTCTCAGGTTGATCATATAGTTTAGAATCGGCTTAGACCTGTTTTAGGCCTGCTTTGGAATGGCTCTAGTACCTTACTGGACCTGGTTTAGTCCTTATTCTGACCTGATGAGTCCTGGTTTAGAGTTGGTTTAGTCTCGCTCTGGACCTGTTTTAGACTTGAGTCCTTATTTAAACTTTTCTGTTTCAGACTCATGTTTTGGACCTGATTTAGTCCTGGTTTAGTAATAATGGGCTTAGTCCTACTCAAGGCCTGTTTTAGAGCAGTGTGGTTTAGGTCCAATTTAGTCCTGCTTTAGACCCATTATAGTTTTATGGTTTAGACCTGATTGAGTCCTGGTTTAGACTTGTTATTCCCATGTTTTAGACCTGATTGAGTCCTGGTTTAGACTTTGTCTAGACTTTGTTCATGTGGGTTTAGACTTAAATCCTGTCTAACATTTAGTCTCGATTTAGTCCTGATTTAGTCCGAGTGTAAACCTGTTTTAGTCCTGGTTAAGACCTTATTAGTCCTTGTTTTGAATGCATTAAGTCCTGGTCTAGTCCTTGTCTTGGTTAACCTGGTTTAGTTTTAGACTTAATTCTTCTTTAGAACTGGTTAATAGGTTTAGACTTGATTTAATCCTGGCTTGCATTAGTTCTGATATATTCCTGGTTTAGTCCATTTTTAGCCTTTAATGTGTGTTTGGACTTGTTTAATCCAGACTTACTTTAGTTCAAATCTAGTTCTGGTTTAGTCCTTTTTTAGCTTTTAATGTGTGTTTGAACTTGTTTAATCCAGACTTACTTTAGTTCAAATCTAGTTCTGGTTTAGTCCTTTTTTAGCCTTTAATGTGAGTTTGGACTTGTTTAATCCAGACTTACTTTAGTTCAAATCTAGTTCTGGTTTAGTCATTTTTTAGCCTTTAATGTGTGTTTGGACTTGTTTAATCCAGACTTACTTTAGTTCAAATCTAGTTCTGGTTTAGTCCTTTTTTAGCCTTTAATGTGGGTTTGGACTTATTTAATCCTGACTTACTTTAGTTCAGATCTAGTTCTGGTTTAATCCTTTTTTAGCCTTTAATGTGAGTTTGGACTTATTTAACCCTGACTTTAGTTCAGATCTAGTCCTGGTTTAGTCCTTCTTTGTCTCTGGTGAATGTTTGTTTGGACTTGTTTAATCCAGACTTACTTTAGTTCAGATCTAGACCTGTTTTATACCTAGTCCCATTTGTATATTATAAGAATACACTTTCAACACCATGCATTTGTTAACCTACCGAAGATGAGTGCGAGGAGCAGAGCCGCGCAGACGCACACGCACATGGCCAAAGCAACCTGGTACAGCCTCGGTGCGCACCGCTCTGGTTTGACCCCTCCACCTCCCAAACGCTCTAGTTCCATGACTCAAGACAGCAGCTCAAGTATAACAAACATACAAAAGTATACAAGCTGGTATGCTATAGGTCCAGAGATGCAGTTAAAGATGAGTGAGAGGGGATTTAAAGTCGAAAAATGTCATGAATGTAGTCCCAAATGTATTCACAGATGCGCACAGAAGAGACAGGTGTCAAGAGATTTGGCAAAACCACTTTTAAAAATTCAAAAGTGAAATCTTGAAATCCTCTAACTTCTGAAAAATAAAAGTAATTCTCAAAAAAAAAAAAAAAATAAAAAAAAAATATCCACATGTTCTAACTTCTGTTTTAACTTGATAGAAAAATGCAAAAAAAAAAAAAAAAAAAAAATGAAAATATAAACACAAAATATTTCAAAATAAAAGCTCGGTGATCTTCTAGTCCTAAAATTAGTTCACAAATTTGTCCTTGCAAAAATGATCTGAGCTAGTCTTCAGGATTAAACCAATTACATTCAAAATTCTTTCCAAGTATGACCTCCAAGTGTGTATTTCCCTCTATGTCCAATGTGTTTCTGCCCTTGTCCGTTTGAAACTTTGACTTCTGGTTCCTCTTGGTCCCTCCTCCCTCTCTCTCCTCCCATGTCTTCTCCACACATTACTCCACAGCTCAGTCTCAGCTGTGCAGTATATGGCCCTGGGGTGGGCTGTGTGAATACATGTATAATTCTGATGGAGTGTTACAGGATCAGACAGGCACTAGAGCAGTACTAAATGAGATGCACACACACACAATACAAGGGGGAGGGGCTGATTATAATTGATTAATCCAACGATGGGAACTGACAGTTGTGGCTGCACGTGCACTTTTGTCAGAAGGAATGAAATTACTCTTTAAACCCAAGATGGTTCACATATTACGCTTTAAATTAAGACGTTTGCGCAGTATTTCACAAAAGATATTGTAACAGTGTAGGAAATCTGTTTCTACACTGCTTGATTTCTAATAAGAATGTTCGGATTGGGGGTTTTCTGGTGGAGTGTCTGCCACCTGCTTGTCTTCATGGAGATATTACTGCTTTACACTGAATATTCCGCAGTATGTCTTTAAATTAATCTAGTTAAGCAGATGACATCTCTAGATCAAGTTACCCGCTCACAGTAAGAATGTTTTTCAAGGTATCTCTTTTAGCAATAAAAACATCTATATTATAAGTCCATGCATCCATTTTCTTTCACGTATATGTGGAGGGGTCAGGGGGGCATCAGTCTAAGCAGAGACTCCCAGACTTCCCCCACCCCAGACACTTCCTCCAGCCCCAAAGGCGTTCCCAGGCCAGCTGAGAGCCACACACCCTCCCGGTTCCTCCCTGGAGATATTTAACTATAGTGTAAGTAAATAGGTTTAATGACATACTGTGAACATTCAAGGCAAAATAAAAACATCTACACGGAGACAAACAGGTGCCAGACTGTTCCAGAAAAGTTACATAATGCACCTTTAATGTATTTGTGCTTTCTAGTGAAAGCCATTTGAGTAATGAAATGATCTGCTCTGACAGTTTGCATTGTGCTTAGTTTCACTTCAGGCATTAATAGAAGGCAGAAAGAAAAACACACACTACTCTATTATGTGTAATGTGTTTTTAATGGTCATATGGTGGTTTTAAGTTCAAATTTAGTGGGATGATTTTCTATTTTTAATTCATGTGGTAAAGTTCTTGGTAACTGTAGCACTTGTGTAATAGCAGAAACAGTAGCGTCCAGTCATACCTAAAACCACCTTATTTTGAAAGTTCCCTTCTCCCCCGGTGCTGGCCTGTGATTGGTCGGTTCACACTAGGGGCTGTTGTGGTCCAGAGCTATGCAGCATGTACTCATTAGGGTTTGGGGCGTCGCCTACTCTCTTCCATAAATGAACATGACTTCCTGTTCCGGCTTAAAACATCCATTCATCAAACAGACAGACCACAAGCCATTGTCCATTTTATTTTTACACTGTTTTGATTGCCACTGGCCTCTAATCAGTTGTAATTATAATGTATATATGCTTTAACTCATGAATGGCTGCTCTGGACACACCTAATAATGATGTGGGATATACACGGCCTTGGTGCAAAAGTCTTTGGTAATTTGGTGACTTTTACCATATTTAACATGTGTGTGAACATTTATGCAGCTAACTTAAAGTGCACATGACAGCTTAGACCGCTCATTTCAATAAAACATGATCAGTGGTGGAATATAAAGTAAAAGTTTTTTAAAAGTATTGCGCTTAATTATAAATTTCAGCTATTTGTTCTTTACTAAGGGACATTTTTAAGTGAATACTTTTTACTTTTGCTTCACTACATTTGAGAGCAGTTATTTGTACTTTCTACTCCACTATATTTTAGAACTGGACCAAAAAGTAAAAGTATTTCTTATTATTGTCGGAGATCTGCTGAAAAGGCTGAGGGTTTATTTTGAACACATTTGTTTTTTACACAAACAAAAATGTATGAATAAAAACAGCTAGAAAAAAAAAGTTTCAGTAGTTTTCAGCACAAATCTGTATCAAATAGCTACAACTGAAGCTTTATAAGACCTCAAAATATGCACAAAATACCTTTTAGTCTTTAAATCCAATGGTACTGGTACTTTTATACTTTTACTTAAGTAGATTTTTCATGTGATTCTTTTACCTGAGTATGTTTTTTTGCTCTGGTATCTGCACTTTTACTAAACGAAACTGACTACTTCATAATTTGCGTATTCGTTCAGCTCTTAATGGGGACTTCCACACCTATTGGCAAGCTGCCTACCTCTATTGTTCTCTTTGTTTCCCTTGTTTGCTTTGGGTCTGAGGATGGAGTTATAGGTGGGAGAAAGATGATGTCTAAGGCCTCCATTCCCATGGTCTATGTAGTATTCTCCAATTTATTACTTTATAACAAAACACTTTATAATAACTATACTATTTAAAGCCTTGATAAAGCAGAAACAGTTAAGTCATAATGAACAAATAGCTCATTAAGATTGAGCCAGGCTTAGTGACTACTTCATAAAGTGGTTAGGGCTAGAGTATTAACTGAGAAGTTATTAAGCCTAAATCATTTAATAAACTTTATTTTTTTAAATAATTGGATTTATACAGTACAGCACCTTTCATGACACCAAAAGTGCTTTGGGTGCATGATTCTTTCACTTCGATTGTGGTAAACTACAAGTGTAGCCACAACTACGCTGGGACAGACTGGGGGAAGTGAGGCTGCCAATCTGTGCCCTCCCACCACCAACACTCACACTCACACACCACAGTGTCTAGCCTGTGGTGTCTGCACAGTTTTTGCCACTGATGCCCCACTGACAAGGAGGTTTACTGCCAACAAAATCAACAAACTAGGAACTTGCTTCGCTGTTATGATGCTACATAAAATAAAGTATAATAATAGTAAATATAAACTGGGATAAAATTAAAAATAAAGACAATAAGGCACATTTTGGTCAAAATAAGACGACTCAAGGTGTATTTATAAGTGTCACCCAACAAGGTATTTTTACTAATTCAGCTGATTAGAATCTATATATGTTTTAAAGGATCACATTTTTATTGTTAGACCTTTGCTGTCACACAATGTCAAAAACGTGATCATTTTAAATTGGTCCTAATTAGAAGTGACAGATAAAGGTTGTATATGTTCTGTCCTATCTTTGCCCAGGCCATATGTTCTATGTACTCTCCCTTTAGACTTCAGCCTCCTTTCTATGACCTTAAGTGAAAACAAATCACATAAAGATGACATTTTTAGATTTTGAAAATAAAATATACCAGCAAACCCAGAAATCTCAATGAATCACCCATAGTATTTTTCCTATAGACTTTGAATAAATACCGTGGCGTCAGATGTCGATATCGCTGCATTCCCGGCAGATAGCAGAGTATCAGCGTGTTGTGTGAGAGGACAGTGAAGATTGATGCTATAGGCTAGTGTGAGCGCTGTGTTGTCATGGTTATCTACAGTTAATGATAGAGCAGAGAGTCACCCCCAGATCCTCCCGTCTGTTTAGAAGGGAGGATCTGGGGGAGACGTGTATGACTGAACATCGGGTCGACTCTGTGACTAATATGAACAACTCCATGTTTGCTTACATACTGGGTTGACAGGCTACTCATTTTCTCACTCCAGAGCTAGCAATTACATGAGAATCTCTGTGAGGTTCATGATGTTAGTATACTGGACTGTAAAAACTAAATGAACTGAATAATACAGTTAATTAGTTAAAACCAGTAAAGATGATCAAAATACACATTGGAATAATTCTGAGTCATGACTTAGAAGCACTTTAAAGGGGTATTGTGTAACTTTTTGGGTGCCTGCTACCTGTCCAACCAGGAAGTAAAATTATAAACATGACCAAAACTAGAAAAGACTAGGCATTTATTTATTTGTTAATTTGTTAATTTTTTTTTTTTTTTAAGAGCCAAGATATTTTAATAACTATGTCTAGTGAAGATGAAGTAGTCTACATGAAACGCCCTCTTAACTCAGGCACTGTGCACACTTATTGTAGCTCAATAGACCTGTAAACCATAGCTGTTTACAGTTTCAGTGCAGTTAGCTCCTCCTTTCAGACAGATACAAGGCAGAGTCCACCAGCAATCTGACCAGAACTGAAGAAGCTTCTTGGATGAGCAGCGAAAATGTCTTCACTCACGTCTTCACTCACTCGTCACATAGTAGACAGATTTTTTTAGCGTTTACTACACATAGACCATGAGACCATTTAAGTGCAGCCAATATAATCTATTGAAATAAAACAATAAGTGGCACAAATGAACCTCCTCAGAATACTGCAAGGGTCAAACTCAAGCTCTGACTAAATTAGCTATAACTACCCAAACACCAGAGCAGAGATTTCAGCTTTTTCAAATCCCCAAATCAAACCTGAACTACCCTGTATGGATGTTGACAGGCTCACACCATCTTGTTTGCAACACTCCATAATTACAGTAAAGTCTGAAAGAGGCAGTGATTTTGAAGCTGCTGACGGAGGTGTCTGTCAGGCACCTCAGTAAACACGAGGTAAACCAACAATGTTTTTGGATCTTTAAGTGTCTACATGAAACGCCCTCTTAAATTATACCATCTCCACCGCTCTCACGCTCAGAGGAAACGTAATCACAAGAACTCCAAACAACATTTCATCTTGGACAGGAGTAAATGATGAAATAACTGTCAGAGAGGAGTGAAAAATGTGTGTGAGGCTGCGTTCACACTTATTTTGGGTTTTCATGCTTGGGACTAAACTGAAAAGCAGAACTAGGGGTCACAGAAGGGTCAAAATTAAAAGTTGCACAATCCCCATAGTTGCACATTCATCTCATTGCACATCCCACACATCAAACTTGTGATACTTGTGATAAAACTGTGACTAAACCCAGATCTAAAGCAGGATCAGTACAGGACCAAACCAAGTCTACATCAGGACGTACCTGGGCTCAAAACCAGGACTATTATAAACTGTTAACATATGTGGAAAACCCAACTCTTGGCTTTGTGTTGAGTTGAGATGGGAGCAGGTTTTATCGGGACAAATTATATGTTGTGGATGGATATATCATATTTCTGGATATATTGGCAGTATCAGTTTCAGTATTTTTGCTTAATTATGAATATAGCTTTAAAAAACATAGTCTGGTATAATTAACTTTAGACCTATAGATGTAAAAGGTGCATTTTGAGAGTGAAGTTCCTAGCTCATTAAGTTGAAACAAAATAACTCTTTTGCAACACCTCTGTCCAATGAACACTAAAACAGCCATTACATCTGTATTACATATAATTACTCTAAGTATTACTCCATCATAGTATAACAAAGATTCAGCTGCTTTTATTTCAAAAACTACACTCATTATCCACTAACTTAATCTAGGTTTCATCATTTGTCTCGGGTGATTACAGGCTGGTGGTAATTGGTTATAGATTATAACAAGCCAGTCTTTACTGTCTCTTGCAAGAGAAATAATATGAAATGTTTGAATTTACAAATGACTCTATCGACCTGTTGTCTCGTTAGTGGTTCAGTCGATAAACAACTATGATGTCTTATTTTATTTAGAGTTGAAGGATTTATATGGGACAACAGCAGCAATAGAAATGTACTGTATGTGGTTCAAGATTCAGAAGTGAATCATGAGTTTCTTACGTTTCAGTACTTTTCCGTTTAAATAGTTGATTTTGGATGAACTCCTGTGCAGCTGTAATCTTGTGAGTGCAGTTTGGGACAGATACATGGCCAGATGATCATCAGTAGTAATCGTACTTCATCTATTAAATATTTTAAAGAGAGTTTTTACCACGCTCACTTTAATCAACTACATCCTTAGAAGATGTCTGTGTAAGCCCTGTTATCCAGGTATGATCCCTAGTAAAAATTAAAAAAAAAAATCTGTCAACTGGACAAAAAGGTCAGAGTGAAGACGTTTTGCTCATCCAAGAAGTTTCTTCAGTTCTGGTCAGATCACTGCTGGACACTGCCTTATATCTGTCTGAAGGGAGGAGATAACTACACTGAAACACACCTGACTGTACAGTCTGTGTTTGTGGGCTATAGGTCTACTGAGATACGTTAAGTGTGAACTGTGCCTGAGTCATATTTAGCATAATCATTTAGGCCCCTAATGGCTTCTCTCACACCTATTAGCATACTGGCTAGCATTATTGTATTGCTTGTTTTAATTTCGGTGTGAGGATGGAGTTGTACATTTATTTATAAGATTGAGCTCTTGAAGATTCTACAGAGAAAATATGTGATGCTTTTCATTTTAATCATTTTATCTCTGCATGTGACGTTCTTGATAATAATGGTGATCCTTCTGATATTGATTATGTTGAACTGAACCTCTGGCAGATAGTCATTTTTTTATTATTATTTATTTTTTTTTATATTTCTTTAAGAACTTTCACTTACATGGAGGTCTTAAATGCTCTCCGCTCCATAGACCCAACGAAGTCCACAGGAGCTGATGACCCTGACCCAAAACCTCTATTACCACCTGCCCCATATTTAATACAACCTCTTTACATGTGTTTAATTTATCAATTCAAATGGCACTTATACCAGAATTATGAAAAACGGCACATGTTTTGCCTTTATATAAAGGTGAAACAACTAAAAATGTAAATAATTTCCAGCTAACATCTAAACGACCTTGTCTTGCAAAAGCTTTACAAAAGTTAGTTGCAAATCAAGTTACAGTTTATTTAAATAAATGCTCCATTTTGAAGTCTTATTAATCAGGTTTCAGAAAAGAGCCTAGCACTGTCACTGCGACCACATAACTTTTTAAATGACATTTTCACAGCCCTTGAGACAAACAAGACCATGTAGCTCTGTTTATTGATTGAACTAAAGCTTTTGATTCAGTGGATCACGGAGTCGTCTTGAAGCGTCTGAAGCACATTAGATTTGACAATGCTACATGTAACTGGCTCCAAAATTATCTTTCAAACAGAACCAGGCAGTAGCAGCTGATGGTTTTAAATCAGATTTCCTAACTTTAAGTCAAGGAGTGCCCCAAGGCTCAATTTTGTGCCTCCTAATTTTTATTTTTTTTTTTACAATTTTTATGAATTCTTTTGGTTACAATTTAAAGAAAGCCTCATACATTTATATGCAGATGATGCTGTTTTGTGTGCAAGTGCTCCCTCTGTTGATCTTTTAAAACTGCAACAACATTTTAATGATATCCAAAATTCCCCCATAAGTCTTAAACTGTCTTTGAATGCAAATAAAACTAAGTATATGAATTTTTCTAAAAAAAACATTTAAGTAACGTGCAAGCTACAAATATTTATACACTAAACAATACATCGAATGAAAGAGTCAACACTTACAAATATCTTGGATTTTGACTTGATGAAAACTTATCCTTTAAAAAACATATCTCAGAACAGTTTAAAATCTAAATTATTATTTTATTACAGAAAAAAAGATATCCTTATAAATTACAGAAAAAAAATCTGTGTAACTTTCCTCTCAGTACTGGATAATGGGGATGTGGTACACGCAGACATGCCTCTACTGTGAAGCCGCTGGATCCTCTTTTTCACTCTGCCCTTTGTTTTATTACAGGTGATGGGTTTGAAAGCCATCACGGATTTGAAAGCCTTCGCTGTATTCTCTATGAAAAAGTGGGTTGGCCATCACTGTCTGTTGAAGAGAATAGCTCTGTATAAAATGTATCTATAAGGGACGACTTCACAAACTGCCAGAACACCTCACCTGCTTTATAATCACTGACACTGGAACATTTAACACCAGATCACATGACTGTATAAGGTTAAGGACTAGCTGCACCAAAACTGAGATGGGAAAGAGGGCACCCATGAAAAAGAGGGCCCAAGTGCACTCATTTGGCCCCCCTGTATAAATAAAGATAAATAAATACAATAAATAAATAGGACATAACAGGAATGGGGGCCTTAGACATCATTTATCAAATTACATTTCATCAAAATAAATAAATAACATTTTACTTTTCATAACATTATTATGAAAAGTACCGCGTGTGCCAAGTTATGGAACAAAACTCATGAATAGGAAAGAGGAAGTATAAACACACGTCTGGGCTTGTTCACACTGTGGTTAGTCATAAAAGTCCCCTGTCCTGTTTATGGTCCCAGACTGCTGCTGTGTCACTGTCAGCTCACACACTCATGGACCACATACACCAAAAAGAGGAGCTTCTGGACTATCTGGGTTTGGAAATATGTAAAGATTTGACATTATTGCATAATCAAGTGGACACTGCAGACTCCACTTACTTACAAACTTACTACACGTTATAATCAAGCAGTTTGATCCGATTTTGTACAGTGCACTCTTCAACTAAAGTGTTAAAATTAAAGGGCCCATGTTACGCTATTTTCTGATCTCTGTTATAATGTTGTCTCCTCATTGCAAACATGCCTGGAGTCGTGTTTTGTTTCATTCACACATGTTTAACACACAAACCCTGCATATTTAGGCTGAGTTTTTCTCTCAAACAGAAAAAAAAAAAAACCCACCTAGTGATGTCATGTGGCAATACAGGAAGTGCTCCACTGTGTCATTCATCATTAGGGGGATTTCCGCTCTGGAATTGTGAATCTCTACTAAATTAAAGCTAAGAGGTAGCTGTTAACTTGAAAACTACAGCTTCATGACATCACAAGGTGGAACAAGGTGTGAATGAAACAAACACAACTCTGGATATGATTTTGAGGAGGTAACATTGTTCTAACATAGCTTAAAGAGTCAGGTTTGTGTAATATATGACATTTAAGCGTTATGTCTTTCCTTCAGTAGGTGTTCATTTTATACAAAATATCGGCCTATGCTGGGAGAAGGTCAATAACTGATACGCTACCAAAGTGCAAATATCAGCCAAATGATATATGTCAAAAAGGACAGTCCGTCTTTTTTTTCACCCAAAAGGATTTTAACTATTACAATACTAATTCAAACAGTATCAGTCAATCCAAATCTTCCTACAAATGCCCGCAGTGCCATATCGACTGCTTCTGTCTTGTCTATCTTTGTCTTGTCTGTCATTTATTTCCATTTTGCCTCTGTTCAGACCAAATGTAGTTGGAGCATTTCAGACTTCAAACCTCATCCTGTCTGTGCATTCATCTTTGTTAGAGACCGAGGAGGTGCATGTGCTCAGAGTGTGCGGGGTTCAGGCTCAGGACAAATGGAGCTCTACAGTCCACGGATATAATGAACTAAAATAAAATCCATTAGGGGGAAAGTCTGAGATTTTCTTAACACTGATTCAGGACCACTTTGAATATTCCGTCTAAAAGCACAGTGTTTAGTGTCACATAGCACAGTCATTAGGTCATTCAGGTGTAAAAGTAGAATTTGGCACTGTGCAGCTATAAAATAACTTATACATTACACATTAGAATTTAACTGGTTATAAGAGTCATTTATGTTTATATATTTCGGCTAAGATAATGCTTTTTACTATGAAAATATAATTCTTATTATTATTTTTTGGCTTGTACATTTTATAAAATAGTAACAAATAACAGTGGTAATAGATTGTTTTTGGGTTTTTCTCCATTTTTTATTACAGTTGTTTTAAGTGACAGTTAAAGGGCCATATTACACTATTTTCTGACCTGTTTTAATGTTGTTTCCTCATCAAAAACAGACCTAGATATGCTTTTTGTTTCATTCGCACATGTTTAACATACAAACAAAACTGCAAAACTGAAAACATCATGTTCCACCTTGTGATGTCATCATGTGGTAATACAGGAAGTGCTCCATTGTGTTTTAAACTTCATACACCTTCACTAGAAACATTTGGATGATTTTAGCCCTGGAATTGCCAGAGTTTACTAAAGGTAAATGGTAGGAATTAACTTGAAAACTACCACTTCATGACATCACAAGGTGGAACAGAGCATTTTGAGTAGACAGACTAATAATAAAGTGTGATTCAAACATGCCAGAATGAAACAAAACACAACTCCAGGTCTGTTTTTTGAGGAGGTAACAATATTATAACATGACTTAAAGCTCACGAGAGTCAATTTTGTGTAATACTCTATAGGACCTTTAAAGAAAATGTTGTCCAGCCAGGAAATAAAATTATAAACTGATAAACCAAATTTTATCTATATGACTATGACTACGTTTCAGTTCAATTTGTTAACTTGTCATATGTAGTGTAACCAACACACCACAGGGCAGTCATAGCAGTGTGCATGAAATAAATACAACTGGGCCAAAACTGAATATTAAAGGTGCAGTGTGTAACTTTCTGGAGGCAGCACGTCTGTATGATTCCATGGAAACAGAAAGGTAAAATACTTCAGAGCATGACGATAGATACGTTTCATGACAGGATAGTGTGGAAGATTTTAGTCAAAGGAACATTTCCACAGAAACAAGCAGGCAGAGGTCAAATAAGAGGCAGGTTTGTGGAGATGCAAGCCAGCTTAAAGTAGGATGCAAGTGCAAAAAACACAATCAAAATGTATTTTAAAAAACACATGCGCATTTATTTTAGTCTACTTTTTAAATTTCAGTTTGTTCTGTATTAAAACTGCTGAATAACAAGATTTCATTTGTTGCCAGATTCATACCATTTCATCTCATTTCAACTCAACAGTCAAAGCTTCTCGTTGACTCTCTGTATCCCTCCGCCCCGTGGCCTCTCGGGTGACACCGGTCCGTCCAAATGCAGTGGGCGTTGACGTATGAGGGGGTCTGGGGTCATAAATAAAGACTCAGCAGCTAAGCACACACATGATCGATATGAGCCTCCACTCACCATCCACTCACATCTCTCATTTAGACATGTCCGCCGTTCCCATGGAAACTCTGTCTTACAAGAAGCGGCTACTTCCTTACACTTTTATGTCTGCTGCAAAAAAAAAAAGATGTCTGCATTACTGAGATGACTTTCACTAACAAGAAACATATAAACTGCAAATGAATGAATTATGCAAATGAGTTGATGGTGGCCAGATGTGTAAACATAATTGCCACCGTTACCTGAAAGATGGAAGGAAAAAAAAAAGGGAATAAGATGGAGAATAGACGGAGAAATGCACCATGAGTAACTGTGTACATGGTAGTTTAATAGCATTAGCGACTGTTCCTCGTTATTTTTGCCAACTGCAGGTAAATTTGCAGCTTTGTGGTCAAAAAAATCGGCTAAAATCGACTAAAGTCTCTGCTGTCGCCAGTGGCCTCAAGTAGTTGGTGACATCGCCTAGAACTGCCCTGATTACAGCCAGGTGTTTCTGATTACAAACACCTCTCTGCGGGGGCGGAGTTTGACGTGTAGTTAGTCAAATCACACTGTTCCTTACATCTCCTCACTCTTCTCTTTCGTCCTCCATCCACTGCCCAGTGTAGCAGCTCTTTTTGAAATGCGGTTATAGGCGGAGTTTAGGTGTTTAGTCCCACTTTGAGGATTGCAGGTGGTAAAATAAGGCAACAAAGTAAGTCGGAAAATTAAACCTGGGGTACTGGATTTTCACACCCTGGAAGAAGGTGCTTGTTTAACTTGTCCGTAGCTCGATCAAACCCTTAAAATGCTAATATTTATACACCCTTGAAGTTGCTTAAAGCTTTTATATTACGCACAACTGCCTCTTGTGAGCTTTTAGCCGTGTTAGAACATTGTTACCTCCTCAAAAACACAGCAGAGTAGTGTTTTGTTTCATTCACACACGTTTCAGTAATCCTTTATCATTAGTCGGTCTGCATCTCCAAAGCTCAAAACCTGTTCCACCTTGGGATGTCATGAAGTGGTAGTTTTCAAGTTAACAGCTATTTTTTACCTTTTGTTCAGTAGAGATTGGCAAATCCAGGGCTGAAATTATCCAAATAATTCTAGTGAAGGTTTATGGAGCTGTGTAATGGAACAGAGTGTTTTCCGTTTAAGAGAAGAACAACATGTGAGAATGAAACACTATAACAGGCATTAGAACATGGTGTAATATGGGCCCTTTAAAGACATTTCTGCTTGATCTGTCATGTTTTTTACTCTCCAAGTTGGCATGCACTCTCTTACCCCACAAAAGCATAACCTTACTCAAGTTAACACAAAATTAAAAACACTCTCTGTTTAATAATTAGCCCACACTCGTAAAAACAGCGTCAAAGAGCTTAATTACGGCTCCCCTTTACAGTGACGTGTTCTTTCTGTTCATCCACCATGTGCCCAGCAGGGGGCAGCCTTAATAGCCCCAGTATCAGTGGCAGCTCCGGAGGTGGTCCTGTGTTGTACCAATTATCCACGAGCCACATGTGAACAGCTAAAGGGGGTGTAGGCTCTGACAAGTGCGGAGAGGGGGATTATGGGTAATGAGGCAGGAGCTGGTTTTACATGTGTACACCCTGTGAAGTGTCAGGTCAAAACATCTGAATCATGTTTTCTCAGAGGCAGCTTTGCACCATTAGACAAGACGTTTTTTTTTAAATATATAAAGCACGATGTAACTTGTCAAGTGGAAGGTCTGCCACCCGTTTATCGCCATGGAGATGCTTTGCTGGGCATGTTCCACACTATAGCGTTATCCATCTCTATGTCTTTATACAAGTGTTATATGCTCACACTTTTTGAAACTGTTTCGAAATAAAGGTGAAGAAACATAAAACATTACCTGTTTCTATGGCGACAAGCAGGTAGTACCAACTTACAAGTCAAGTCTGTGTAAAGGCGACACTGTTCTCAGTAAGAAAGCATGTTTTTCAAGGTGAAATCAACGGTAATATTGTTTATCGTGATGAAATGGGGGACAATCATCGTTCATGGGACATTTTAGATGAATAGATAAGAAATAAAACTTAAATTTAATTGAATATAACAACTGTTTAAAAATGGAACCTATTCATAATATTAAAATTATAATTATTCATGTACATTACATTTTTAAACTGTCAGTAACTTTAATTGTTATCGTGACGCCAAATTTCAATATCGGCCCATGCCTATTCTTAATGCCATACTCTGTAACGTTGGTAAAGAAATATCTCCAAGGTGACAAGCTGGTGGCATTCCCCTCTGGAAAAGTTACATAGTGCTCCTTTAAATGTCCCATATTATGCAATTTTCTGATCAATGTTTCCTCATCAAAAAAACCTGGAGTTGTATTGTCATTCACACAGGTTTAACACCCAAATGCTGCAGATTTATGCAAACCGAAAACGCTCTGTTCCACCTTGTGATGTCATCATGTGGTAATACAGGAAGTGCTCCACTGTGTTTTTAAACTCCTCACACCTTCACTAGAATCATTTGGAGGATGTCAGCTCTGGAATTGCCAATCTCTACTGAAGTGAAGCTAAGAGGTAGCGTTTAACTTGAAAACTACCACTTGATGACATCACAAGGTGGAACAGAGCGTTTTGAGCGTTGGAGATGCAGACAGAATAATAACGCAGAGTTACTCAAACATGTCAGAACGAAATGTAATGCATTTCTAGAGACTGATGACTGTTCAAATCAATCACATTTTTAATTTTCACTGTATTTATTTTTTATTAGTGTGGTTTGCTGATCCAAGCAGCTGTAAATGCCACCGTGAATATAAATTGGTGTCCTGCTGTGCACTGGAGCTTATGTACACCTCTATCGTTATACAAATCTGCCCAGAATCATTTATTTAACACAAGTCCAGTGCCTGAATTATAAATGGATGTTCTCTTTAATGAAAACGCCCCCCTCTGAACCTCTCTGCACTTTCTCTCTCTCGACTAACTTCATGTCACTACATCCATAAACATCTCGTCCAGAAGTGCAGAGTTGGCAAAAATTGTAGGGAATGAGCTGTTACTTCAAAAATAATAAAATAATATCAAGAAGAAGTACAAAGGAATAATGCACTAAAGATAAACCTCAAGAATTCAATTATCTTAAACCTGACCTATTCTGCAAAATGGACTTTTCAGACTTTTTAAACATATTACAGTTTTTTTTTTGTCTCGTTGACTCTCTGAAGTTGTTTTTGGAGTGATTCGTGCATGTTGGAGTAATCTTTAATTGCTCATTTTCAAGACGCCGTTTTGCAGATCAGTCTCCGTTTTCAGCACCACTGTGGCGTACGCACTTCCTCCTCCAATTTTATTTTCTTACTTGGTTATTCGTGTAAGTTTCTGCTGTGTCACGCTGTCATTTTGGTACAAATTTTCTTGTGTCGTGATGATGTTTCCGGTGACGTCAGCTCCCATCAGGCCCTGCAGTTTTCTAAAGCTGAAGTCAGTCAGTTGTTTCTTTAATTAAGCTGTTTTAGATGAATATTGCGATGTAAAATGTGCAAGTTATAACATAATGATCCACAAGCGATTTGTAGATTATAACTATACAGCAAACACAAGCACAATATGTCTTTAAGGAGCAGTGCAAGACACACAAATACACAAATTATACTGCCAACATAAAACTTGTATAGATTTTTGCTAAAGTAAGAGTACTGTTACAGTCTTAAACTAATATATTAACAAATAGGCGAAAAAATATGTTGTCTGACACACTCTACTGCCTGAATGTGACCCCTGATATTCACAGTATTCCATCCAAGCACTAACGAGGCTCAACTCTTGCTTACGTCAGACGAGCTCAAGCGTTCTTACGATGGCACGACCTACAATATATGTGAATGTACCTCAGTGCGTTGTTATGGCGATAGATGGCACTCACGAGCTTAACACGGCACCAAAATCAATCGAATCAATGTTGGTTTATTGTCACATCATACTGTACCTCACTATTGACCGCTGTATACGGACATGGAGCGGCACTTAATCAATATCTTTCAACACTCGACCGGGAGCAATTACTTTCAGATTTAACAGCGATTATATAGTTAGTTCTATTGGTATTGAAGCCATGCCTCATCTTTATTACCCTCACAAAGTCCTTCTCATAAATAAACAGATAAGTACATTGATCTGCGCACGCTACACGACGTCTTTTGGGGTCCCACCGGAGGAGCTGGAGGAAGTGTCTGGGGTGAGGGAGGTTCCTGTTTAGACTGCCGGCCCTGGACAAACAAAGAAAATGGATGTTTGTATGTATACTTACTGATTATTCTAGGATTCACTGGAAAACAAGGACACAATGACAGAACTATGACAGCAGCGCAAGTAACGAGAGTCGAACCAGCAGCTTTTGGGTTAACTGGCAAACATCCTCTTGTGTGTCACTGTCTAATATTTAAAAAAAGTCTTAAAGAGATAATAAAAACCGACTTGACCTTGCGGCGTTTATCTCTCCCTGCAGCAGTACTACAGACTCAGGGGCAGCAGTATCTTCAGGCTCACTGTGCAGACATCACACAAACTTTTAAAAAAACGACCAAATAGCTCATGTTTTCTTCTTTTATGGCAGTGCATTCACACATTTGTCCCTGTACCTGTGTCTTGCCCCAGAAAATAAAATCATGTCAGTCTGCTGCGAGTCAAATTTTAAAGCGCTTAGTTGCTGTTTCCTTTACCATGAAGGCAGAAGTACTCCAGTCTCTGAAAGTCGTGAAAAGCGCTTAGAAACACGTCATGGTGAATAATTAGGACGGTCAGAACTCGTGAGGTGCCTTTAATCGAACCTTATGAGTCTTATTTGATTTTATTTCATTATCAGGGCTGATTCAGTGCAGTTATCTTGTTATATTTGACTTTCTGTGCGTTACAAGATGCTCCTCCAGTGTCACATTTACAGCTTCATTGTATTCTGTCTTTCAATTGTTGCTTTTCTGAGAATCTCATAATGGACGATCCCTCTTCTGTTCAAATAGGGTCAGTCAGCAAGTAAAATATATTTCTTGGATGAGTGGAGCTGGTCAGATATAGTTTTAAGTCATTTATTTCTTTTTTCATTCCAAAAATACAAAAAAATATGTTTTCTTTTTTCATAGTTCAAACACGGTGATCTACCAAGTCCCTGTCAACTGGTGGTACTTGGAATGGTTTCATATTTTACAGTAAAATGAAGTGAAATTGAAGTATTTTTATTGTTCGTGGTGATTCTGTCCATCTAAAAATGTGCTGAAGGATTGTGGACATCACTATCATTAAAACAAGACAATAAAATAGTATTAATTGGCACTACTCTACAGCAGACACATATATTTGCCTAGTACCCTAGTTAAGGAGTACTCAGAGTACAAGTACAAAGCTTAACTCCAGGCAGAAACGGTTGAACCTGCCCCGACTCACCGCTCCAGAGCCTGTTTTTTCAGGGCTGCACTTCCCTTCTTGTCCTGTAGAGGGCGGAGTTAACAAGCCTGGGTCCTGCTGAAGACTCCAGACGTCTCCACGATCACAGATTAGATTTTACTCTGAGAAAAGCTGAAAATGTTTCCTCAAATGTCCGATTGACCTTTTAGGAAATCGCCGGCACATTATCAAAGCTTCTGTGCTACTGTGCCATGATCTTCTGGAGCTGAAATTGAAACCTCACTTGTAAGAATATTTTGTTGTGTCTGGCTGTATCCTGCGATGTTCTTGATGATTTCTGTAATGAAGTTAACAGGAGCGCGTCTGTTTTTATCCTCCATCCCTCCATCTCTCCATCTCTCCATCTCTCCGCTCTGAGAGCATCCTTCCTGAGTGCTAATGTACAAATGACATTTAGAAGAGATGACCCCCTCTGCAAAGACGAAAAAAGAGAGATGGAGAGAGGGAAAGGGGAAGAGAGAGAGAGAGGGAGGAAGAGAGAGAGAGATGGAGAGAGGGAAAGGGGAAGAGAGAGCGAGAGATAGAGAGAGGGAAAGGGGAAGAAAGAGAGAGGAAGGAAGAGAGAGAGATGGAGAGAGGGAAAAAAGAGAGAGTGAGGAAGAGAGAGAGATCAAGAGGAGGACAGGGAAAAAAGAAACAAGGAAGAAGAGAGAGAAAGATGGAGAGAAGGACAGGGAAAGAAAGAAAGAGGAAGGAAGAGAGAGAGACATGGAGAGGAGGACAGGGAAAGAAAGAAGAGAGGGAGGAAGAGGGAGGTGAGAGGAGAAAGGACAGGGAAAGAAAGACAGAGGGAGGAAGAGAGATGGAGAGAAGGACAGGGAAAGAAGAGAGAGAGGAGAAGAGAGAGGTGGAGAGGAGGACAGGGAAAGAAAGAGAGAGAGGGAGGGAAGAGAGAGATGAGAGAAGGATAGGGAAAGAAAGAGAGGGAGGAAGAGAGAGGTGGAGAGGATAGGGAAGAAAAAGAGAGAGGGAGGAAGAGAGAGATGGAGAGGACAGGGAAGAAAAGAGAGAGAGAGAGAAGAGAGAGAGATGGAGAGAAGGACATGGAAAGAAAGAGAGAGGGAGGAAGAGAGAGAGATGGAGAGGAGGGCAGGGAAAGAGAGAGGAAGGAAGAGAGAGGTGGAGAGGACAGGGAAAGAAAGAGAGAGGGAGGAAGAGAGAGATGGAGAGGAGGACAGGGAAAGAGAGAGGAAAGAAGGGAGAGGTGGAGAGGACAGGGAAAGAAAGAGAGAGGGAGGAAGAGAGAGATGGAGAGGAAGACAGGGAAAGAAAGAGAGAGGGAGGAAGAGAAAGATGGAGGGGAAGACAGGGAAAGAAAGAGAGGGATGAAGAGAGAGATGGGGAGGAGGACAAGGAAAGAAAGACAGAGGGAGGAAGAGAGAGATGGAGAGGAGGACAGGGAAAGAAAGACAGAGGGAGGGAGGAAGAGGGAGATGGAGAGGAGGACAGGGAAAGAAAGAGAGAGGGAGGAAGAGAGAGATGGAGAGGAAGACAGGGAAAGAAAGAGAGAGGGGGGAAGAGAGATGGAGAGGAGGACAGGGAAAGAAAGAGAGAGGGAGGAAGAGAGAGAAGGACAGGGAAAGAAAGAGAGAGGGAGGAAGAGAGAGAGATGGAGAGAACAGGCAAGAAAGAGAGAGGGAGGAGGAAGGGAAGAGAGAGAGAGAGGAAAACAGGAAAAGAGAGACAGAGGGAGGAAGAGAGAAGGAGAGAAGGACAGGGAAAGAAAGAGAGAGGGAGGAAGACAGGAAAAGAGAGAGAGAACACGGAAATAAAGACAGAGGGAGGAACAGAGAGAGAGACAGCGAGAAGGACAGGGAAAGAAAGAGAGAGAAGAAAAGAGAGACAGATGGAGAGAAGGACTGGAAAAAAAGAGAGAGGGAGGAAGAGAGAAGAACTGGGGAAAGAAAGACAGAGGGAGGAAGAGAGGAAAAGAGAGAGAGGAGAACAGGGTATGAAAGACAGAGGGATGAAGAGAGAGAATGAGAGAAGGACAGGGAAAGAAAGAGAGAGAAGAAAAGAAAGACGGATGGAGAAGAGGACAGGGAAAGAAAGAGAGAGAGGAAGAGAGAGACAGACAGAGAGGAGGACAGGGAAAGAAAGAGAATGAGGAAGAAAGGAAAAGAGAGAGAGAAGGACAGGGAAAGAAGGAAACTCTCTCCTCCCGTCTCTCTTCCTCCCTCCCGTCTCTCTTCCTCCCTCCTAGAGGGAGGAAGAGAGACGGATGAGACGGATGGAGAGGAGGATGTGAAAAGAAGAGAGACAAAGAGAAAGGATAAAGAAAGAAGCAGAGGAAGAGAAAAAGACAGAGAGAGAAAAAAGGGGTGAAAATGAGCGAAAGAAAGTAAGGAAGAAAAAGAGAGAAGGATGAAAAATGAAAAAGAGAGGATGAAAGAATGAAGAGAGGAAGGGAAAAAGAGAGGAAGGGAGAAAGAAAGAGCGATAACAGAAGAGAGAAAAAGAAAGGGAGGGAGAAAGAGAGAAGGAAAGAAAGAGAAGAAGGAAAGGAGATAGAGAGAGAAATGAGTGTTAAAATAACAAAGAGAGGAAGGAAGAAAGAGAGAGAGAGGGATAAAGACAAAGAGGGGAAGGCAGAGAGAGAGGAAGGGAGAAAGAGAGGAAGAGAAAGAGGAAGGGAGAAAAGAGAGAGAGAGATAAAGACAGAAAGAGGGGAAGGCAGAGAGGGAGAGAGGAAGAGAGAAAGAGAGAGATAAAGACAGAAAGAGGGGAAGGCAGAGAGAGGAAGGGAAAAAGAGAGGGAGAGAAAGAGGAAAGGAGAAAGAGAGAGTGATAAAGACAGAAAGAGGGGAAGGCAGAGAGAGAGAGAGAGAGGAAGGGAGAAGGAGAGAGAGAGAAGAGAGAGAAATCACTGAGATTTGTGTGCAGGGTGCAAATGTAAAGTGCATAATATATACTTCATTATTATCACTACAAAGAGAAAGTCAGAAGGAAACAGAAGGAGAGAGGTGCACTTTTCCTCCCTCATGAGGGACATTCTCTCTCTGCATTTGACCCATTCTTCAACCAGTGCCACAGGGGAAACCTCAGGAGCAGTGAGCTACAGCCACACAGCACAGAGCCCCCATTTCCATATCTGCAGGAAACACACCCAGACACAGGGACAAAACTCCACACAGAAACGCCCGGGAGTCGAACCTGGAACCTGCTTGTTGTGCGGCGAGAGAGCTGGCCACGCCATATATCCTGCCATATATATTGGGAAAAAATATCTTCTAATATGAAAAATTACAACTGTACAAAGTCAGAATACCAAGACTCTAACAACCAGCGCACCAAAGGGTTGATAGTTCAAATCTCACTTTAAAGCACTGCTGTGTGTGTGTTTTTTGTGTCTCTGAGCAAAACACTTCCCACATATGACTTTCTCCAGCATCATATATACCAAATACAACGTTTATATATAGTCGTATATAAGAAGTAACTGTTCTATTTTCTGTGCTCTCTCTTTGGTAAATAAAGCCCTCGCTGTTGTTGTAATCTGCAGCGTATTTATCACATTTCTCTTGTTAACATTTCATTAGCACCAAACAGCAGCACTTTGTAGTAATGAGTAAATGACTGACTCCGACAGCTTTGACCTCTGCACACCTGCCGTCTGTGCTAATTACTGTTTAATTAGGAGACACAGGCTAAAGACACAGGCAATCCAATGTAACGAGCTGCATACCTGGCAACAAAACGATCAACTTCATTCACACCATATGTTCAAAATTTGTGAGTGAGTGATGTCATTCTATTAAAGACCCGAAATCGACTCCTGTGAGCTCTACACCATGTTATAATGTAGTTACCTCATCAAAAACACACCTGGAGTTGTGTTTTGTTATTCACACATGCTTCAGTAACCTCTTACTATTAGTCTATAATGCTCAAAATGCTCTGTTCCACCTTGTGATGTCATCAAGTGGTAGTTTTCAAGTTAACAGCTCCTTTTAACTTTTGTTCAGTAGAGATTGTAAATTCCAGGCCTGACATGATCAAAATTATTGTAGTGAAGCTGTGTGGAGTTTAAAAACACTGTGGTGCACTTCCTGTATCGCCACATGATGACATCACAAGGTGGAACAGAGTGTTTTCAGTTTGAGAGAAGCCTAAATATGCAGGGTTTGTGTGTTAAACGGATGTAAATGAAACAATTTGGGGCCTTTAAGTACAAAATGCTGTCTAAATATAGGTACATTGAAGAGCTGGGACAGTCTTTCAAACATTATCTTGAAAGTTAAGTCCTGTTTTGCAAAATTCTTAAGCCTAGAGATTAGATTTTGTGACTTTATGTTCCTTTACAATATTCTCTCTATTTAACAACACCACTTTAATAATGACATGATGCTGTCAGACTCAAAATAACCTGATTACGTGATGTTTTATGCAAAATTATGAAGTTCAATTAAATTGTGTGATTCAAATTTCAAATAAGATCCATTTTTTTGCCATATGTTTAAGATACAAGCGTGTTTGGAAGTATGCAAAGCTGTATTTCAGTCATGAGTCAGTGAGTACAGAGCAGATCTGAGGTTACAAAGTACTACCTGTCAGGGTTTATAAAGAAGAAAATAGAAGCAAATGCAAAACAAAGGACAGCGAAGAGTGGATAGAATGTTTTTTGAGATGGAGAGTTCATAGAGTCTAGACTTAATGCATTACAATTGAAGGTTGCCATAGCAGTAATAACAGCTCTGGCGTTGTATGTAGATAGACAGATATAGAGATGAAGGAAAACTTTTATGTGAGTACCGTATTTTCCGGGCTACAGCGCGCACCTAATTAAAAGCTGCATGTTTTAATTTTAGAAAAAAAAAAACTTGTACAAGCCGCACCGGATTTTAAGCTGCAGGTATCCCACGTAGTAATATGAAAAATTAGCTCAAAAACGTTCATTTGTGAGGGACTAGTGCAGTTTTGCATGCTTTTTTTTTACAGTGTATCCAGGCGCGTGTTCTGTGTCCTGATTGGCTAAAGGAGGTGCCATGTTCTGCGTCCTGATTGGCTAAAGTAGGTGCCATGTTCTGCGTCCTGATTGGCTAAAGGAGGTGCCGTGTTCTGCGTCCTGATTGGCTAAAGGAGGTGCCGTGTTCTGCGTGCTGATTGGCTAAAGGAGGTGCGTGTTCTGCGTCCTGATTGGCTAAAGGAGGTGCCGTGTCTCCTGTACAGGACAGAATGCTTCAGCCAAATTTACCAAAATATTGGATGCTCTGAAACAATCACGTTGGACACCTTTGTATTTGAGACAAACGCCTCAAATACAAAGGACGCTCTGGACGCGCGTCCACAAGAGACTTTACATGTGAAACAACATAAAGAAGGAGGAAAATAACCTAAGGACGACAGCAGAATAAGTTTTAACAAGGAGCAAAAAGGGCTGTAACCTGCGGATGGAGTCTGCTTTAGTTTGTTTCAGTGACTGCAGGAAAAAGAACATTACAAGACATTACAGCAGCGCCAGGACGAAGAGGCGGAGACAGAGGAACTGAGAAATACACCTGCAGCCGCAAAACCTATATGCTGATGAGGGTTAGTACAAATAACTGATTTACAATAGTTGTGAGAGTGGCTAGATTGATCATACAATTTCATTGGACCTTTGTGAACTACTCATCAGTTTTATTGGTCGACTGTTGCTGGACAAAATGTTTTTGGCGCCACAGAAAAAAAAAGTATAAGCTGCACTTTACTAAATTTTAAACATTTTGATATAATACTATTGCCTGGGATCCAAAACACACACTTCTTCAACACTTAACGAGTATGTGAGTCTGGTCTCTGTTTTCAAACAGGTGGACTGGATTGGTGGACATTTTTATACATCGCTGTTGCACCTTCAAGCCACTCAAAGCACTTTACATCAAGGAGGTTAAGCGTCTTCCCCAGTCGCAGTCATGCGTGGGAGCTGGAATCGTGCCGCCAACCCGTGAGTCAGTGGATTGAAGCCGCCAACTTTAGGTTCAGAGGACAAACACTGTTGCTCCTACTTGCGTGAGGTCAAAATATCAGAAGTTGAAGACGCCGTTGACCTCCATGTTGCTGATCAGAAGGAGACTCTGCAGCTGTACGTCACTGCTGTCCCATTTCAGCTGCAGATGCACGGGGCTAAATAAATAATGGACATGATGCAGGGAAATAGAATTGAAAGGACAAGCGTTTATTTATGCATGGACCTCACCAAACACATGAGAGGGAGGGAGGGATGGATGGAGAGAGGGATGGAGAGGGACTGGAGTGGTGAAATGATGAGATTTGATTGGAAAGCTGTAAAGGTCATGGCTGTGTTTAATATTGTAAGGGGATTCCCAGGCTTTAAGTATGGGAGGGATGTGGGCTGACAGAAAATCATTAAACTCTAAGCATATTTTCTACCCTGGTATATGCATTGCAAAACTCAACATTTCTAGATCTCTTTTTTTTAATAGCTGACTCTTATTAGTGTCGTTACAATGAAAACTCAATTCTGATACTAGGAGAAGGTTTGATACTGAATGCCGATGCCATAATGATAAGTTTGATGTAATTTTCACAACAAAATGTTAGTAGTTTCATTCATTTTATTACAGTATGTGCTCTACTTATGGCATAGATCAAAACCATTCAACATTTACTCAGGCAGTAACACTGTCCTATTTTTCAGTAGTAGTAGTTCATATCTGGGTATAGATTTTTAATATATTTTACAACTTCACATGTTATGGTCCAAAAGAAAGTATTTTCTGTTTAGTCTGGATATATTTTAGCTGGTTTTGGACAACATTTCACTTGTGTTTCTTTTGCTACACTTGCAAAAGCGAGCGCAGCCCTTGTGTTCAATGTTCTTCTATAAAAATGTGAGTTAGTTCCTGTAAGTTTTTGAATAAGGGCATACATTTCCTCTTACATAATCTGCTTTAATATCCAAGGTTTCATTTCCTCGCAAACAAAAATTCTTCATATTCCAGTCTTTTTTAAACATTTAGCCGGTCAATTTTGTAAACTAACTCCCGTAATCAATATTGACTCCCTGCCCTCTTTCCATCTTCCTCCCTTTCTCCCTCCAGCGCTTCTTCCTCCACAAAAATAGCCTCTGTCCCATTATCTTTCATTCCTCTCTCACCTTTCCCTCCTCTCCTCTATAACCCTTTTTTTGGATTTCACATAAATCATTTAACAGCTGTAATTAGTTCTTTTGTATCAGACTATGCCCTGAGCCCCTTCCTATCTGTCCCTAAGTCATTTTCGGCTCTGCTCCTCTTCCTTCCTCCTCTGGGACAGACCTTCTTAGCTGCCCCATTCGCTTCACTGGTAATGGGCCTTAATCTGGGTTTAATTAAATCATGGATAATAGCATAAAGGCGACCATGCAGGACACACAGAAGCTCCCTGTTATTACTTTGCCATTCGTAACTCAATTTATGAAGGAAACACAGGTCTGGTATTGGCTTCATGTTCATCCTACGAGAGTAAACTGGGTAGGTAAGTATACCATTAGAGAAAAACAACCAACCATCCTTCCCTTTAAGTCTTTACATGATTTTTACTGTCTCAAAATCGTTAAAAACAGAACTACCGATAGTTAACTTTAAACAGTTTGCAGTGGTCTGAAGTTTTTACTCTCTTACCTTATGAATTCAGAGCATCCTATTTATTCACCACAATGAGTTTGTAAGTGCTTTTCACAACTCTCAGAGACCAGAGCAGAGTTTTGCAGTTATGGTAAAGCTAAACACAACAACATGCTACTGTGCACATAAAACGCTGAACGATCAGATGCAGGTAGCACACGGCTGACTTATTTTGACCTCAAGAGCAACTTATACAAAACATCTGTACTGAAGTAAGACAGAGGGAAAAACTGTATAAAACTGGCTTCAACTATAACATAACACTGAGCTGTTTAGCCAATAGAAAGGCATGGAGCAAAGGAAAAAAAATACATGTAAGTTTTCTGGTGTCCACAGTCTGCTTGTCTCCATGGAGATATTATTGCTCTTGATGGAGTGTTCCACAGTGTAGCATTACCGACAAACTCGTCTGATTTACAGTGACAATGGTGATAAAATAGATATATATATCTTACTTAATACGGCCTCTTTATTGCTTAAAATGTATATATAGAAAGCATGAATCCTTTCTGTGAATCTCCCTGACAACAAATAAAAAAAAAAAAACTATATTACTATTATTATGCCACCACTTGGCATGGGGTGAAACAACCAGTGAAAAGGGGAAGAGGCAAATTATAAAGTATCTATGTTTAGTAATGTGCACTACTGTATTTTCCGGACCATAAGTCACACTTTTTTTTCATAGTTTGTCCCGGGGGTGCGACTTATACTCAGATGCAACTTATATGTGAAATTATTGTGATGTATAATTTCACATCTTTGTTATTGCCATGCTGACAACTACATGAATATGGCGTCATTTGGGTATCTTTAAGTTAAGAGCGTGTAAAGAGACATTGTGGGCATGTAGAATCGAGGGGACAGTAACTAAAAGTGAGCAGTGAAAATGTGAACGCAAATGCACAACCTGTGACAGAGTGCGCATGTCTCTGACAGCCAACACCGGCGTCAAAATAAGCCTTGAGCAGATGATCACAGATCCAGAGTGGAGAGTGGATCTCTCCTTCACTGTGGTTCTCCTCAAGTTTTTTTTTTTTTTTCTTGCAGAGAAGGAGGCTCTAAGGTCAGGGGATGTTCTGGGACAGTTCTCCATTTGCTTGTTTTCTGTTGTTTAATTTGTTTGTCCATTTCTGTTTCATTGTTGATTTTCTAACTTTCTGTTGATTAAATTCATTCTCATGTTCAGCCCGAAGAGGCGACTGCTGTTGTGATTTTGGGCTTTACAAAAATAAATTGAACTGAAATTGAATTGCGCTGGCCCAGGAGGATGAGCTTCACGAGACAAAGGACCCGAAATCGGCCTTATTTTGAATGAGGACACAGAGGTTGCTTAAGAAAGTGCTACTACGTGTATGATTTATTAATTGAAGGTGTGGGCTTTGGTCAACAGCAGACAGCTGCTTCTTGCTGTGTACACAGATGTTAACTATGAGCATGTACCCAGTCTGTTTAAAGAGACTCGAGTCTCTCATAGCTCTGAGTTGAGTTCTCTCAGCCACAGACTTTAATGTGGAGGACCAAAGGTACCTTACAGCGCTTACACAGTCATGTCAGTGCTCCCTCATGGGCTCATCTTACCACTAGTGATGTGGCCTTGTCATTTACACACAGGCAGTAGTACTACTCTTTGACTCACTACTACTACTACAACTACTACAAGTCATGCCAACATCAGTAGAATAGCCAATATCTCACCATACAAACCTGCAAAAGTGGATAAATCCTTCACTGTAGTTCATCGTTTTACATATCACATAATTTCCTGATAATTTTGTATCCTGTTAAAACATGAAACTATAATGTAATTCTGTGAAACCATCATGTGATTTTTGAGAGTATCATGTCAAAACGTGATACTGCTGATGTTTTTTTTTAGTTCAGATTTGGCAGTCATATGCTGATATGAAATTGTACAGATTGTAAAATTACAAATTCTGCGATAAAGAATAAACTTACATTTGGGTTGTCCATGACTTTCAAAGTTGACTCAGCCACTCGCTTCTGAGACTGACGCCGACAATAAATCTGTGATTGTCTGTTCAAGTCTTGTTTTGATGACGTATTTCTTGTTGAAGAAAAAATAACTGAGCGGGCGCTCGTTGAAAAAAAAAAAAAAAACAAGCAGGCGCAGGCAGAAAGATAGAGGGCGCTGGAGGATAAACATAGCACAGAGATGCCAACACTGGGTGCTGTCAGACACATGTGCACTCTGTCACAGGTTTTGTGTTTGCTTTCACATTTTCATAGCTCACTTTTAGTTACTGTCCCCTGGATTTCTGTCTGTGCTCTCTCAACTTAAAGATAGCCAGATGGCGCCATATGCGAGGGCACTCCAGGCTTGTGTACCAGTATGACAGACATCTACCTCTGGAGCAGGCGGAGTTGTTCAGAAGCGACACAGAGGATGAAGAATTCAATGTATTTAGTGATTTGGACTGAGATCCAGAGTAAACTTGTTAGCTTGTTTTTTATGCTTTAGTTATGTGATTAACTGTTAATATCTTACGTTAACATAACAGACATGTATTCAGTTTGTTGTCTGTGCTTCATGTAGCTGAATAAATGTGTTATGTAATGGTTGATTATACATATTACAGTTCATTTGTTTGAATAGATGGAGCTTGTATGTTTGTAATACCTGTAAGAAAATTAACTTGACTCTTTTTTCTTTTTTTTCATATTTAATTTCCCCTTATTTACTTCCCCTTCATTTATAAGACCATAAAGGTGATCATTTTTCATTTGGAAAAATATTAAAACTATTTCCTGTTTACTGCTTCAGCCTTTTTCGCTAATGCTATAGTCTTACCCGACAGAGTACTATTTAAGAAACAAGTGAGAAGTAAAATGTAAAGTTTTCAGTTCACCGGTTTATTTACTACCAGGCTAGTATTTTCCTTGCGTTCATATGCAACTTTGTGTGTATATGTAACATGAGCCAGAGTTTATATTATATTTGATGTGTTTGTTCTACGGTGTGAACAGTGATGAAGAAGTAAGACACAGTAAACATCAGTGAAAAGACTCTCCTGTCTCTCGTGTTTGTGAACAAGCTGCATATGTTACGTTAGCAGTATCTGATTAACTTTTAATATCTCACGTAAACATACCAGGCATGTATTCAGTTCATTGTCTATGTGTTATTTAACGTGCTGTACTGTTATTCAGCCTCCTGTTGTCTATTTTATTATTATCAAAACTTGCCTTTAAAGTTCAAATATCTGTTCTTGGTCTCGTAAAATAAATTTCCCAAAAATTGCAACTTACATATATTTTTTTCTTCAGTATTATACATTTTTCGCTGGTGTGACAAACTCCGGAGCAACGTATAGTCCAGAAAATACGGTACTTTACACTTATATCTTGATGTACAAATGCTACTGTCAATAATACGTGAATACAGTAAAATACAGACACACAGAAGACAACAGAAAACATTGTTGCTTGGACAGAACTGCGAGTTCCTGTGGCTCTGCCATTAAACAATGAGAACTATAATTTTGCAGTCTGCAAAATTATTCACAAAATAACTAGAGAACTACAGAAGTTATATCTTTCAATGACTAGTTTGAAAAGATGAATCTACAGTTGTGTCTCTACCACAGTGACACAGTTAAGCTGCCGATGCTGTGTGCACTGTACACCTCCATACTCAAATCTGCTATCACCCTGACAAAAACTAATGACGGAAAGAACACTTTTCCTGTCACCAGCAAGTGCTACATGAAACTGAGCAAAACAAGACTTATCTTTGTCCTCTTTGTGCGACGCACTCCCCTCTTGGACAGCTTGTGGAAAGCTGAACGGAGAAGACTGGTTACAGAACGAATGCTGAGTGAAGAAAGCTAACTGATCTCAGAAGAAGAAGGTTGCAAGAGGAGGGCTGATCTCCATGATCTCCAAGACGCAAAGAAAATATATGTTACTCACTTGACACTTGACGACAGGCAAGAACTTGTGTGCAACAGGTTGACTTTTATTTCTGTAGACACAGATAAAACAGCTTGTTGAGTAACGGCTTCTTTAGACCAACTGTACCTCATCTTACACTGAACCATGCTTCTGTTAAGCCTGAGAAGTCAATCTCCTTAAACTGCACCATTACTGACACTTACTGGACTAATTTGACTGATACCATGCATCTGTTAAAATAACTAGATAGAGTATTGCTGCTTAGAGCTGTCGGGAGTTGGATTAGTGGCCACTCATTGGTACTACAATGAAAAAAATCCCTCCTGCCCAGAAAGGACTTTTCTTGTAGAGCACAATGCAATCACAAACAGCTCATGCTCAGCTGACAGGGACTGACAGGGCACCTACAACTTTCACAAAGGTCGAATTTTGTGGCAGTTTTTACCTACTTTCAGATCGTAAACTTTTTCTCGGTTCAAGATCCATTTGTTGTCATAAAAAACGATTTTGTTTCCCCGTGTGTGTGCAGTGTCCCTTGAATACTATTATACTATTATACCATTAGCATCACTTCTATAGTATAGAGTTACCTTTTATAAACATTTTGACTGCCCAGAGATACCAACTTTATATAGAAATAACCTAATTTCTTAAGTTAAATAAACAAGTTCACCTTTATTTCAGTGAAACAACACTTTTTACCTTGTAACTAGACACAAAATCAGCCAACATTTTCTCTTTCTCTTTTACCATACCATCACAATGTTTAGATATAGACAATTTCAACAAGCGCTATATACTCAACTAGTCTCTTATTGCAATTTTTCTTAAATCTTATCATTTCTATTTATAGTCTTTAAGTTTATTTATAGTCTTTAAGTATTTATGTCATCGCAAATATTTCGAAACTCAATTTGACAATTAACGACCGACGTGCATTACTAGCAGGCCTCACAGCTGCCAAAACAATTGTAATATGCCGTTGGAAGTCACTTCAACCTCTGACTGTAAAAGGATGGCTTCTGTCTAACTGAGAAATAATTCAGCTGGAGTTTTCTGCTGCTCGAATTAACGGAGCAAAAGCCAAAAACATTTTTTGTTGGTCCGACTTACTAGCCAAAATCAAAATCTGAATATATGACATTTTTGTTTTTTTTTTTTTGTTTTTTTTGTGGATGTTTCTGTTAAACTGTATGTTCATGAAAGATACACAATTTGTGTACGCTCAGGTCCTTTTTATATATAGTACATAATTCATTTGTATAATGCAATTTCTGCTGATGTCTTTTGATGGAGGAAATTTGCAATTACTGTATGGAAGGAATTAAAACCTGGATGGGATTATTTTCATTTTTATTACTTTACTTTTTACTTTTATTATTGTTATCATTCTTATTATTATTATTATTATTACATTGTATTATTTCTATATGTTTATTTTGTATTTATTTTGTTACTATTATTATTATCATTCATTTTATGAACAAATTCTTCTTTTGTTTTTTTGTTTATATGCCCATCGGGGTGGGGAGGTGAAAAAGGGGGGAAAATGGAATCGGATTGTAACCTGTATATTTGCACTTGAGATTGATACTTGAATAAAATTTGATCACAAAAAAAAGTATTTATGTCATCGCACAAGTCTTGCTTGTAACATGTGGGTGGGACACTCACCTCAGTGTGGTCCATACCCAGTGTATTTGTGGTTGGCTGTCGGAGCTGGTTGTAGGAGAGGACCCTCTCTCCGTGGGTAGATGTCTGATGAAGATGATGACATCGGTTTGACTTCAGTTTCTGTCTCCCGCATCTAAAGCAGAGGGATGTTTGATGAGTTGCTCCCTACGCTGCCTCCAAACCATTTTCTTCTGCTGCGCTGACCTGGTCATCAGGGAAATGAGGGTCCTCTGCCTCATGCTGCTGCTCCAGCTGCTGTTCCAACTCAGGCTCTGAAGTGTGCACCTGAGTTCTGCTGTTCTCATGGCTCTGCAGGCAAGGAGATCTTCATACTAGGGCACTTTCTTCATCACTGTCTGCGTTCTCTTGTAATGTCTCTTGTTGTCTTCCCTCCCTAGTTAATGTCTTCTTCTTTTGTTTGTTCCGCTGTTTGTTGTCACATGGGAGGAGTAGGTGGCTTTGTACTGTGCGACTTTTAACTGGACAAAAGTCCACCTTCGGTTTAGTAGGTTGCATAAAGCGTCCAATGGCACTTTGCTGAGGTGGCACTGGACAACACATCTTCTCCCTGTCAGACTGGTGAAAATGTAGGGTTGGTCTGCAGGATTGCAACATTGATGTTGGACCTGGAGAGTGATTGGGCTACTGTTGGTTCCTGTTCAGCTACCCTCTCAATAAGCTTATCAGTCTCTGGATCTGGCCTTGTGGCTCTTTCTTTCTGTTACCTTGGTCATCCCCTTTCGCCTGTCTCCTTTCTTGTTTGTCAATGTCACTGTCTTGTGGTTGTTGCTGGACTGCACCTCTGCTTGTAGCAAAAGACTAAGTTTTAACTGGACAAATTGTTGTAGGAGTGAAGACGTTTCACTGCTCTACACTACACACTGAATGGAGTAGACTAAATTATTTGGTTTATGGCTCAGGGTTTTGCCCTTTGGGTGAACCAGTTTTTGTGTTTGTGGGTTTGAAAAAGACAGGAATCTTATACTGTCTGTAAATCCTCTGATGTTTTTCCGACCCACCCGCTGTGTAAGGAATGGTAACACCTTTCCTTCTAGGTTCAGATTCCCTGTTGTCCTGTTTTTTAGCTCTCTTAGATCTATTGAAGGCCCACTTTGGATACCAAGCAGAGAGGGCTTTCTCCACATGCTGCTCCTCCTTCACTTTTCCCTCTGTGTTTGTGGGCACCACATGAGCTCTGTGTTGTAGTGTACGGATAACTCCAAGTTTGTGCTGCAGTGGATGGTGTGAATCAAAAAGGTATTGGTCAGTGTGTCTGGGCTTCCTAAAGACTTCTACCTGGAGTCCCTGGTCCTCTCCTATTGCTACTGCACAATCTAAGAAGGCCAGTTTGTTCTCCTTGGCTTCTTCCCGTGTGATCCACCGCATTAAAATGTGCAGTAAAGGGCTCCAGATCTTGAATTTTGATTTTAGTCCACATATCCATACCGATGTGTGGGTGGAGTACCTGGAAATGAGGGCAATGCCTCCTGTTCAGATTGTTCCATGTATAAGTTAGCCATAAGAGGAGAGACCAGTGAGCCCATGGCACAGCTCTGGATTTGCCTGTAGAAGCTTCCTCTAATCTGGAAGTATGTGGTATTAACAACACAACAGCATTTATCTGCATTTGCCTGCTGTGCATATTCTTGTTTAAGTCCCTCAGTAGTCTTTACTCTCTTCAGTTTCACCCAGTGTACTCTCGACCACCTTTATCAGGACGTTCTGGCTCTGTCCGTTGAACCCTTCACTGCCCTTAAGGTACTGGCACACTTGAATGAGCTCAGGACACCAGCATTGTGATGATCTCATGGAGAACTTGTTCCATGTTGATTCTAAGTTTGTCTTGTCTTGTGTGCAACAAGTTGACTTTTATTTTTGTAACCACAGATAAAACAGCTTGAATAACGGCTTCTCTAGGCTGACTGTAAATTAGCTTACACCGAATCATGAGTCTGGTAAGCTCGAGAAGTCAGCCTCCATAAACTGCACCATTACTGAGACATACTGGACTAATTTGGTATTCAGTGACGTGCGGTGATTTACAAACATATAAACCAGGTGTCGACGAGTAAATCTGACTCCAGGCCAATTTTTCTCCCAGTGACTTGGGGCCAGAATAAAAAATAATTTCAAAATAAAAGTTAAAGTAAAAGTCTAATATTATGAAATAAAAAGCTGGTTTTGTATTGTTTTTTATCCTTATTCTGTTTCCCCAATTTTCAATGGATTAAAGTCATTAAATTTCTACCATTACCATTACCATTTTGAACGTCTCTGTTTGAAAAGAGCGAGTCTTTCGTCCCGTCATCTTCAGCAAACCATTTAGCTCCTTTAGCATTGGTCTTCTTTAATTATAACCTCCTGCTTCGACCGAAAGTCCAGTTTAGAAAACTGCTTGAGCTTTAATATGTATCTTCCTCCATTTAAAAAGTAGGGCCAGACACGAAGAAAAAAGTGGATTGCTAAAGTTGACTTGCTAACTCTAAAATGTAATTTGCTGTCACTATTCTGCGGGAGTTACAAGAATCCCTGGGCTCATGAGCGCCCCCTAACATGAGGCAGGGTAACTATGTGCCTCACCCGGCGCCTTTTCACAGCTGCTTAAAGCAGCAGCGTCACTGCTGAGCTACTGCACTGTCAGTCCATGTGAGGCACGGACGGCCGGTGTTTCATCTCAGTATTTCAACGATAAAAGTAAAAATTCAGCGAGTTTTGATTAAAAAAAGAATAAAATTGCAAAGTTAAATAGAAAATAACTTTATAGTACAAATCATTGGATAAATATAACCATTTCATTTTTTCTTCTCTATGATGACAGGTGAGGCACGGCCTCCCCTGCCTCAACTGACCGCACATCACTGTTGGTATTACATCTGTAAGTCAATATTAAATGTGAGCAAGACCCATACATAAATTAACCAAAAAATATGGACAGAAGAACATTACAAAATTAAGTTATTGGGGTGGGGGGCAGTCTCCCCTCCACAACCACTGGTGCCGCCTCCACCTTCATGAAATGTATACATTCAATATTAAAAAAAAAAAAAACATGTTTAAAAATATGTTAACTTAACATCTTAACAGCAGCAGCCTTGCGACGCCTCACCTGAGACGTCTAAACCAAAAAAGGACAAGTAAGGTACTTGATCTCAAACCAGAAAAAATGGTTTACTTTCAGCAATAAACAAATGACACAAGACACTTACCTTCTTTACGAAAGGAAAGGTGGCCACATCCTCCCTAGAGCCAAGGAAGAGAAATGGAGAGATGCTGTCCATCTCGACCAGCATGGCAGGACTGAACAGGGCAGGCAACAGGGGGGTGGAGACAGTGTTCCCCTGTATTGATAAAGTTGAGTGCTGAACATTCAACTTTGACCTCTTGGTCACCCCCAGCATTAAAGGCAGTACCTACGCCAAAGGTATCTTTATAACTGCTAAAGTTAATGGAAGTCAATCTGAGTCGAAGAGTGATCCCAATGAGATGGTGACAAATATGCATGTCTGCATGCCTGCTGTTAATGCTGGGGGCAAATAAGACTAAACTAATGGCAATGCCCCTGCCTTTAAAAAACATGTACATAATGCCTCAAACAAAACAACAAAAGAGGGGAAACAGGGACTGTCCTACCAGCCCAAGAGTCAGTGAACCCACCAAGAACTCTACATACAATCATTTAGAACAATCAATGTCACTATTTCTGAACAGCCTTTACACAGACTGTTAACAAATGATTAGAATTAATTAAGTACATTCATCATGTTACCATCACATAAAACACATTTTAAAAACAAAACAACAATAAGAGAAGAAGCAGAGACTGTCCCACTGTCCAATGAGTTAATGAACAAACCCACACTTTCACATATGATCATTCGTTACAATCATTGTCCCTGTTTCTGAACAAACTTCACACAGATTGTTTACAAAGGCTAGTTACAACAAAGAGAAGCAAGAAGTTGTAATTCAAAACAACATGAACAAGAAGCAGAGACTGTCCCACCGACCTCAGAGTCACTGAACAAGCCCACACCTCTGCATTTACAATACATTCATTCAATTCATTACAATTAAAGTCCGTGTATATATGTGTGTGTGTGTGTGTGTGTGTGTGTGTATATATATATATATATATATATATATATATATATATATATATATATTATATATATATATATATATATATATATATATTTTTTTTTTTTTCTTTTGTTTCACACAAACCCAAAAGCTACTACTTATGCGACTACTAGTTTTACTACGACTACTTGTTTATCATCAGTGTTTTTGTTTCGTGAAATCTTACATAGTATTCCTTAACTTCAATTTACTCCTTTATTAAAACAATCAATCAAGAAATCAATCAAGGAATTTATCAAGATATCAATGGGTTGATGGGCGTGGTTGAATGTGGTAAATGTCACCGCATTGAGCCAAGCCCTGAGTCTCACAGGCTGAGTTCAGTCCTCATCCGAGTTTTGGAGTAGGTGGCAGAAGTTCCTGAAGCCCCAGGATGTCCCAGCAGAGATGGAGGGGTGGGACGTTCTAGCAGAGGAGGAGGGTCCTGGGTGGGAGGAGGTGGGGCCTTGCTCTTCTTTATCCCTGTCGCACTTGCAACCACTGGGGATCTTCCACAAGAAAGGCAGGAGGAGAGCTGGGTGCGGTGAAGGGGAAGTAGTCGTACTCTTCTTCGTCATCTTCAGCCTTGTCAGACCTGTATCCATCCAAGGGAATGAATTCCAGAGCAGGACCCAGAGGAGGAGGATGAGGAGCATGAGGAGAACAGAGTGCTCGCTGCTGAGGAGAGGGGCTCCCCACCAGGCCACAAGCCACAACTCCTGTGGGAGACAAGCAAAGAAGTCTTTCCTCTTCCCCCATAGCCAGAGTCTGCGTCACTCCAGTTCTTCATCAGATGACCCAAACCTGTCACCACCTATCTCCACGCAGCCTTGGTCATCCTCATCTGAGGAGTAGAGGTCCAGAGGGTCTAGATAGTCCACAGCCTCTGCAACAGGTTTGACAATGTTAAACGCCCCTTTAAATTGTAGCTGGAACAAGTCAGACAACTACCACAAGCTCTAATGACTCACTACTACTACTACTCAGAGTTACTTCAGTAACATATTGAAGAGGCCTATGTTGTATATCTGGATGTGCCATACATGCAAGGCCGATTTTTTTTTTTTTTTTTTTTTTTTTGTGTTCAAACTAAAACTATAGATCTATGACGTCACTTCTGATCTGTTCAGCCTATTTTACTGTTATAGTTACTATTTTACTGGTGTGGTGTATTCCAAATACCTCATTGTGTGATTCAGATGTGTTGAATACATTTGGTTACATTTGATGTTGTCCTGAGGTACTTTGGGTGATTAAAAAATCAATGTCTAACAGCACACAGCAAAGTTCAAGAACAGCGGGAGAATAGGACCATTCAATCAAGATCAATGTAAAATGGACTATAAAGATTTACAATTGACATAAAAACTATAGCACATCACTGTGTCAGCAGAGTAAAGCTATAAGGCTACAAAACTCTGCACAATAACTGTCTCTGACTGTGGTTATGAATTGCAGCATTTAGACAGGAATAAATACCAAGTAAAGTGACTTCAATATATTAGATTTGTTAGAAAATGCTTCAACAATGCTATTTGTACAATAAGTGGCTATAACTATGGCTTATCGGCAGTGCAGCATATGGACCACATTGCAGTGGCAAGGGGTGCAAAAACAATACTCCTCCATGAAGTGTCACCCTTTCGCACTCCTGTAGACATGAAAGGTCATTTTGGATGGGGGCGCAGAGTTTGTTTCTTTTTTTTCAAGAAATGCTAATTTTGCATGTGTCAATAGCCTACTTACGTAATAGCCTTTCAGCTTTTGTCACCTACACAAAAATATACGACAAATACAAAGTGAAGACGCAAAATCTAATTTGGCCCGCGTGCGTAATCAGCCTCACTTTACCACATACGACACACAAGCACATGTCAGAGTGAGATAAATAATGAAACTGGAAATAATGTCACTGCTGACCACATGTGTGACCCCCTGAGCCTAATACATCTATGTATGTGTGTCCAGCACATAAAGGCAAGCGACGCACTGTAACTGCAACTTTTACTCACCGCGATGCTGTCCTACTCAGATGAAGCCACATCCCCCCTGTGACACAGGGGACATGTGCTTTTGTCACTGTCACTGCGCCGCGCTCACAGGCATCATTTCAGGTTTCAGTTTAACCATGAGCCAAACAGTTTACTGCAGAAACGATTCATAAAAGTAAAAATAGAAATGTATTTAAATACAAAATGTGAACTTTTAGTTTGAGTTTATTTTGATTTAGAAGTAGATCTAGTTTTTCAGTTTCCAGTTTTTTAACCAATAGACAGTCTCCAGCTCCCTGACCCTTCAGCAGTCCTACACGCAGTTATTCCTGTGGACTCGGGGCCCTCAAACCCTGATGAATTTTGACGCCCAGAAAATAAAACACAAGTGATTGCTCATAAATGTTATGATGACTTTTGACTTTGCACTTGTGCAGATATATTTAAGCACTTTCACCAACTATTCATCATTATTCAAAATAAAATCGTCAAATGAAAGTCACAACCTGTTAGATTTTCATAAACCTGAAAACTTTGTTGTTAGAAACAGCCGCAGGTAGACAAAACTGTTGTTCAATTTCAATTTAATTTATTTTTGTAAAGCCCAAAATCACAACAGCAGTTGTCTCTTGGGGCTGAACATGAGAACTGATTTAACCAACAGAAAGTTAACAATGAAACAGAAACAGACAAGTAAATTAATCAGCAAAAAACAAGCAAATCGATAACTGTCCCAGAACTTCCCCGGTTCTTAGACCCTCCTTCTCTGCAAGGAAAAACAAAACAAAAATATGAAAAAGAGAAACCTCAAGGAGAACCACAGTGAAGAGATCCACTCCCATGGACAGTCAGGCTGCAGATGTGTCCAGAACTAATGTGCATCCATTTGCAGCTAGAGTTCAAGTCTGTAGGGCCAGAGCCACTCAACTAAGGGACAGAGAAGGACCCACCCACGGCAGGATGGGAGCCACCCATCCAGCCAGGTTAGGAAAGGGAGGGACCGGGTCTACGAAACAGAATCAATACACAGGAGAGCATCTAGGCCTAGCCATCACCTGGAGATCAGCGGCCAGGCATCTGAAACTGTTGCACTCCCCAGAGGAGAGTGGGAAAAGGGAACAACATGTGAATAGCAATGAACAAACTCCAGGTGAACTGAAGAGTGAATGCTGTTGACAGGGAAAATAGGTGGAAACAGAGAATAGTGCTGAGGTTACCATAATTCCCCCTGCATAGCTACTCCTAGGCAGCTTAACTAAAACTGCAGGGTTTATCATGAAGCTTTTGGGCTGTTATTAATATTTATCATAATTTAAAGTTATTCAATTATTAATTTGAGAAAGTGCAGCTGCTTGTATTGTGCGCCTGGGACGTTCTGTTGTTATGGCCCCGGAGCACCGACTGATGGTGCGTCAGTATTTGTTTTTATCCAAGATCAAACCAGCTTTCCATTACATTACACTACATTATGTCACATTACATAATAGGCCCTCAGCCCATTCGTTATGTGTATGTTCTGCTTTAGTTGTATGTGTTCTTTCATCAGTGGTCAGTGCATATAGTCGGTTACTATAGCCTAAATAAATAGGCAGATCTCATTGTTATTAAGAGAAAAAATTGCGTCAAATACCCGTAGTTAGACGCTTTATTTGAGTCACTCACTTCTTTCTCGCTCGTGTTTGGGAATTTGGTGGTGGCACATATATCAGAATTACATTTTGTTGCCATCTAATATATAGGTATATATTAATAAATATACATTTTCAGTGTACTTAAATGTGCTGTATCAGTAGAATCAATGACTCCAACAGTCATATGGCTCTGTCTAGTGGGTTAAATTGGCTACGTCATGTACTTTTATTTGCTGGGTTGTGCTGATTTGACAAAAATTTGATAATGCGCAATTGTATATAAGGGATTTTTTTGTACACTACCCAAAACAGGAATTACAATTTCCCAATAAAACAGACCCAAAGGACACATATTTACGTAAATTATATGAGTTATGATTTATTTAAAAATATCAAAAAGATCATACAGACCATACGTATAAAAACACTGCCCCTGAGTGGTTGATGGAACATGAATACATGCAGAAAGTACAAAAATTCTCTGCTTCATTCGTGTGGAAAACCAATTGTTTTTACTGAAGATCCTGACCTTGACATAATGATGACATGGCTCTTAAAAACTTAAAATGGAAACGTTTATTTTCAGTGTGACTGGCAATTTTGAATAAAACATCAAGTCATGGTTGATGGGCAGCCCTCCCAATGAATCTTGCACTTCCGTAAGGGTTGCGAGGGCCCTTTATCACTGCTTGCAATTTTATTAAAACTTTTAACTATATTATAACCTATTATTGCCATATTTTTATCCTCGCCCTGTTACTATGGCACCTGCCTCTGAGTTGATATCAAAAGAAGCACAGGGAGATTGACATTTTGTCCTTGAAGATGAGCTGTTGTCAGTTTTAAACTCAGATATTGGACACATTGACTGAACTAGACTGACAGGCGACAGACAGGGCCAAAACATTTCTAAAGTCCCACGTGGTTCCTGGTTTACAGAGGTCAGGAGCAGAAGGTGCAAAGTAAACATCCGTGTTAAAGACAGGGACAAATCAAACTGACTGGGGACTTCAGGGCAGAGCTGCTACACATGGGGCCAAGTCTTTAGAAAGGCCAAAGATAAATGGAGCATTGACCATAGTCTCTTTCCAAGGACACATATTATGCATTCTTGTGGCTTTACTTCCCTTTTAAACGTGTTTGTGGACACTGTGGGATTAGGATTTCACATTTTCTATATTAAATAATGTCTAAATTTGGATAAAACACTTAAATTACACCTCAGTTTCCAGTGAGGCAGTTAATTGTTGGAGTTCTCTCTGCTGTCAGTAATGGAAGTGAATAATGGGAAAATAAACAGATTAAGCCCTTCACCTGAATGCTATGCTAACTGAGCATGGGTTGTTCGTTGCACAGGAAAAGTCTGGATTTTTATCTGTGACGCAACACTCCGGGTAAAATGTGAACAGAGCCTTTTTGAGTGCTCTGGATTTTGCATTAATGGATTATGGTATGTTTTTGATGAGGGGACAACAATATAACAGGGTTAAAAGCTCAATATATAAATATATATATTTATTTATTTATTTTTATTTTTTTTTACAGAATGACGTAGATGAAAAAATGCCAAAATATTCAATCAAGTTATTAATACAAATAAATAAAATTCAGGTAAAGAAAGTCTTACACGTTTACATCTTTGTATAACTGGTAATATTATACATGAGCAATGAAAGCGATTATTAAAATGAACTGTGAATGTCACCCATTACTTAATCATTATGTCAAGTGTGATCGGTGACACCAGTCCGCAGGCATGTATGCGTTCTTGCTTCTGGAGTTGGTTATATTGATTGACAGTTCATATAACACTTTGAGGACATTGACACAAATTAATTCATTTATTTTCCCACACACCATGAGTTTATTATGTAAGAGATTTGACTTACAGGATTTTCATAGCTTCATTTTGCAACATATAGTTTGACTGTAGAAAGACCTAGATAAATCAGCCAAATGAGTTTCTAGCTGTAATGTAATACCATACAATATGCATTAGTGTAGACATGGGGAAATGAGTCTGACTTGCCTCATCCGTAATACCAGGGGAAAATATATTACATCTAATAAAACAAGCATTAGCCCTATCAATTACACATGCTCCAAATGCCCTCGAGTGTCTTATCGCTTTGGTCTTTATGCAACAGTTACACAAGCTTCAACAAGTGGGCAATATTGACTAAACTGAATCTATTTTCTTTAGTATCCTGATAACGGTATTCAGATAATATTGCACAAATCCAACAGAAATATGTTCACTATGTTTTCACCTTGTGTTGAAATTTAGGCAGAAAATGCCCACAGAATGCAAAAACACCAACAAAAGTCCAAAAGTACTACAAGAAGTTGTCGTAGTAGTTGTAATGATTATAGTTGTTAGTGGTAGAGCAGAATAAATGTCTTTATTGTCTAGGGAAGTAGAGCTGTGTCTTTGGCTCACCACCCACACATAAATTCTGCAAAAGGACAACATAAATAGATCGTTAGCTTCTTATTTCTTTTAATCAGACAACTTATAATCAGAGATCTTTTTACTTTGACATGTTGCGGCTGCTAACTGCGAGCCATCTTCAGACCTGTCACCGGTGTTGATTGTGACACGTTGTATATCAGCTGTTGTTACTTCCTGTGGGCGTAGCCAACCAGACAGACCTGATCACTCAGACTGACCACGCCTCCTGTCGCCCGGTGCCCTCAGACTGACCACGCCTCCTCTCAGACTGACCACGCCTCCTGTCGCCCGGTGCCCTCAGACTGACCACGCCTACTCTCAGACTGACCACGCCTCCTGTCGCCCGGTGCCCTCAGACTGACCACGCCTCCTCTCAGACTGACCACGCCTCCTGTCACCCGATGCTCTCAGACTGACCACGCCTCCTGTCGCCCGGTGCTCTCAGACTGACCACGCCTCCTCTCAGACTGACCACGCCTCCTGTCGCCTGGTGCTCTCAGACTGACCACGCCTCCTGTCGCCTGATTCTCTCAGACTGACCACGCCTCCTGTCGCCGGGTGCTCTCAGACTGACCACGCCTCCTGTCGCCCGGTGCTCTCAGACTGACCACACCTCCTGTCGCCTGATTCTCTCAGACTGACCCGCCTCCTGTCGCCGGGTGCTCTCAGACTGACCACGCCTCCTGTCGCCCGGTGCTCTCAGACTGACCACGCCTCCTGTCGCCTGGTTCTCTCAGACTGACCACGCCTCCTGTCGCCGGGTGCTCTCAGACTGACCACGCCTCCTGTCGCCCGGTGCTCTCAGACTGACCACGCCTCCTCTCAGACTGACCACACTCCCTGTCGCCCGGTGGCTTCTGGAGAAGGGTGTCCCAGGAGTGTGAAAGGAGGAACGCTACATCATCACGGTGTCTGTGCCTTACTTCCTGATTTTAATGGGCTTCTTAATCTAACGTTTTGACTCGTTGGTTTCACGTCTTGTGAACCATGCCCCATCCCAGTCCTTGATATGATTATTCCTTTTGCAGTGATCTCATATGGCAGACAGCTGATATACGACCACCAGCAGCAGTGACAGTTCTGAAGGTGGCTCGCACTTAGCAGCCCAGACATGTCAACTTAAATATATCTCACTTATAAGTTGTGTGATTGAAAAAGTAATAAGCTAACTGTCATACTTGAAGACAAAATTAACATAAGTAAAATACATTAACAACAATAAAGAAATAAATAAAAAAAAAACATCAGTTCTGTGGCTCAAATGTAGAAACAATAATGTTGATTTATTTTATTTCATAAGGACAGACTTAATTTTTTTATTATTATTATTTATTTATTTTTGTTATTATTATTATTATTATTATTATTTATTTATTTATTTTTTTTTGATTTTTTGATTGGGACAATGCATGTTAATGAACAGGCATGATACAACATGAATGTATACACACTGGATTATAACCAAAGGGTAATTTCCATCCATTGTCCCAAGAGCTGGGGTCAGAAAAGGGTCAAAATAAAATTGCACATTCCACTCATTGCACAGTCCCCATTATTTCAGTCAGTTTGGCCCATTTAAGACACTTACATTTTACACCCACCCCCTCAATATTTTATCCATAGAGGCAAATATATCTCTATAGAAAAGTTAAAATCACATTACCACTATAGATGATGCACATTTGGTTTGACTATAACTAGTTTTTCATTATATTTTCAACACAGTTTGAGCAGAAAGAATTGATTTAGTTGGAACTACAACAGGTGAGCTGATTTGTGCTGTTAAAACATCTCATACACAGTTTTTCAGTCAGTCACATTATTGTTGAAAATCAAACTCCTAACCATGAGCACTCATACTGATGTGTTTTTAAAATCCATTTTGTATTTCTCAGACTCAGATCTTAAAACTTTTTTTGACTGTGTTTGCTAATGTGTGCATTGTGTCACCATGGTAACTGCTGAACATTCCGCCATACACATACAAGTAGAACACCCCTAATGTGATGTCACTGTAAAGTATCAATTCATAAGCATCTGTATTGTTGCATAGATGGTGATAGTTCCCTTGCGTATACTTAGAAATACAAAGCTTCATTTCCCTAATCCTGCATTTATTTAATCCCAAAACATTGCTACAGGCCATTAGACGTCCTTAGAGCTCAGAACTGCACATTTAACACCTACTGACCAAATCCAACATTTTTGCAGCAGCAGTGCAAAATAACCATAGAGATGAATTAGACAAAACAATAAACACAATTTAGTCTGCAGGGTCACTACTGGTAAATACTACAAATACAAAAAAAAAAAAAAAAGCACTTTTGAATGAATGTTTATAGTTCAGTATTTTTAGCATCTTAAAATCTCCATAGGTTTAACATTAGGCCAACTGAAAACTCTTTAAAGTAGACATACTATATATGTGAAAAAATGATAATATTGCAATTAATTTTAGGGTCATGTTTTGTCCTAGACTATGAAACCAAGACATTTACAGGCACATTTTAACACCTTTATGATGGATTGTTGAAATATTGTCTGCTGTGGGGAAGCTGGCCTGAGTGATCGAAATAGGAGGCAGACTCTGAATTGTCCCATTTAAATCCATTTATTCAGGCACCATGGAAAACGTGCAAAAATAATACATATTTACAAAAACTTAACTGTGCTCAACATAATCTAAAGCAACAGAAATTAACAAACTGAGGAAACAAAAACCCACGTGTACCCTTCCTACACAGGTCTCCTGAATCACTAATTAGGGCTTCTTGAATAGCCCTGCTCACAGAAGCACCTCCCCGGCGTACACCACCTTTACCACAGGTGATATGGGGGTGACTTTTAGCTTTAGCTGCTTGTCTTTTCTGGGCCCAAATCCCATAACTGAAATAGTGCTTACAAAACATACTCTATAAACACTTACACAATTTAAACAAAATACATAAGACCTTAAAACAAAAAACAAAATAAACTCAAACCAGTTCTCCCCTCCACATGGTCCAGCCCTCGGCCACACCCTAACCTCTAAAAATGGCAGACATCTTTTGTCTGGACCATGTGGAGATTCAGGTAAGTAGATGCAATATGGAACTAATTAGCTAACTTAACCAAATAAAATATCTTTAAAGTAACGAATGTTTCTGTGTGGTGATTAAACTCATGAAAACTACACAAAACACCGTGATAGTTCTATTTTTAGTTTATATGGACAATTATTGAAAATGATCAACAACAATGATGAACAAAATGAAATATTACAAGGGACAAAGGCCCACTTTGTCACATCTGCATATTTCTACAGAGATAATATTTAAAAACAAGAGATTTTTGTCACTGTTTCCCTTCTGAGCCCTCAAAAAGGGCTCAGAAGAGATCACTAGATTACTCAAACATGCATGGATGACATCTAAAACAGCTTCAGGCATGTTTTTGATGAGGAAACAATGTTATAACATGGTAGAAAGCGTCCCTGTAATACAGGGAGGGTACTCTGGAGAGGAGTGTGATCTGCTCCTGTCTGCTCTCGCTGTTTTCTTCACAGCTCTGTCACGCTCCGGTCTTGTGTCTTGTGCTTGTCTTGTCACCTCCGCCACCACACACCTCACTACGAGCAGATGGGAGTCAGCAGGTGAAGACTTTGGGAGAGGGAATCGGAAGTATCGCCATCATCTTGGAAACTGGAATTTGTGAGAAAGAAAGTGTTTCTGTGGTAGCATGCAATTAAACAATGAAACATTATTCTGAAAAGGTTAAAAAAAATGCAGGTGGCAGTGGAATGGACTGGAAATTAATGTTAAAAGGTAGAAAGGTTTAAACAGGCTGGAGATAGTGAATCAAAACTGAGAATGAAGCCAAGATCTAGGTGGCTTTTGCAATACATGTAAATGCATATATATATATATATATATATATATATATATATATATATATATATATATTAAAAAAAAAAAAAAAATCTCCTCCTTACCCTCCGCGGGTGGTCTTTATCCCCTCTTTTTCCACGCTCGGGACCTCTACCAGAGGCCTGGGAGCTTGAGGGTTCTGCGCAGTATCTTTGCTGTTCCTAGTACTGCGCTTTTCTGGACTGAGATGTCTGATGTTTTTCCTGGGATCTGCTGTAGCCACTCCTCCAGTTTGGGGGTCACTGCCCCTAGTGCTCCGATAGCCTTCACCTTCCAGGCTTTCTCCAGCTCTTCTTTGAGCCCCTGGTATTTCTCTAGTTTCTCATGCTCCTTTTTCCTGATGTTCCCATCGCTTGGTATATATATATATATATATATATATATATATATATATATATATATATATATATATATATATATATATATATATATATATATATATATATATATATATGTTTATGTATATGTATGTATATATATATAATTGATTGTACTATTATGACTTGGCTTTAACCCTACAGACATAACTATATATGGTTTTAACATGTAAATCTAAAGAAAAACATCATCTATTAGAGGGGCAGTGGTATCTTTCTCCTCACTTAGAGCCGAGGCACTGCAGACAGTGGGATTAGCTGCTCTAACTAATAGGCTGTGGGTTATTAATGAAGATCTATTGTCCTCTACAGTTATAATCTACGACACCTGTGGATCATTATGTTATAACATCCACATTTTAAATTGCAATATTCATCTAAAACAGCGTAATAATACGGATAGCTGTGGATTAAGCTAGTGAGCAGCTGATTTTGTACCAAAATAACGATGCAACACTGCTGAATTCTATGTGTATCACAGATTAAGAAAATCAAATTAGGAAATGCAGTGTGTAGGTCACAGTGGGCGTGTACTGGTGGTGGTGAAAACAGGGATTGATCGGCAAAATGGCGTCTTGAAAATAAGCGATTAAAGATCGCTCAAACATGCACGAATCACTCCAAAAAAAACAACTGCGAGAGGGTAAACCAGAAAGAAACAACTATAACATGGGTTAAAAACTCTGAAAAGTCCATTGGCATAATAGCTTTCAGATTAAATTTACCTTTTTTTTAATCACAATTTGTGCAAGAAACCGGATTCCATGTTTGGAGGATGCTCAGGGACACTTCACTCATAAATATACCCCAATATAAAAATATGAAATAGTCCTACTGCCTATTACAGCCAACTGTTCAATAAACTGTTGTCCCACTAGATGGACCATATGCTCAATTAGACACGAGTTTAGTGTGGTTCATGCCGGATGCTCTGGGAGATAAATAGGGCTGGTCATGTTGTCAGTGGATGCGCTGGTGCCATCACTTGTGGCGCTTGTTATCATCTGCATTGAAGCGGCGCGTGAACCCCAGAGGCGGGGCTAAACGGAGAGAGAGAGAGCACAGTTCCGGAGAGTAGGGGTCCAGCAGTGATCGGGAGGTGGTAATTGAAAGCCGGTATCCCAAAAGAGCAGCGCATACTCGGCTTACAGTCGCAGGAGAACGCGCCAGTTCAACCTGTGCCTTCCTCCGCGAGAACGCACGGATGAGATTTCACAAACCAGAGCCACAAGATCTTTCCCGCAGACAGATTCATATTTTGGCTGATTTGAAGAGAGCGTGGTGGTGTTTTTGCTCTATACTGCGCACTGGCTGTGAGAGCACCGGGTGAATTTGTGGTGTGGAAGCAGGGCGGAGCAGAGAGCGCCTGGAGCCGGCTGGAGAGCGCATGATGACGGCACATTCCTCTCCGCGGTGCTCCCATGTCTCCACGTAAAGGTATGTGATAGAAACCTATGCTAACAAGTTATATATGCAACCTGTCCGAGTTTTATACAGAAATAAATAGTTGCATTCAAGTCTCAAAGGGGATGGGGCAAAACAAGCGTGATTCAGCCTGTATTTTACGTGCGTATTTGCAGTGGAATTGGCTCTTTTCCTATTTAGAAGTGTTATACGTAGGCATACTGTGAATAAAATATGCATTAGTTTAATTCATTTAGTCATCCTAATTCCAATTGCTTAAAAATACTGCATAGTTCCGAATAGCCTCAGTCTTAGTCAGCACTGAAATCATGAATTACTCCAGCAAGACCTGATTTGTTGCTCTGTGAAGGTCCAGGAACATGAAAAAATGCTTTATAATGAGTCCTCTTTCCAGATAGATCTTATCCCAGAGCACTTTCCATCTATTTGCACCATTTACACCTTTTCCACAGCACTCTTGGCTCCAACTCTCATTCATAAATATATTGGCCATTTGGATTTACTATCTCATTTTGGCGACTTGCGCTTGAACATTTGAAAGAAGCTGTATTATAAGGTATGGAAGCATAGTGGTCTGTGTCTGATTTGATGGATTGTAAATTTCCACCTTGAGCTTATAAAGGAACTAAATAACATGTCGAAGTGGTTATCCTCTACTGCGATCTCCAGCCCAAAAACTGCATGTATGCATTCATTTGTGCTATGGCATTACGAGAAAATGGGAAAAACTAAGAGAAGAACGAATTGACAGAGTATTTACAAGTATTAAATTAATAATTGCATTGTCACGCTTGCAGTGATGTGAGCAAAGGATCAAGCCTTATTGTTTAAGCGTGTTCTACAATGCACTTAGGCATCGCAGCTTGTAATCCAAATTAGTGTTGTCATGATACTAAAATTTCAAACTCGAGTTCCATATTAAGGAATAGACTCAATACCCAATATGATTATGATAAAACTCTTTATTTAGACAATAGAATGTGATTTTCAACATTAAATAAAAGTACTTTCTTTTCTAGTCCCATGTGGCCTTATATCTGTGTAATCCCTCAGTGTCCAGTAGGTTCATAGTGGTCCATGGGTATATACTGTGTCTTATACTTGTTCTGATACAGCTCAGTGCCATAATGACTGAGGGGGGGACCAAAGAGACAGGACTCGGGGAAACAGAGCAGAGTTTATTTGTAGATATAGGAAACTGAATGAAGGTCGTCATAACAGACAGTTGGTCGCGGGGTCGGGGGGTCAAAGGCTGGGGTGCTCATACCGAACATGGAGAACTGGGTCAGAGACGGAGGTGGAGGGTAGTTCCAAGGATAGACAAGCAAGTACACCGGAGCATGACGAGGATGAAGATGACAAGGCGATCCGGCCCCGAGTGTCCGGTCCTGGCTCCTTTATCCTCCCCAGGTGCAGCTGAAGCAGATTAGGTGCAGGTGTGAACGGGAGGAGCCCAGATCTCCACCCAGCTCCAGGCTCAGATACAGAAGAGAAGGGGGGAAAATAGGGCAAAACACACAAAAAAAAACCCCCAAATCCTGACTCTCAAGATCATTCTGAAGCTCTTTACTTATTTAAAGATTTTGGTTACTCCTCCTTGTGTGAGTCTACAAGTGACAGAAACTTTGCATTGAGAATATTAAATGATCTGAACATAAAAAAATAAACAAGATCATTCTAAAGCTATTCAGGAAAGGTTCATTCTGTCTGGGTGATGTGGCTTTTTTAGTATCAATACCTGCTCAAATGAGTATCTAGTTTCGCCACTAACTTCAGTATCGATTAGTATCTGATTTACTTCTGACAACCCTAATCCAAAATACTGCATTTTGTATTGCATTGTAACATCTATAATATTCCTACTTTTCCCTACATGCCTATAATAATATATGTATGTTGGTATTTACAGTGAATGGCTTCTTCTGGCGTTTTGGGGCGCTTGTGTAACCGCCCTGTGTGACCTTGGCTTTCACCATCCGTCGCCACCTGCCCTCCGCCCCCCCGGCAGACCCTCCATGCCTGCTCCAGCCCCTGATGCTCCGCAGTGTGCCGGGCCGCTGCTCCGGAGGCCGCTGGGAGAGGCTAGAGCCGGCCCCCCGCGCTAGGATGCTGCGTCAGGTACTCCACGCGGGTCTAAGAACCTCCTTCCACGCCCTGGGACGATTCGTGGCCAGTCATCCGGTGTTTTTCGCCTCCGGGCCGGTCCTGTTGGCGATCCTCCTGGGGTCTAGCTTCAGCCGGTACCGGGTGGAGGAGGACGTGGAGGGGCTGTTGGTGCCGAAGCATAGTTTAGCCAAAATCGAGGGGAATCTGGTGGAGAGCTTGTTCCCGATCAACAGGTCCAAACATGCGCTGTACTCGGATCTGCAGACTCCAGGGAGGTACGGGAGGGTCATCATCACCACCAAGAAGGGCAGTGTGCTGGACCCTCTGCAGATGGACGCCATACTCGAGGTAAAGGCAGGTTCTTATTGGGAACACTTTATAATAACTATATTTTGATTAGCATAAGGCAAAGACATATTTGCTCGAGGGAAGGTAGCCAATTTATTTCCAAATTTATAAAAAAAAATATGGTCTTAGTTCTTCAATATAAGCTGCACTATGCCCCTTTCTACGTCTACATATGATGTTATTGCTTTGCCTGAAATTTTCCACAGTATGGCATTAAAGTGTTTATATTCAAGGAGACAAACAGGTGATGCCACAAGGTCAACTTACATTTGAGATCTGTGGAGAGGCAAGCCCGCTCACAGTAAGAATGAATGTTTTTAAAAGAATTTTTCTGCCATTAAAACACTTCTAATTAATTAACGCCATGCTGTGGGACTCCAGGGAACATCTCCATGGGAACAAGCAGATGGTGGCAGAGTCCCTCCAGAAAAGTTGCTTACTGCACCTTTAAATAATCAAATGCACATTTTAACAGTTGTGTTGATGAAAAGCTGTTTTCAGGGAATTATAAGTAATAACTTTATTTATCTTGACACTGTTAGACTTGTGTTGTTTAAAACTACTACTACTACTACTACTACTACTACTACTACTACTACTACTACTACTACTGATACTTTGGCTTCTTTATGGGTCTATTGAGAGTCAAAGACATACCTGGTTTAGATCTACTGCAGTTTAGACCTCATATTTTGTCTGATTTGCACTTGTTTAAGGTCAAAGTTTACCATTTTTAGATCCTGGTTTAGTCCTAGTCTAGTCCTAGTCTAGTCCTAGTCTAGTCCTAGTCTAGTCCTAGTCTATTGCTTCGGTCAATCCTGTTTTCAAAAGAGGGAGCAGACTTTAAAATGCTTAGATTGGTCCTTAGACATAAATATTGTGTGGCTGAGATTCTTGTGAAACGAGAACCAAGACAGCAAGTAGGAAGTACACTTTTCCAAACAGAGCCAAATGTTCTTGTTTCTAACTGATTAAAATTGGATCATGATTCACCTACCTTATAAAAATCAAAATCAATATGAATTTTCTATTATAGTTTTGCAATTGGGCATATCTTCCCCGGAGCTATAACGTGCATTACTTTCCCCTTGTTGTTTTCCAGAAATAGACAGCAGTCCTAATCAGTATGCTCTGTTTCTCAGCCCCAAATAGGAAGATGTATTAGCATATACAATAAATAATTTCAGATCTGGCTGCTCATTCATTTTGTATTTCCTCCGTTGTGAGTGTGACTTTTTGCTAAGACCTAAGATAATCACTAATTAAAGGTGCAGTGTCATAAGTGTGGAATAATCTGCTGATTGAGAAAAACAGCTTTTTTTTTTTCTCCAACGCTGATTTCCCTGCAGAGACGTTTCATCAACAAACCCTCCAGAAGCAAAATTAGCGATCCCTAGACAGCAGTGCAAGAGTAGCTACAATAGAGAAACTTAACTAAATAACTGATCAATATGAACTTTGGCCTGTCGCAACAAGATTTTGGGTCTTAATATTTCTCATATACCTTTTCTTAACAGTTTGAGGAACTTTTTCTTTAAACATTTGAGATGCAGGTCAGATTATTAACTTATCTATGATTTGTTGTAGACTCCACAAACATTTTCAAGTATTTACTGGAGCTGACAGTAAGTTAATCTAGACCACATTAGTCAAACACAAGGCCCGTGGGCCAAATGTGGCCCACCATGTCATTTTATGTGGCCCGCGACAAAGAAAAATTAAAAGGTATGACTGTCTTAAAATATCAGTTTATCAGGAGATACACAGTTACACAGCCATTTTTTCATATCTTTAGAAATACATATGCAATGTTAACTTGAATAAGTAAATATAGAAATGGTTAATTAACAGGTTTAAAAATGTGCATTTATTTTAAATTATATTTGGTTACATTTAGTTATATTTATGTTACAGTTACATCTGGCCCTTTGAGAGCAACCATTTTGTAGATGTGGTCCCCTATGAAAATGAGTTTGACGCCCCTGATCAAGAAAGAAGGTTTAGTGTCAGTGTCATAGGGAGTACAGTATTTGTTTATTTGATAGTCATTATTAATTAGGTCCCAATATAAGAACAAAAGATTAACATTGTGCGAATTTTAGATGCAAAAAGTCACTTCAATCTATAAACCAAGAAGGTAACCTAAATGTAAGTGCTTTTTTATTGTTTTTTTATTTTTTTATTTTTTCAATTATTCAAAAGGAAAAAAAAAAATAGTGTGATACTGTGACATCCCTGATTACAAAATGTTCTACTAAACTAAATATGTCCAAATCTTCCCTTATGACAGGCCTATATGCACCTCACTGCACACGAGGAGTCAGGACATTTATTTCACATTTAAACCAACAATTGTGAAATGCTGAAAAAAGATGATAAAAATGTAGCTCTCAAATATTTTTTGTAAATCCTGATCCTGGTGGATATTCACTTTTCACCACAGAAACATGAAAGTGCTGTTTCATTCCTGCTGTACTGATTTGTTGGCTCTGTGTAGCTCTGGCAACATGAACAAATATGCTGTATTTTTCCAGCTAGACACCTCATCACAGTGCAATTTCAAACTGCGTGATATTTTGTAAAGTACAGTTTTTATCTGTGGGGGTGAGGATTTTCGAGAAATAGACCCTACCTCGAGTTATGGGTGTTGGCTTCACATGATCAGCTACATTTTTGTTTGAAAGCTGACCACATGTGTTGAACTTGAGTTTGCCTGGGATCCATAATACACACTTGTTCGGTACTTTGCCAAGATGTGAGTCTGGTAATTGATGAATCTCCCCTGAGTTCAGATGGGCGTGATTGACAGGGGGATTAACCAATCAGGGACATGCATGGTTTGTCCATACCATGAGGAAAAAATAAAGGAAAAAAAATATCAAAGGGGACTGAAAAACATCATGAATTTCTGCAGAATCAATGAACCAGGCAAGTATGAAAAATATAGAGAGATATAATTTTGGACTTGCCTTGAGATAGTATGTATTTATACTAAAAAGACAGTTAAGGACACAAAAAAATCACTATCGGAAGCATTGGACCTTTCTCAGTACAAAACACATTTGAATCATATTGGATTTAGCTGAATCTGCAGGCTGTTGGTATTTAGAAACAGACTGCCCCGTAAGTAATTACCCAAATGAAGTTATGTGAGCAGAATGACAAGCAGAAAGGCATTGGCGGTCTGTGATTTAAATACTGTGTCCAAGTAACTCCATAGACACGCACTGACCCATTTTATCTGACACAGCATCAGTCCACAGAGAGATGCCTTTGGGACAAGTTGGTTTCTGCTGGAGAAGCAAAATAACAGTCTTATTCTCACGTATATGGTATATAACAGCACTTTGTAAATGTTTCTTCTACTTTACGAGCATAATATCTTAACAGCTGAACAGAACTGAGGCTGCAAATCAAATGTATTGATAAGTGAATCACAATACTTAAAAATAACGTATTTAATTCAAAGTATAGCTAGTAAACTTGTATACATACAGCACCACCATTTTTAAAGGTACAGTATGTAACTTTCTAAAGGTGGCATGTCACCTGCATGATTCCATGGAAAATCACAGACTGTATATATAAATGGACATAGCTAACCTGTTAGTCGGCACGTTCCAAATGTGATCATGGGCTGTGCTGCCGGCTCCATCGACTCTGGCTCCAATTCACTTTACATTAGAAAACTGTGGCCCCTCCCTCTGTAACTGCTGCTGTCGACCCCGTCATTTTGGTCTTAAAATGTTCATATTAACTCACTCTTTATATATTTTGCTATTGTGTAATTCAAGACATGAGCACTAAAAACACCGTTAGCAACAGGTTTGATTTACAGCGCTGGCCCCTACTAAACAGCGGTGCGGGTGGGATGTTACCTTCAACAGCTTTGCTCCTGATTGGCTCTTTGGTTGCTATGATCCTTGTGGTCGAAATTTCTAATCTGTAACTCAGCTCCAAATTGGCCCCTATAACCGCTCGCCTCGATGAGCTTCATTTGGCTGGAGGTGACGCTGTGGTTGACATCACACTCACTTAGTCCACTTCTTTATACAGTCTGTGATGGAAAGAGAATTTTAAAACCATATTTTGGAACATTTTCTATCTCTATGGAGGTATATATGCTTTATGCCACACAGGCCACATGTTTTTCAGTGCAATTAAAATGAAAAAAAAAAAAAAAGCTTTTATTTGCTTACAAGTTACATACTGTGGCTTTAAGAACAAGATTAAGGAAGCTTTGAAGTTTAAATTAATGACTAATATGGAATAATAATGAAAAATATTAAAAACACTTACTCTTGTAGCAACATTTCTATACCTCAGCTCTCCTTTTACTTGAGGTTGTGCAGTTTTAGTCAGGTCCCTCCAGTTGATGGGCAAATGCTTAACCCTCATTGCCTCCAGAATTGCTAAAACATGTCTGTGTTTATTTTGAGCTGTAGTCTAAGTGGGGGAGTTAGTAAATTAATATTGTAGACTGTATCTAATGATGTAATGCTCAATCCCATTACCCTCAAGGTTAGAACCATATAATTCACAGGGCTGAGTGGTGTTGGGACGCAGAGGGGGGGCTGAAGGTGTCCAGGAAGGAAATGTGTCAAATAAATGATAAACATTACATATTTAACATGTTTTTTTTTAAAAATATATCTTCTCCCGAGGATAGATTTCCCATGCAGCTGTAAACTGTGCTGTTTAAAGCTGCAAGATTCTAGCAAACCACAAACAAACAAAGTCTCCCGTCTTATTCTGCATAAAGATCTGTTCAAACATGTAGTGAAATGTGATTCTTGTGTTAGTCAGATTTTAAACACGTCCAGAAAAAATGAAGAAAAAGACTTAAATACAAACTGACAGACAAGTTTAAACAAATGTCTTTCATTTAGATACAGTAGATATAGTTGAGGAAGACTTTATTGTCCCCATTGCTCGATTTGTCCTTGGAATTTGGCCCATTCTTTGGTCAATAGCCACTGGAGGCAGAGGGTAAATACTACAGAGATTATGCTACAAAATAACAGTAGGTACTTTAGTTTCGCCATCTGCTCTAATAAAGTTCTGCTGAAGGTCAAGACCATTCTAAAACTATTAAGGAAAGGTCTCGTGATATGTGTCTAGTTCCAATATTAGTTTTAGTATCAATAAGTACCTGAGTATTGGTACTTGTGAAAACCTACAGAGGTTTAATGGAGACCTATGGAGAGTACTCGTGGTGGGATAAACAGGCTTCAGAAAGTGTACATATTCTGACTTTTATTGCTATATGCACTGAAATATTTGTGATAGTTTGGCCGAATTTTTAATTTTTTTTTTTTTCCACGGACGATGCCGATACCAGTTGTTTGGCATCCGCTGATATTTTTTCAATCATTTCTTATTTCACTGTGTTTAAAATGTGAGTTTTGAGCAGAATCCTTATTTTAAAACATAACTCCCAAAGCTAATTGCAATCGCAAAACTGTATTTCGATATTTTTCCCAAGTTGTTGAGCCGTACTGTGATTCCATTAGGCTTGTTGTTCAACTTCTCACAACTGTAATATTGGATAGAAAGCTTTTACTCTGAGGTTACTTTGATTACACATATAATATAATATTCAGTACAAGGACGGGCAGGATTCCCACTGGGAGTCTACCCATTAAACCAGGGCAATGTAATAGGCTTTACTCCCCATTCAGAATGAGCTATTCATTTGGTACTATCTCGAGTGTCTGTCTAGACTATTAGAACTACTCGGTGAACAAGGAGCACTTTTGAAATAACTAGGAATATTAAGGCTTATTGCTGGATTTCAGACGACATCACAAGATTATATTAGCCAATAATATTTAATACAGAAGGAGGCAGGTAAAATAAACAGAATCGAGTTTCGAGTATGGTCTAGTCACTAATAGAAATGATCAGATTCAACATTTGTGGATTTACCTTTCGGATATTTCAAAGTACAGTGTCATTAATGGGAAAAACTGGCTCTTGCCCCCATCAGGCAGTATGACATCATCACTCTCTAAAATCTGAAAAGCACCAATATTGTCTCAAAATCCTCAGATAAAGCTCGTCAGTTTCATGTATCTATGTATTAAAATGTGTAGATGCTGCATCACCTAATAATATACGTCTTTTCATGCTCTGGTTAACTTTTGACATTAAGTACATGACTTTTTCAAATAATAATGATTTTAAATGTGGACTTTGTACATTTTGTCGGGGGGATTCACCACCTACTTGTCTGTTAAAATGTATCTTATTCCTTTATTTGATTACATGTATTGTTAAGTATCTCAGCCTCTCCACAGATCTGACCTGTACTGCGACCTAAGTTATGTTAAGTGCTGTGTGTAAAATTTACATGGAGACAAGCAGGTGACGGATCCTTTACTAAAAAAAGTTGCATAATGTAGCTTTGATTATGACCTAAATAATCCTTTTCATGTTTATTTCCATAACCAAGCCGCTCTACGTGTATATGTTGTGCTGGTCTCACGCCTCAGTGAAAACTAATCCATACAAATACAAATCCCACTTAGAGGCAGATAAAACGGTGTAACTCCAAGAGGAAAAGAAGAACCAAAATAGCAGTGCGTTCCAGCTGAACTGATTCTGCAGTATCTTAGTGTGAGCTGTTCTTACGGTGTTGCTATTGTCCTGGTTCAGAGCAGCAGTGTACATGTGCGCTTAGCTGGTCTTTTAGGGAGCTACATGCCTTTCTTCTCCCTTCGCTGCGTTTCCAGATGCCCAGCCCATAATAACCACTGCTGCTGTGGTACAGACTGGCATCAGCCTGTTGCTAGGTAACCGCCTCTGTGGATGTTGGCACCGTTTTGCAGCTTCACAGAGCGCCACTATCAATGAAAGACACTAATGAAATTTGAATGTCTGTTTACGGTAAAGTCAGAATGCTTTTTTTTTTTACGATTATATGGGATTATTGACGCCATGATCAAACAGTGAAATCTTCATTCACTTTGTCTAATACATCACAGCTACTCTAGTTTTTAAACAATACACTTTTTTGAATTAACAGAATTTAAAAAAAGTAACGTTAAAGTGACCTAAACAGTCAATCAAACAGTCAATCATTTCACCTTTACTTTTTTGTAATGACTTAGTTTTGCTGTTCCATTGTAACATGTGTAATCCTGATTATCAATATCAATAAATTATCCAAATTAGAAACACTGAGGATTATATTGGGCTTCATAGACAGGTCTAGACCCTGTTGGTGTTTATGCGGTAAACAAATATCTTTCTCTAGGTGTTAAGATACAGTCGAGGGAGACTTTATTGTCCCCACTGGTCAATTTGTCCTTGGAATTTGGCCCATTCTTTGGTCAATAGCCACTGGAGGCAGAGGGTAAATACAGCACTACAGATATTGTGCTACGAAATAACAGTAGACGCATTAATATCACCATGTGCTCTTATAAAGTTTAACTACAGGTCAAGACTGTTCTAAAACTATTAAGGAAAGGTCTCGTGATATGTGTCTAGTTCCAATAGTAGTTTTAGTATCAATAATAAGTAGCTGGGTATTGATACTTCTGAAAACCTCTGTAGATGTAGCACCTGTGGTTGGATAAAAAGGCTTCAGACAGTGTATATATTTTTCTATTTATTGCCATATCCACTGAAATATTTATGATAGAGTTTGACCGGAATGTTATTTTTTCATGGCCGATACGATTATTAGGAAACCAGAGCGCCAATGACCGATAAGCTCTGCCAGTACATTTTGGCCGATATATAGGACAGTTTTAGTCACATTTTGAGCGGTGCCCTCTTCACATTTAAGTGTTCAAATGAAGCTAAAAGTCTTTCCTTTAATTACGTGGAAACTCTAAACAACATATCGGCACTACACTGGAGATCTGGAGGTTGATGTGCTACAAAGTGCAAATCTCGGCCCCATGTATATCGGCGAATTGATATATCGTCCATCTATAATTTATGACCACACCATTCACATCAGGGCACACCTTACAAGTACGATCTGTCTGTGTGGGTCCTCAGTGTGTCCGCTGCACATTAATACAACAATAAAATGTCTCCATAGTAATAACGTGTTAATTACAAAATTATGAAAAATAAAGTTTGTTTTATATCGTTTTCTAATGGGTACAGTTCTGTTACAGCATTACAATGTGCATCCCTATTACCATTGGTCCCACCCAGAACATGCAAACTAGTCCAGGTATTGAGTACTGCGGTTCTCTCCTCCACCGTGTGTTAGTGTCAGTGAATATCATTTTAAGTGGAATGAATTGTAGATGCCAATTTCCAGTTCGTGCTACACAATCTGTTTTGCCATGATGCAATATTATATTTTGTTGTCATCATTTATAATTTGGGGTTTTCAAAGTAAGAAAAAAGGACCTGTCAACCTAAAATAAATAAATACTGTATCTCCTTGAAGTTGACCTGAAATAAAACATGAGCTTGTTACGAAACTTTTCAATCATGAACCAGTTTCATTGAGATTACTTTAAAGGCGCTGTACTAGATTTTTCTTCTTAAAAAGGTGAAAAACAGAACTAGTTCATTTTAAACAGTTTGCAGTGGTCCAAAGTTATTCCTCGATTACCTTAAACATTTAGAGCATCATGATTATTCACCATGATGAGTTTATAAGCATTTTTTTTACAACTCTCAGACCACAGCGAAGATTTGCAGTGGAGGTAAAGCAAACAACAACTAGCATGCTAACTCACACTTCCTGATTATTAGACAATAAAATGCCGAAGATGAAACAACAGACTTATTTTGACCTCACGACCTTTTTATACAATATATCTGTACTGGGGCAGGACAGTTTTTGCCCAAATGGGAAAAAGTGACTTCAGGGCCTTTAATACAGTATCACATGTGATTATTGTTGAAACTTATTGTATCTTAAAATCTTTTCTACTACTTCTACGTAATGGTCTATAATTTATACCTTCATTTCCAGTGAATTTTAAACTGCTTCAAATGAATGTGCTTAAAATTTGAAATCAGCACTATTCCTTCCCATAATTATATGTAATTAACCATCATTTGTAGCAGAATAATTATCTGTATTGTAGAGCTGCAAGATTAATCGCAATCAAATGAAAATCGCAAATTGAATGGATGCAATCAGTAAATCGCAAAGCCTGCAATTTCTGAAATACTATGATATCCTCCACAAGCAACTGTCCTGTCTTATTCTGCGTAAAAGCTGCTAATCCTGTAGTTTATATCTGTACAAACACGATCTGAAATGTGATTCTTGTATTAGTTTGTCAGTTCATTTCTCAGTCTTTTTGTCACTTCTTCTGGACGTATTTAAAATGTGAACTTTGAACAGAATTATATTATTAAAACTAAAATCTAGTCCATTGAGGCGCATCTGGTTGTAATTTAATAGATTATTTTTCCAGACTAAGGTTTAGTTTGTTTTTATCCCTGACAGTTTGGACTTTTCACCAGCGTTCTTCCTCAGAGTCACGTGATGTTGCCTTGACGTGTCTGGTCAGCTGGTTTAAACAGACTTTGGCGCTGTCTTCCTATCGGTGGAGGCAGGACGACAGCGCCATCTCCAGTCTTACTTCTTCACGACAGTATCCCAGGTGCGTGAGAGTAAAAACGCTCCCTGGTTCCGGTTTAAAGTCCTGTGGGCACATTTCCATATTTCGATTGCCTCCAGCGACAATGTTTGTTGTCCTCTGTCCCAATGATTCTCTTTTTTACAATGGTCAGAAATGGTTGAATCTGAGTTGCTCCTGTTCTGTTCATGTGCACTCCTCACATTCTGTCCAATGGTCTTTTTTCCATGTACTGAAAGCTCTCCCTGTTTCCCCGATATATGTTTTATTGCAAGTCTTGAAGGGTATTTCATATATGACGTTAAATTTGGGCTTTGGCTGTATTTTTTCTTTTGGGTGGACGAGTAGTTGCCTGAGTTTTCTGCATGTTTTTATGGTTCTGTATGTGTTTCTGGTGTGTTTATATTGTGTTTTTTTATTGCCCTCTGCACTTTCTCTGTTATACCTATAATGTAAGCTAATTATACCATTGCTTTTTTGTTTTTCTGGCTCTGTTGAACCTTTTGTCTTGTTGTTTTCCTTTGTTTATTGCCCAAGCGTTGTGGATGTGTCTGTCTTCCTCCTGCTTGTCTTGTTCATCTGTTTTAATGTTGATTCTGTCAAATAATGTTCTTACAATGGAGAGTTTTTGGGCTGTGGGATGTTCCGATGTCCATAGGAGGTAGGTGTGGGTTGGTTTTTTCTATATTTTTTATTTTTATTTTGATGCTACCATCTCCCCTGTGTGTTACATGCATGTTCACAAAATCTATTGCGTTGTTTGCTTCTTCTTTGTGTGTGAATTGGATTTTCCTTGTGTGGTTTATTGTGTCTTATGTCTGTTTAGTTCTTGTGTGTGTCTCTTTTTGATCTTTTCCACATAGTGAGTCTACATTTTGTCGGTGCTGGGCTTCTGGCCTTCTCCTCCAAATCCTCCATGAAGAACTGACTCATGATCGCTGACAGGGGCTCCCCCATGGCGAAGCCTTCTTTCTGCCTGCCTTTCCTTTGTATTTGAAATATGTGGATGTGGATACGAAATGTAGGAGCCGAGTTGCCTTTAACTGTCAGGTTGCTTCGTTTCTGTAGTGTTTTGTCTGTGTGGAGGCGGTTCTCGACTATGTGCAAAGTGACGTTTATGGGAGGTTTTGTAAACAGGGATACAACATCGTGAGATATTAATATTTCCTCAGTTTGTACTTCAATGGTTTTCAGTTCTGGTTTCAGTTGTTTTTTTTTGAAGTGTTATTGGGCTTGGCCTTATAATGTTTTCATGAGGTCTACTGATGCTTCTGATAAATAAGTTACTGAGCCAGTGCTGACAAGCAAGAGACACATCCAGAGCGTTTAAAGCAGTGACAATCCCCAAAATGGGCAATAAACAAAGAATACAACAAGTCTGGGAAAAAGTAAAACAGAGCCAGACAAAACAAAAATAAAAAAAAGAGTGTAGCCCTAGTAACATTACTGTACATGAAGGGTATAACAGAGAAAGTGCAGAGGGCAATGAAAAAACACAATATAAACACAGTAAAAGCATAAAGAAAACTTATGAAACTACTCATCCACCTAGAACCGGAGCACAGATGTAATGTTATATACAAAACATATATCAGGGAAACAGGAAGGGATTGCAGTACACCAAAAAAAGAATGTGAGAAGTAAACAGTGAAGGTGTGCACATGAGCAACAAAACACAAAAAAACACAGGAGAAACTCAAATCAGCCATTTCTGACTATTGTAAAAGAAAGAAGCACATTATGGACCGGGACGGAGCAAACATCATTCAAACAGAGGACAACAAACATCGTTGTTGGATTAAAGAGGCAACTGAACTACAGAAACCTGTCCAGGGGACTATAAACCGAGACGAAGGGGCGTTTTTACTGTCACACACCTGGGATACTGTTGTGAAGAAGTCGGACTGCGGATGGCGTTGTCGTCCTGCTTCCACCTGTAGAAAGACGGCACCAAAACCTGTTTAAATCCGCTGACCGTCACAACAACATCACGTGACCACTCTGAAGAGGAGCGCTAGTGAAAGGTTCAAACTGTCAGGTATGAAAATAAAACTAAACCTTGGTCTGGAAAAATCGAATCGAATATCAGTGCTTCTCAGAAAAATCAAATTTGTTCAGATGTCGTTCAGCCCTAATGTATTGCACTTTGGTAGACTGAGCGAAACCAAGAAAATGTACAACTTTTGACTCATGGCTTCCCCAGTTTTAACCCTTGTTTTGAGACGTCTACTCTGTCTGGTATAATCTAATCTCATATGTGGTGCAGTCCTCCATAGATTAGGTTAAGATGTTCTGTATTTCAGGGTCAGTACTATAATCTATTTCATGAAGATGACTAATAAATCTATTTGTCTGAATCACAGAGCTGCGAGCGTGTGTCTCTGTCTGCATAACCTCATTTACTTTGATAAAACAGAAAAATATCTTACAGGAAGTCTCGCCAATTACATCTTTGCTCTCACTTTCCCTCATAGATCTGGTCTTCTCCATCTACGGTATACATAACATTCTTGGATTTTTGTATTTCTTTCACAGCAATATCAAAATCTGACCCCATCCCATAAGTTTTATCAGTATAGAACACTACCTTTTAATTTTTATTTTGTCAATAATTATACAAGTGCACATTGTATGAAAAAATTATAGAAAAAGTGACAAAAGCTGTGAGGGCTAGAATGATGATGTGATTGTGAACAGGTTGCAATGAAAATACCCAGATACTAATCAATACTAAAACTAGAATAAAAACTAGAATTAAAGCTATCAAAACTGAAAAAAATACATAAATAGGGAAACATTTGACCTTTCCAGAACTGTTTTAAAATGGTTTTGATCTGTGTAATTACTTGTATAAGTCCAAATAGAAATGTTAAAGTAACTAGTATTAATTTTGTGTTAAAGTACAAAAATATCAAGTTTTTTCTTAATGTCAAACTGACTTAGGAATTTCACTATTGTGTTTGTGGTGTAAACGGAGAAGGAGACGCTGAGGAGACTGATGAAGGTTGTGAGGAGGAAAGGACTTTTGTTTTGAGAAGTGATTGGTTGAGAGGCTAAAGTAGGAGGCTGTGGTTGAGTGATATCGACACAGAAGTAACAAGAAATAGGAAATCAGATTGGAAATAGTTTCTGGTTTAATCTATGCTCCACTGAAAAAAACAAACAAAATGATTTTCTGCATGGGTTAAAATAAAAAAGATATTAATCTGGGTTTGAGTAGGTTTAACCATTTACTTAATTACTCTTTCAGTAGCCTACAATATAACAATGTACTATAACATGTAACTTAAATCTAATCCTCAGCCTGACTACTGGCTCAGTACATTTTATTAGTTGTTACAAGGTAAAAACAACTGTGACCAATTTTCATACTGTAAAAAACAATTTTTATACTGTAAAGGTTTATTTATTCATGCTGTTCCACGTTGGTCATTTCAGGAGTAGTGCTGTCACGATACTCACATTCAAAACTTAATTTTGGATAATTGTACTTTCTTTATGAGTAGGGATGCACTGATGCTGATGCTAGTATTGGGTATTGGGTCCATACTGCATAAGCTGCTGGATTTTTATTATTGGTAAAGTCGATATCCTGGTTGCATCTTTATTTAGATGCAATAAAGCTATTTACAGGCTCATTTTGGCCTAGATTGTCTCATAATGTTTGAACTTTTATTCTAACAAAGCTGGTCCGTAGTGATTTGAAGGATAAATGCCATTTACATAACATAGTTGATTCTCTTGTTAAATAAGTGATCTGTGTTTTAAGGAAATAATGCCATTTTCGGTCCCTACACAGGTATCGGTTAATATCGAGTATTGCAGAGTCAGAGTCAAAGTATCAATATCGGTATCAGAACTGAAAAAGCTGGATCGGTGCATCCCCAACCATGTCTTATATTTGTTCTAATAGAGATAAAAATCATACTAAAACGTGTGTGTAAATGTGACTTTTTTTTGTCAATACTTGCTCAAATTAGTATCGATTTTCAATATTAGCTTTAGTATAAATAAGCATCTGATTTTCTATAGTCATGAGTAGTTTAATGCCTTTGTGATATTACTTATTTTTTTCTTTTCTTGCAGCTTCATCGTAGGATCTCCCAAATGCAGGTGACCGTCCCCGCGTCAGGCCCGAACAGCTTCAACTACACCTTCTCCTACCTCTGTCTCCTTGACGACAAAAACCTCTGCATCATCGACGACATCATCCGCGCCATGGAGGAGATCCAATCAGCTCGCAGCTCCAACCGCACACTTCCTGTTTTACGCTACCCCATCACCGAGCTAGCGGATGGGCGGCAGGCTTACATCGGTCACCAGCTGGGAGGAGTAGCCAATGGCGGTGCAGCGCAAGGTCCGGGGGCGGGGCTCAGAGGAGAAGGGGTGCGGTCTGCTAAAGCGCTACAGCTAACATACTACCTCCAATCACGCGGTGGTTTGATGGACAGGGTAGCCAGCCAATGGGAGAAGGCGTTTTGCGCAGAGTTAAAACAATTCGGAGACCTACATCCTAAACTCACCGTGTACCCCTCCACTTCTTCATCTCTAAGGACAGATTTCCAGTTCTCCTCCGTGCTTGCGCGACGCCCTCTCCTGGCCAGTTTGGGTGTGTGCGGAGTGTTAGCTGTGTTATGTTGTTCGATGAGGGATTGTGTCCGATCTAAACCGTGGTTAGGACTCCTGGCTCTGCTCTCCATCACGTTGTCTGGTCTCACTGCTGCGGGGATACTCAACCTGACCGGAGCCACCTACAACTCCACCTATCTGGGCATACCATTTGTCATGCTAGGTAAGTTTGATATATCCATCCATTTTCTTTCCCTTATCTGGGGAAGGGTTGTGGGGGCGGCAGTCGAAGCAGGGACTCCCAGACTTCCCTCACCCCAGATATTTCCTCCAGCTCCTCCTGCGGGACCATAGGTGAGGTAAGAAAAGTAGATCAACCATTGAATTGAAAGCTTTGCCTTTTGACTCAGCTCCTTCTGCACCACGACAGTCCAGTCCGGCGACAAATCCGCCTGTCAATCTCAGCCCCATCCTTCTCTCACTCGTGACCACGACCCCGAGATACTTCAACTCCTCCACTTGAGGCAGTTTGATATACTTTTTAAAAAACACACAGCAATCATATGGTCATCCTCTATATACATTTAAAATATAGTCTGTCCTAACACACCGAAAGTCATAGGCTACTAGTAATCACACATCAGATTTAAACAGCCATTATCTCAAAACCTCTTGTCTGTTTAAAATTGAAATGTTGGTCACGTCTTGGGCACAGTTATTGTTTGTTAAAGACTGTATCCAATTTTGTTTCAGGTGATAAAATGAAATAATCTGGTTCAGATCAGCTTTGGACTGAGCAAACTGTTAAAAAACAAATTCTGTTTTTCGGGTTTTTTAAGCGTGAAAATCAAAAATGCAGCATTGTTAAACTCATGATTGCGCTGCACACTTTACCTAGACAAGCTCATATACATATCTTTCATTAATGCAACCCTCAAAATAAGGCTTTATACACTTCAGACAAATTATAAACTTGCCCTTTATGCTGTAGTTTCTCCTGAATTCCTTTATGCAATAATTCATGGGAATGTATTTATGACGGGACACTTCAGGTTGGATGAATGTCTCGACAAAGGACATAAAGTCTGAACAAGGAGGTGTGGAAAAACCTTCCACCTTTCAATGAAGACCGCTTAAAATTTAGCCTTCAATCTTCCTCAATCTAGTAGAGTTACAGTCAGTGTCATTAAAATAGACAGAGCTTAATTAAACCCTGTAATTGCACTAATGTCCCTTTATCAGTAAATGTAGACTGAGTCATTAGCGAGTAATACTTGAGTGATGTAGTGACTCATGTAGTTTGTGTTTGAGTGGAGCGACATAACAATAAAACAATAATGACTGGAAAATGGGTCTGGAGAAGTGTGGGTCCTGCTCTTAATTAGAAGCAAATGGACTTAAGTTTCAGATTATTACCTGAATTACCCTCAATGCAGCGGTATAGGCTTTTACTGCAGTTTTAGTCTGAATGTGTCTGTGAATAATCATTTCATAAGGTCAGGGTTAGCAGAGTTTTTATTATTATTATTCTTTTGATTGGAACACATTGGCTAGGTGTTGAATCTGCTGTTGAAATTACATGTGACATAGCTGTGGGGCGACGGTGGCTCAGTTGGTGTGGTGTGTTTTCCACTAATCTAAAGGTCGGTGGTTCGAATCCCACTCTTGACATAAACGTCATTGGTAGAGCGGTCAGATCCACTGACCCACAGGTTGGTGGTGTGATTGCAGATTCCACAAATGAATGATGTTTTTTGTGTCCTTGGGCAAGACACTTAACCCACCTCACCCCCAGTGTCTGTGTACGTTGGTGTATTAATGTGTGTGTGAATGTGAGTGGTTCCTTGATGTAAACTGCTTTGAGTGTCGTGACGGTGGAAAAGCGCAATACAGTGGTCCCTCGTTTATCGCGGGAGTTACTTTCTAAAAATAACCCGTAATAGGTGAAATCCGCAAAGTAGTCAGCGTTATTTTGTACAATTATTCTATATGTTTTGCAGCTGTAAAACCCCTCACCACACACTTTATACACTTTTCTCACACAGGCATTAACATTTTCTCACATTTCTCTCTTGTTTAAACTCTCTCAAAGTTCAAACCTTCATAGGTGCCTTTGTCGGTGGAGAACGTTTCATCGACATTGTGGGTTTTGTCGGGGAGAAAACTTAGAAACATACAGCACTTCAGAGTCACACTGTGATCCAACATTTATGTAAATTTGTCTGACACATTCTGTACTGTACAGGAGACACGGAGCAGACTGATGGACGATGGTCTACAGTCCCTCAGCCAATCAGCACGCAGAACACAATGGTCTACAGTCCCTCAGCCAATCAGGACGCAGAACACAACGCACGATCAGACACTGTAAAAAAAGCATGTAAAATTGAAATGTGACCATTTACTAAACTGAAAAAAAACCAAATGCATTTTGACTTGAACAACAAAACATTTCTTCTTATGATTCATACATTTCATTGTTATAGGGAAATTATTTCCATTGTTATAGGCAAATTGCACATTCAGAAGAGTACAAAATGTACTAGGATACCTTGATTTAAAATGTGAAAAAAGCTCACCTCACAATAATTACTATTGTAGTCTTCCTGGGGTCCATAAAATGTTTAAATTACACAGAAAACATCTCCGTTGACAACAACAGGTTTATTCAAACACAGAGCCTGCGTGTCTTTGTCAGAACAAATTAAATGAAAAAATGACAATCCAGCCACCTAAACCGAACAGAGCGAGAACATATAAGCTACCCCCTGATTAGTAAATGAACAGCAGGTGTGGAGAAAACAGTGAGGCAGCAAACGAAGGACCGGAACAAGCTGGGAAATGGAGCTAGACTGAGGATAAACAAGAAAACAGGTAGAACTGTGACACATACCAAGATGATTAAAAAAACAAACAAACAAACAAACAAAAAATATTTAGACAATAGAATGTGATTTTCAACATGAAATTCTTTCTTTTATATTTCTGTGTGTCCTTATATGTGTGTAATGACTCAACGTTCAGGTAGGCTCTATAGTGGTCCATGGGTGTAAACTAGTCTGTGTCTTATACTTGTTCAATCATTCTAAAGCTTCAGGAAAGGTTCATTTCTGTCCTGTGAATGTGACTTTTATAATATCGATACCTTCTCGAATGAGTATATAGATTTGATACTTGTTTTAGCATCGAGCATGTTATGGTTTAGAAAGTAGATAAGATGAATACTTAAAGAACTTAATAATTCTAACTTTTTTGAACTTTTTAACAATACAGACACACGACAGATACAGGTTTTGATTACTTGTGCCATCGTTAACTTTCTCACTTCGTAATTGTTGGTTGAAGGAGGTTGCCTTTATAGACCTATCAGTGATAATAAAGGATCACAAAAGTCTAGAAATTCTATTGTTTAATGGCGTCGTATCAACTTCGCAATGTGGCTGTTTTACATATCCAAAGTCTCACCAAATGTGGACGCTAATTAGCTTCTTTCCAGCTGGGTTCACTCGCGGTGCCACTGCTTCGAGCGTTTAGGCATATCTCTATCTTTGACAAGGAAAGACACTGAACTCCTCATTAACTTGCTTTAAACGGCAGCGTGTTCTCCTATAAGCTGCAGAATAGGGTCTACAGTTATACTTAAAGGCACTGGGGGAAGGGCTGCCACGTGCTTGTCTCCATGGAGATGTTGTTGCTTTGCCTGGAATGTTTCACAGTACGGCATTAAACTTATCTTTCAGACGACGCCAGTATGCCAAATTACTGGTCAGATCTATGCAAGCCGGCTAACAGTAAGATTGCAGGTTTTTCAAGAAACACGTGTAATTGAAAAAAAACATGAGGTATATTGGATTAATGCCATACTGTGGAATATTCCTGGCAAAGCAATAACATCTCCTCAGACCATTCAACAGAGCTATTATTGGAATAGTTTCTGTGACTGTGACTTTACTGTAAATTACCCTGCCACTAGAAATGTGATACAAAGTAAGTTTTCTGGACAGTGTTTTTTAATCCGTTCAAGGGCAGCTGGCATAGATCCATATCAGACCGGCTTGGATTTGTGTAGATCGTAAAGCACACTCATGGCTGCAAATCTCTGAGGCTGTGTCCACATGTTCCCCTTACTCTTTACACAGCCCCACACTCTTTAGTGGACTCTATAGCGCCTCCTTCACAGAGCGATTCAGACATGCAGTGCACTACTTTCAGGTCACGTGACTCTGGCATCTGGGTGAATAAAAGTCCGCTAAACTCTGATAAAACTTGATTTCTTTCATAAATAATGATCAGATTTGACTGGCACACAAATATTTATGGACTAATAATACACATACAAGTTTTTGTCAAGCTGGATCGCACATAAATTGGACCCTTTTTTTTTTTTTCGTTTTGAGATGTGAAAATTATTGCCCTTCTAACATCTCAAGCCAAGGTAAACTGAGTGTTGCATTCATAATCAGCAATCAGCAAGCAGTGCGATAAACCAGCGCTTCTCTCTGCTTCAAGTGCATTGTGGGAAAATTTGAGTGCACTATTTTTTCCACTGGACATTCAGACACCACTAAGATGGCATGACCCCTAAATACTGCCTTAAGTAGGACATCCAGACACAGTCTATTCATGGGTTTCAGACAAATAATTCCTTTGTGATTGATGGACTTTGTGAGGACCTATAGAGGACCTTTCCCCATTCAAAAAATAACATGTTTTGATTTGGATTGCCACGGAGGTCATTGTAATCTCACGCAACTTTCATACATAAGAAAGGGTGAAGTGTCTCGCCTAAGGACACGACAGCAGTTGAGTCCTGAACCTAAGCCTCTGCCCTTCCCAAGACAAATATTTCCAATCTAAACTCCACAAATCTCCTAATAGACAGGATTTCCATCTTGCCAAACAGTTTCACAAAAGTGTCTGTTTGTGCTTCACTTGGGAGCAATTAAAAAAATGCTAAATCACTGTCCACTTCAGAGCTGAAAAGCACTTTTACCACCAAATATCCCCCCAGAACACATGCTGCTATTCTAACATATCAATTTAAGTATTAAGTGTAATGTCAAGCCTCAAAATCATTCAGTTTGACGACTTTACTGCTGCATATGGAGGAAAATCACACACTGTTTACTCTTTCTGTGACATAATAGGGTTTGTATAGATGAGATTATGGCTGCAGGATTTGTTTATTTGTTTTTATGGATCCTCATTAGTTGCTACCGGGTCCATTCCTTAAAAATACAGTCAAGTATACATAGAATTATAAAACAGGGGAGAACTTTAAAAGAGATTAAATATCCTCTGCTAACAAGACAAAAATCTTAGCTCCTTTTTCAGACAAATTTTACAACTTCTGCTATTGTTAGCTTTAATAGTAAAGGGCAACCTATTCCCTTAAACAGCAGCCTGCACAACACTGTTCTCCACATTGCACAAGTTTTAGGCTCAGGAACAATTATGTCAGTCTTTGTTTTCTGTCCAGTGGATAAATCGTATCACTGACGTAAACCATTTTAGAATACAACATTTTAGGCTTCTGGTTAATACAAATATTATTTAAATAAGACAAGGAAATTCTTCAAAACCCTTGTATCCACCAGAATACAGAATACTGTTGCATACTGTTACTGCTGGTACATGGTGAACAGTGCAGGGCTAGACGTGCAGCTTTGTTCTGCAATACTCATTTATGAATACCTTTTTTTGGAGCATATGACCACATCACAGAGCCATAGTAAAGTATGCACAATGTTAATCACACTTGAATCAAAAACGTTATTTGAATGGACGCACTTATCGAAATTGACACAATTAGCAAATGGCAAAAGCCGACATTTTTGAAGTGTTTCCTCCACAAACAACAATGCGTCTTAGTCTTAGCATAAAAATCCTGTAGTTTAGTTCTGTTCTCTCTGAAATGTGATTCTTGTATTAGTTTGTCAGTTCACATCAGTCTTTTGGACTAATTTAAAATGTAAACTTGAACGATTATTAAAAGAAACTCATAATTCTAATTGCAGTTGTAATGCTTGTCAGAAAAATCACAATTTATTTTTTTTCCAAAATTGTTCCACCCTAGTTCAGATAATGATTATGGTTATCAAAATACGATTACGATTATTTTAAAGCAGACCTATTATATGACTAAATGATTATTCGACTTTTCAGAGCTTTTAACCATGATAAAGTTGTTTCTTCTCATTTACCTTCTCAGAGTTATTTCTGGAGTGGTTCATGCATTTTGAGTAATCTTTAATGACTTATTTTCAAGACGCCATTTTGCTGATAAACTCCTGTTTTCACTGCCACTAGTGCACACCCACTGTGACGCACGCAATTCATTCTCTAATTTTATTTTCTTAATCAGTGATATTCGTAAGATTCAGCAGTGTCACATCGTCATTTTGGCACAAAAAATCCGTGGCTTGCTAGCGTGATGTGCAGCTGTTCATATGAAAGGCCGACAGCTCTTTGTTGTGACGATGTTTACGGCGATGTCAGGTCCCACTGGGCACTGCAGTTTTATAACGAGGAAGCAACGTTGTTTCTTTTAGATCAATATTCCAATTTAAAATGTGCAGATTACATCATAATGATCCACAGGTGCCATAGATTATAACTATATAGCACAACACAAGCACTTTATGTCTCCTTTATTGGGTGACACTAAATATATCTGTGTACATTCAAGCTCTATGGGATTCTTTAGTTATTACATCTTTGCTCTGTATTAAACCATCACTATAGTACAAATCCCTATAATCGGAAGTGAAACCGCGGGCGTAGACTAAATCAAAGTGAGTAGCTGTAGCATATGTGTGAGGGCGTCCACATGTAATCTTACAAAGCATGAATAATGTATCGAGGAAGAAGAGCCGAGCCACTCCCAGACACATGTACTATACCATAATTAGCCTGTAACATGGGGGAGGAAGGCTGCTGTGAAGCTCAAAATAACCACTGACTTACAGTAGTGGAGCAACAGGGAGAGGGGCAGACAAACTGTGCCTCTGTTGGATGAGATCATGTTCGAGAATGGTGCTACTATGACAAAATATCAAAAGGTAAGGAGTAAAAAAAAAATCCCCCAAAGCTGAATGACGTAAGACATTCTCATTTACTCACTCAAAGTTGTATTTAGATTCATACTTGTTTGAGTAGTTTTTGTTCTCCTGCATTTGAGACGCCCTTGCTCTGAAAATTCTTGCTTTACCCTACCCCCAAGACACACTATCCGCCTGGTTCTCTGATTTTTTTTTTTTTTTCTTAAACTGTGATACAGGTAGCTTTTGCAGGATATAGGAAGTCATTTTCAGAAAAGAAAGAAGAAAAGCTTTTATTGTCTGTTATTGTCAGGAGAAATTGCTCTTGGAGTTCAGGAGCACAATGAAAAAAGAACATCCAAACAAAAGTCATATAAGGTACAAGGTAATTCAATACATTCAACTGACTGAGCTACACAATCCACAGAAAAGAAAAGGCCCATTACACATATTCACATATTCACATCTACATAGCCCACAAACTATTACACAATCTCTTTGTGGCCTAAAAGCACAGTTAATATTGTACTCCTCCCTAAAGGCATTAGTAAAATTATGGTAAGTGGTAAATGGTCAGTTTTAAATAACGCTTTTCCACCATTAAGGCACTCAAAACGTTTTACATCAAGGAACCATTCGCCCATCACACACAGACTCATACATCAATGCACGCAAAGACTGGGGGGGAAAGGTGCGTTAAGTGTCTTGCCCAAGGACACAACAACCACATTCATGTATGATCTGGAATCGCACCACCAACCTGTGAGTCAGTGGATCTGATCACTCAACCAAGGATGTTTATGTCAAGCGGGGTTTTGAACCATCAACTTTCGGATAAGTGGACAAACGCTCTACCGACTGAGCCACTGTTGGCCATTATTTAGAATCACAATCTTGTTTTAAGTTTTATTTTAGTTGGAGGTTGATGTTTTGTTGTATTTTAGTCCCTTTAGTGAAGAATGTTTATACTGAAACCATTAAAAATTGTGTTTTTTAATTGTAAAAAATACTCAAATCAATCCTTTTCTGAATGAATCATACATTATTATACAGCCACTATTGCACTGATTTTCCCCGTGTGGCTAGGTGGTTAGTATGACCCCTGTAGTTGTGTTACAGCCGTTTCTTTTGATTTATCATTGAAATGGAAAAAGGAATAAATGAGTATTGAAATTGTTTGCAATGGAGCATCCTACACCTTTTGCATTAACTCATATTGGTCTGACAGGATGTGGGTGGGATCATTATCTAGTCTTTGGCCCTGTTTAATCTTCCTCTTCATAGTTGTCTCATAGAGGGAGTGGAGGAGGCATACCTGTTAAAGTTTTTTCCCACTTCTTTTGGATAAGTTTGTGACCTTAATTTAAATTGAAATACCATCTTGTTGTTACCCAAACCTGATAATGGACTCTATGTAAGGCCTGAAAAAAGGAGCATCACATTTCCATCCACACAATGGACCCACAGCAGCATTAAAAGTGCAGGCGCTGGCTGATTTTCATGCAGAGGTCGTCCACGTGCACGGCCCATGGAAACTGGGGGACAAAATGCAGGCTCGAGCGCGTATGTGACGTGACCTGCTCGATCTCCTGGCGCTTCGTTAATAGCAGCACAATGATCCCCCAAACACTTAGGGTCAAATATCATCTCCTTTGTTTTTTTTTTACATTCAGTTCTAGACTACTGCGCATGTTTGACCCCTGTTCTCTAGGTATAACTTTTTGCAAGGAGAATTTTATTATAAAGTTGTAGTTCCCACTCTTACAGTTGCTGACACAGAGGGTAAAAAAGAACATATTACGATCTAAAACATTAATCCATTTGTGTCACAGATTATTAACTATATTGCAGAAAAAAAACTACTTGTTAGTCTTCTCTATACTGCAACTTGGCCTAACACCACTGCGCCAAGTTGCCGGTCAGATCTGTGGAGAGGCAACCCCACTCACAGTATGAATGTATGTTTTTTATTTTCTTTTAAACCCTCTGTGATTGAACAAAGATATATACATTTAATGCCAGACTGTGGGACATCTAGGCAAAGCAATAACAACTCCTTGGAGACAATCAGGTGGTGCACACGCCGGAAAAAGCCAGAAAAATTACATAGTTTTGCCTTTATTGTGGATGTAGCTCAATAATTACAGATATTAGCCATGATTCAGGTCAACGGCACTTCTTGTGTGGAATAATATTGTCTTTTCAGTATTCAGTATCTATTCAGAGATGAGATGGGACTGCACCATCTGAAAAGACTTTTTCTCTTTTTCATTTGGCTGGTAGATAAAGGTGGGAGGAGTGACAGAAGATGTGTTAAAATCAATGAAATGTGAAAGAACAAGGTGACACAGTTTGACTTCTGTTGGAGACATTTTTCCGATGGCAGAAGCACACAATCACTGCAGTACATTTGTTTGACTTATGTAACTTAAAAACAAGAGCCTATAATGCACATGGATTGAGTTTGATATTACAAAAAAAAAGCCTGTCATAAATGCTTTTGTTTTTTATCTGTTCATGGTTTTCAGTTTCCTGTTCATAGACAACATTTTGAGTACTTCTTACCATTCAAAAAAGATGGTGTATTTTGTCCTGAATTGTTAATTGTCATCATGGTAACAGTGCTAATTTTCTTCATTCTGAAACCCAAGTAAATACTTTCATTTTATTTTCAATTAAAAAGAATATATTTGTGAGGATACAGTTTGAATTAATGTATGTTGATATTGTCTTAGTGCTATCGACTCAGATCAAAATTATGGAGATTATTTTTGAAGCTTTTGAATAAGGTAAAGTTGTTATGAATGGAATAATATTTGGCTTAATGTTAAAATTACAAAATATATATCAGATTTCTTAACATTACTTTGTTTGTAGCTACACACAAAAGGGACTATAAATATAATGGGCTCTGACTTCTGCTCCCGACGAGGTCGTAGGGGTAACTGGTGACTCACTGAAACCATGGCAACGCTGATAAAAGACACAGGCCACAAAACAAAGAAAGAAATTAAAGGTCCTACATTAGACAAAACTGACTCTTGTGAGGTGTGCGCCATGTTATATTACTGTTACCTCCTCAAAAACAGACCTGGAGTTGTGTTTTGTTTCATTCACATGTTTGAGTAACTCTTTATTATTAGTCTGTACATCTCCAAAGCTCAAAATGCTCTGTTCCACCTTGTGATGTCATGAAGTGGTAGCTTTTAGTTAACAGCTCCTTGTACCTTCAGTTCAATAGAGATTGACAATCATAGGGCTGAAATCATCCAAATGAGTTTAAAAACACAGTGGAGCACTTCCTGTATTACCACATGATGACATCACAAGGTGGAACAGAGCGTTTTCTGTTTGAGAGAAGAACTCAGCCTAAATATACCGGGAGAGGCGACTCCACTCACAGTACAAATGTATGTTTCTAATTTTTTTACAGTTACAGAACAAAGATATATAAATTTAATGCCATACTGTGGGTCATCTGGGCAACGCAATAGCATCTCCTTGGAGACGATCGGGTTGTGTACACTCCAGAAAAAGACAGGAAAATTACATAGTTTGCTTTTGTAACTCAGTAATAAGAGATATTAACCATAATTCAGGTCAATGGCACAAAAAAACAAAACTATGGCTTCACTTAATGCTACGACACACTCTGCAGTATGTGAAATCTTCTTCTTTTTCAAACTATTTCAGGTGTTTGTTTCTTTTACTATTTCAAAAAACAGAGCCGTCCATCCATGTGGTGAAACTGAAGGTAAATGTTAAAGACCCAGGAGACAAAAGTCACAAACAAATCAGTATTTCCCCCCCATGCCTCAGCAGCTTTTCACACTTCTCTAGTTCAGACAAGATTGAAACAAAACCCCACAGAGCACAGGCCCCTCAGAGCTGTGCCACTACTACTGGACTCTGACAGCTCAAACTTTTTCACCAAAATATAAAAATACATGTGTGGATGAAAGTTATAGCTCCATTGTACTGCTGAAAAAAATATTGATTGAATAACAGGTATTTGAATATAATCTTTTCAACTTATGTCATATCAGCAATTCAACAACAAATTCAACTGCAACACAATAAAAATACTTTCTTCAACATTTTAAAGCTCATTATGCAAACTAGAGCTTTTAGCCATGTTATAGTTGTTTGCCCTTCTCATTTACCCTCTGAAAAAGTAGTCTGAAGCGTGATTTGTGTAATAATAAGTCATCTTTAGACTCCTGTATTCAAGAAATCATTGGTCCGATCTACCCCTGTTCTCACCACCACCAGTACACGCCCACTGTGACGTACTTACTTATTATTTTCTTAATTTGTGATAGGTAGGATTCAGCAGTGCCACGTAGCCATTTTGGCAGAAATGAAAAATACATATTGTGATTCAAAATGTCTAGATTTTACCATAATGATCTACAGGTGTCATTATAACTATAGCATAAAATAGGTCTTCTTTAAATATTCAAACATACTGGCAAACACACTTACACTCTTATTACTTTAAACATACATGTTAATCTTTCACCTTTATATATACTTGCTAAATCAAATGTTTTGTGCTAAATATGAACTGTGCAGGCGAGGCAAAACTAGCTTGTTACCACTTATAATTAGGGTTGTCAAAAGTGTCAGAAATCACAGACTAATCGATACTAAAACCAGTATCGAATCGAGATACTCATTTGAGCAGGTATTGATACTAAAAAGTCACACTCACGGGACAGAAATGAACCTTTCCTGAATAGATTTAGACTGATCTTGAGCTGTATCAGAACAAGTATAAGTCACATAGACTAGTTTACACCCATGGACCACTGTGGACCTACTGCACACTGAGGGAGTACACAGATATAAGACACATGGGAATATAAAAGAAAAGTACTGCCATTTAATGTTGAAAATCACATTCTATTGTCTAAGTAAAGGTATCGGAATTACTATTGAATGTCAAATCTATTCCTTAGTATGGAAATACAGTTTGAAGTTTTACTCTCGTGACAACACTACTTATAATTAGAGTTGATCAGGCGGCAGAGGCCAAAACTACAGTGTCAGCTTCACAAACAGCCCAGCCGTTTGTTTGCGCTCCAAAGGGTTCAAAAACATCTTCAAATTTAATTGGCGGAAATTTTAGACAGGTTTTTGAAATGATAAGGTTAAAAATCTCATCCTCATTCTCTTCTCTCTCCTCAGGCCACGGTCTGTTCGGCTCCTTCGAGATGTTGTCGTCTTGGAGGAGGACCAGAGAGGATCAGCACGTGAAGGAGCGCGTGGCCAGTGTGTTTGAAGACGTCATGCTTCGCTTCTCCGGCTCCACCCTCATCCACCTGCTCACCCTGGGCCTGGCCGCCTCCCCCCTCACCAACATGGACGCCGTACGACTCTTCTGCCGCACCGCTACGCTAGCAGTCGCGGTTAGCTACATCTACACGCTCTCGTTCTACAGCTCCTGCCTCGTGTTCACGGGCTATCTCGAAACGGGATATAGACACGGTTGTTTTTTTGCCGAAGAGTACCCAAGCAAGATCGGATCGACTCCAAACCGGCGTGGTATCGGTATCTGATGTATACTCGCTACCAAGACGAAACGCAAAACCCACCCATTAGCAACAACTCAAATTTGAACCACGTCAACTCACATCCGCTGACTATGAATAACTCCTCAGTGCACAGTGATCATTCACACGCAGCCAACTCGACCCACGTACCGCCCAACCCCACCCCGAGTCTGGACCCCCACCCTCAGGACTCCCACCTGTTACTGGGGGTGTATGCGGCGTTGCTATGGAGACTGGATTAACAAATATACGTCAAGCCGTTTGTGGTGCTGCTCTACCTGGTTTACATTTCCTTCGGGCTAATGGGATTCTTACAGGTAAGACTCAAATGTTTTATAAAAACCAACTCAAGTGCAACTTTAAAGCTGCACTATGTAACTTTTCTGGTCTCCTTATTAGTTTAGTAGAGCATTAAACTTTTCTAACAAGTATTTATTTAAGTACCGTGTTTTCCAGACTATACGTCGCTCTGGAGTATAAGTCTCACCAGTCAAAAAATTTGCAGTAATGAAGAAAAAAACATATAGCCGCACTGGACTATAAGTAGCATTTTTGGGGGAAATTTATTTTACTAAATCCGAGACCAAGAACAGACATTTTATCTTTAAAGGCAAGTTATAATAATAAAACAGAGAACAACAGGCTGAATGCAGTACAGCATGCCAACATAACACATAAAAGTATAAAAAAAACAAGCCAACAAATTTACTCTGGATCTCACTCCAAATCACTAAATCCATAACGAAGATGTGAAATTATATATTTTAATAATTTCGCATATAAGTCGCATCTGAGTATAAGTCGCAACCTGGGACAAACTATGCAAAAAAGTAAGATTTATAGTCCGGAAAATACAGTACAGGTGCTTTTATTGCTAAGAAATACTTTTGAAAAACATGTATTCTTTGTGTGAGCAGGGTCACCTCTCCACAGACCTGACCTGTAACTTTTACTTTACTACAAGTACTTCGCATTTTCATGAGAGGAACAAATAAAATTAACATTAACTTTAGCCTGTTGGGTCCACCTGTTTGTATACATGGAGATAGTTTAATGCCATACTGTGTAACATCAAACGCAAAGCTCTAACATCTCCATGGAGACACGCTGGAGGTGGACCGTACATCTGAAAAGTTACATCGTGCACCTTTAAGGAAGATAATTGATAAGAGAAAACTAAAAAGATAAAACAAACTAATAAAATGGAAGGACTGCGGCAACTTCTCATCCGAAACAAATACAGGGGCAAAGGCTTTGTGTAATTAACTACTAAATCTAATTAGCCATAGAACTATAAATCTCATGTGACACATTATAGATCTTTCCCTTGATAATCAGCGCAGAAAATCCTTTTATAATTACTTTTTTAAAACGCGCTCTCGGATTCTTGTTTTGAGAGAAATAAATCTTGTTCTTCTTGATTTTTACAACAGTTGTGCTGAGCTTTGCAGAAAAAATGAAAACTCATTGTAAGAAAAAGTGTCTATATCACACTATTTCAAGAGGTCAATGAGTACAAGTCGGTATAATATAAAATACATAGCATATCTGAGCATACGTCATTTTCCCTATGCGTCCTTTGTACCAGTTCAAAGCTTGGATAAATGCATCTATATTTGCATCCAAACAATCTTTTGTCATAAAACTACTCCAAATACAAGGGAAATGTGGCAATGAAGAGCAATAACAATATATACGATGGATATTATTACTCTGCATTTCTTTAAATGTGGTGCATGTGTAACTTTTAACCTGTTTGATGATATAGTTTTGTCTGAAATGCCTCCTTTGGTATGATATTAAAATGATCTATCTTTACTACATTTCAAGTTATTGCTCAAAAAAACCTCACAAAACATGCATTCTCACTGTGCACTTCTCCACAGAGCCGACCAGTAACTTGGCCTGGTGGCGTTACCTGGTTGTGTCAGTATACATAGATCCAATGCCATACTTTGGAACATTCCAGGCAAAGCAATAACATCTCTGTGGAGACGAGCGCAGACCATCCACTGGAAAAGTTACATACTGCACTTTATATTCTAAAGATATGTTTGTGAAATGGCTAAACTATTTTTTTTATGGATCAGCTGCTGAGTTTCAGACGACGTCACATTATGCAGGACATATGGGGACAGCTAAAATATTAATGAAATGCATTTAACTGGTCGAGTCACTCATCATCAGTTTCTACATTTGTGCATTTACCTTTTAAATATTTCATAACAAAGTACAGTATAATCAATCAAGGGAATCTGGCTCTCGTTGCATGTAGACAAAAAGAAAACCACACCACACAATCCTTTTATTATATCTGTTTCCAAGGACTTATCATGTTAGGAAACATGTCGTGAACAGCCCTGTGCCTGCCTCTGATTTAAATGCAGCTGAATGCCACAGAAGGTCATTGGTGCCTGTGGTCGTCACACTGTAGACCTCTTTAAACCGCCGTGGTCACCAAACTCATTTCACCTGTTTGAAATTCACTGCAGGGTTTAGGGCTGCTTGACTTGCTAATTTGCCACTCGCTTCTTTGAGAACTGGCCCCATGTTATGAATATTTTTATACATATTGATTGACAAGGTGGGTTGGTCAGGTTTTCTTTTTAATAATGTTATTCTTATCACAAATAGCTGGAGAAAAAATGACTTTGGGGGTTGTTGCATAATTTATTCCAACCCTGGTGTGAAGAGAAGTTTTTTTTATAGGATTTTGTCACAATTTATTCAAATGAGCTGTTGCTAGCTCTTTTTGGGTAGTTATTAAAAATGCCACTGTGTTTCTAACATGGTTTGTTCACATTAAATCCAGCAGAGGGAGCACATACTTGTGAAATAGGAAACATGCTGCCAAGGCAAAAATGCAGGTTTAATATTCCCACTTCCATCCAATATTTGTACGATAACTGCACTATGTAACTTTTTCCAATGCAGGGGTAGGGGGCATCTGTTTGTCTCCAAGGAGATGTTGTTGTCTTGCCTGGAATGTTCCACAGTATGGCATTTAGCTTCTCTATTTACACTGATAGAAAAAGATGATGACAAAAGGGCAACTTGCATGCAAGATCTGTGGAGAGGAGAATACGTTCACACTACTAATCCGTGCTTTGGTCTGAATAAATGCCTTAGTTTAATGCCCTACTGTCAAAAGGACTAACATCTCCATGGAGACAAGCAGCAGGTTACATATTGTACCTTTAAAAGATTTTTCAGGCGACAGTAGCTCAGATGGTAGAGTGTTTGTCCACTGATCTGAAGGTTGGTGGTACAAATCCCGCTCTCAACATAATCATAATTCGTAGAGCGGTCAAATCCACTGACCCACAGGTTGGCGGTGTGATTCCAGCTCCCACAGATGAATGCTGAGGTTGTGTCCTTGGGCACGACACTTAACCCACCTCGCCCCCAGTGTCTGTTTACACTGGTGTGTGAATGTGTGATGCAAATAATTTTACTTGTACTGTGAGTTTTCCCTATATCTTCTCTGCTCACCAGGTGTCCCAGGCTCCCACCAGTGCGCTGGTTGCCATGGACACCGCCACCGTTCTGTACACACGACGAGCTCAGCAGCGTTACTTCAGCTCCTACTCCCCCGTCATCGGATTCTACATCTACGAGAGCGCCCCCTACTGGAACTCCTCCGTACAACACGACCTGCTAGAATACGCTAAAGGCTTCCAGAGAATCAGCTGGCTCGAAGCGTACCTCTCAACTATCTATCGGACCGAAACGAATCCACGAGTCACCACGAGAGAACTTTACTCATACTTTACGGCACTATTTCTTGAAAGAACCGGAGTTTGCCCATTTTGCTGATGATATCATTTTTTGCAGAGCGTGGGCAGGGCGAGGAACCGGATGTGGCTGCTTCCGGATTTTCCTCGTTGCAAAAAACCACGGAAAATAAACGCGAGGAGATGTCAGTACTTTTGGATACGACCTACGCCGCCTTTCGCTAACATCAAGAGTACGATTTCTTATTTTTTAACCCATCTTTTGTCTATTTGGACCGCTACTCTACCGCTGTCAGCTCCCCTCTTAGACACTCCCTGCTGGCTGTGATTTTTCTACTAGCTCTTTCTTCTCTAGCGCTAGTTGAACCTTTAGTTGCAGTATGGCTTGGGCTAACGATTTTGTCAGTACAATTTGGCGTGCTTGGATTCATGACGTTATGGGGTGTGGAGATGGATTGCATGTCCATTTTGTGCCTCATCGCGGCTATGGGGCACTCCGTGGACTGTAGCGCCCCCTTGCTGTGCTGTTTTGCATCGGGAAGGGGTGAAAGTAGAACTCGTTGGGTTAGAGTTGCCCTAGAAAGACATGGCATCCCAAGTTTACAAACCTTAATATGTTATTGCGCATCTTTAGTACCGCTTGGACCTGTACGTTCGAATTTGACTAGCACACTTTTTCGTTGCCTGATGATTACCGCTTGCTGTTCGGCCTTGCACACTCTAGCCTTCTTGCCCACTCTTCTTACTTACGTTTTTGCCCCCCTCCAAAAACAGACCAGGGCACCATCCAGGTACAGAGGGTCATCACAGACAGGAGGTGGAGTGTGTGGAGATGAATGATACGAGAGTGGTGGACCCAAATTACTACTGTCTAAAATCAATGGGACTCAAACACCTCATACCAAGTAACACCACAGGAAATACTTGGAAGTATTTTGACCTATGTATGTACTTCAAAAAGGTTATTATGAAACTGAATATCAACTAAAATATATATAATTCTACTGGTAAATGGTTGATATTGCATTGCTGAATGAAAATGGGGGATTAAACTAGAAGTAAACCTGCAAGACAAGATTTGATCATGCTCAACCCGGTTAATAAGATCATAACCAAAATGAAATCTCGACTAGACCAGGACTAAACAGGTACTACATTAGACATAGAGATAGACAACGAATACAGCTGACTTTTTAGTGTACTGGCTGTCCGCCTAAACCAGCAGAAGCCAATATTGACTTTCACCCAATCAGTTGCCTATATACGTTTAAACAATGTGCATAAAGCTGTATTTGAACACTTTACTCCAAAGAGGGTGCTGCAAAAATGGGACTACACTACAACATATCCGGTTTGTAGCAAAACAGGCTCGTGGATGACTTTGTGCTAAATTTAAATTACCGAAAACATTGGCCATGAAATAAAAAAAAAATCCCATTTCTAATTTTAAACCAAGACTAATCCAGGCCAAACCAGGACAACGTCAAGATTGAAGCAAATTATTACTTGACAAGTAATTAAACTAAGATTAATTGGCCCAATTAAAACCACATTCTAAAAAGTTCAAGCGAGCGCATGTTGATATTGAATAAACAATGATCCAGCTTTGAAGGTACCGATAAATCCCAAAATTATGTCTACATTTCTAACCCAGTTTATACCATATTGAACAGCTATACACAACTAGACAAAACGCATAACTTAACCAATCTAACTCCTCAAATGAATCCACTTCATAACTGTGTTTAACAATATAACAAATCCGGTAGTACCTGTAGCACATATAGAGAGTGCTGGTCTTCGCTGGTTCGCTGGTTTGTCTCCAGATAATGTTTGCGTTCTGGACAGGGGTCTCCATGGTGACGGCCCGATGGGATTGTGAGCTTACTGGAGTGGCCAGTGTGGAGGGGGGGAAATGGAGATCTTGAGGAGAGCAGCAAATCCAATCATTACAGTGAGAGAATAGGCCTGAAGTCAAGAGGTATAAATGCTACGGCTGCGGTTGAAATAGCACTGATCAGGACCGAGCAGAGAAGAGACCAGTGACCCTCTAAAACTCCATTACCAAAAAGCAATACCTACTTTGTGTGCTGAATATTTAGTTGTCAATGAATATCAAGTGATTTGTCCCAGAGGAGAATTTAAACACATTGAGAAGTAAACTATGATGATAATAGAAAGCTCAAACATAAGTCTCAGTGAAGCTCAGCAGGTAGAATAATCAGATCCAGCGTCAGGGTGTTTGAGGAGAGTAGCAGCTCTCAGGACAAAAGTGTCCCTCCTCTGTGTCCCGTGTTCTCTGTGTCCTGCAGCATGACAGCAGCGTTTAGGGGGAGCGTGGTGAGCTCTGGCGACACAACAGGAAATCCTGAACTTTCGGACAGATGTTACATTGTCACCCTAAAAATAAATGATACAAGTTAAAACGGTGCATGTACAAAACTCCATGCAAAGTTTTGTGATTCTCAGAAGGAGCATGAAGAAATATTTAATAGATTTAAAGTTAGGTTTGGGTGATTGTCGTAAAAAATATTCTGTGACTTCCAACAAAATGATCTGCCAATGGACTGAGAATGAAATTTGTTATTAAAAAGTTTCTGTATTTGGCAAATTAAATATATCTAATCATTTTGAGATGCCTTTTGCTTCCTCTGGTAACATTTGAAGGTGACATTTTTTCAAGCAGTTCACTATAATGAATGTGTATGCATTTTGAAATGATGATATACTGACCCTATGCTCTGCACCTATAAAGCACTAAATGATCAAAATTAAACATTAGTTCAGGTGTGTGTTGAAAGTCCCCAAACTGTACGGTACATCGTGAATTTATGTAATCATTTATTTCGATTTTAAGCATCTACTGAAACGATTAACGGATTATTTGTCATGTGTGGCCATCCTGATGCCAATCCGAACACAATTGAAGTTATTTCTGTATCTATGTTTACTTGTACGTTACTATCATTATTGGAGGTTTATGAATTGCTAAATGTATTAGTGTGAGTTGGGGCCAAAATGAAAGAAAAAAAAAACATACTTTCCACTCATCTCTCCTCACATGCTTCAGGTCTGATTGCATTGTTTGGCTTTTGCTGCTCAAATCAAGCTGCACAACTTTATAGCTACAAACTATTATGTATGACTGAAATATTTATACTTAAATTATTGATCGAATAAAATCACCATAGTTACCAGAGGTTTGTGGTTATTGCCTTGGCTTTTTTGAACTGAGATCAAGTATACTTTTTGCTAAACTGTTTGTGGAATCTCAACATATAGTGATCACCTAGACGCCTTCTCTTTACTCCATGAGATGCCTTTTATTGTAGTCGAAATGTTATTCTCTCATTATCCAGTATCCTGCATGTGTCTATATTACTCTGGTAATAAACTACCCAGGATGTGGTCTACCTGATAGCTCTTAGTTGCATTTAGGCCTTCATTCCATGCATGATATATCTAGACATAATTCTACTTTCAAACTTATGGGGAACATGTAAAAATTAGGCTGTAGTTAGGTGGATATTGTATTATAGAAATCAACACTTGGAAAAATTGTATTGACCCAGACAATACCCAAGTGAAATTATTTGAGCGCACTAACTCACAGATCACATGATAAAATATAGTTCTTGAAACTAAGAGCGGATAAATGAAAAAAAAATTAAAATGACAGCAAAAAATGGTGAATATGGTACAAATATACAGACGTATTTATGTAGAAGTGAAATAAGATACAACATACATTATATCTAGACAGGTGTGATGAGGAAGCACAACTTTTAAAGAAATGTTGGCTTTGACATAACATAAGGTTATTTATATTATAAGAGTGGAGGTTTCACAGAAATCTCCAAAACATTTACCTACCTCAAATACATGGGGAAAAAAATCACATACAGAGACTTTAATTAACCTACTGTATCTGTACCATAACTGCATCATACTTTTGCTTCAGTCAACATTATACTAACTTGTGTATGTTACAGGGTTGGTCACTGACAGCTGCTCTCAGTCACTGCTGTACCTATGAATGAGTGCACTGTTACCTCGGAGCCTCTAGTCTGATCGGAAACATCCTGGTATCTGTGGTTCTTCCTGGATTGGTTGGTATAGTGACTGTGTGTGGGTGGTTGGATGTGTTCATCTTGGCTCTGACATTTGGCTGAATGAATGCATTGTTCACTACAGTCAGCATCACAGGGCCACAGTCCCCCCTCCACAGCCTCCTACACAGAGAGCAGGGGCAGAGGCGAGAGAGGCCCCAGATCAATGAAATGTATAGAAAATGGGATCTTATCTTTATTCGGTTATGGGTGTTAGTATTGCCAGGATAATACCTTAAAAACTTGCATTCTTACCATGAGTGGGGGTGCCTCTCCACAGAGCAGAGCTGTGTAACTTGGCCTGGTGGTGCTATAGAGATACTGTAGATGATTTTAATATTGTATTGTGAGAAAAAAAAAACAGACAGCGCAATAACAGGCTGTGTTGAGGTCATTTATGTGAAATTTCCTAAAATATATAAAATAAAATAAAATATTTTTTACATTCTAAGGCTAATTTGCAGTAAAAGTACACCTGAAGTAAACTATACAACATTTTAAAATGTGATATTATACATATTTAAAAGAGTGGAGTGGAAAACATAAGCTAAATTTATTAGAGACTCTTGTTTGTCAATAGTTAATGAAAAAAATGGTGCATTATTGCATTTGGAATGAGGTTTAAGCACGAATAAACAACATATTCCTATTGACTTCCATTATAAATGCATGTAATTACTAAAATATTATAATCAATGGAATTGCAGTAGAAATCAGACAAAACTGGTCTGGTTGGTTTGGTCTGAAGGTAACAGCTGGTTGTGAGTCCAGCACAGACGCTGTGACCCTGTGACTGCCCCCCGTGTGGCACCTGCGTGAACACAACATAATAACTATCCCTCAAACAACTACGTTTTCCCTCTGATCGACCTGCGCACAGTTGGCCTTTATATTATTTTGTATTTTTGATGCATCAAAGTGTAAATAAAGAAAGAGAGCGGCACAGGTCATTTTCACAGTGGCCATTTTGTGTCAGAAAATAATTAGAGGCTTTAGTAAAGATGAGACTCTTGGCTGTTATGCAGCTGATTAAAGAAAAGGACCTGAGCAGGAGGAGAGCTGAACTCATGGAGTGAAAATGAAACTGAAGATGCAGGTGCACAGCAGACAAAGGGTTAAAGGAGAGAAATCCATCAGGGCATGAAACTGACCCCTGAGTCACTGAGGAACAGACCATCACCAACTATAAGCTCTTAACCCCACAGCCCTGACAGAGGAACACCTCAAAAACAAACTGACCTTTATGAAAAGATAAAGGTGGAACAAACCAGATGGCACAACTTCAGAATTCACATTCACAGCGTGTTTCTTTGCAAGCATCCCCAGGCAGTTTTTTCTCTTCATTTTATGGCCATCTAAAAATGGAGACCCTCCAGGGTCCCTGAGGTGACAAACGTGATGCATAATCCTCTTCCATGCAAAACACAGTGATGAACCGTCTTTTTTTCCACGATTAATAATCAACATCGACTAAACTCCAATAGATTAGCTCAAGTTTTCCACTTCACTGTTTTAATTTTTAAAATATCACAGTTCACAAAAATGTTGTATAATTTACTTTGTTTGTACGTTTATGGCAAAATAGCCTCAGAATAAAGCCTCATATAAAAATCAAATATATCAAGTTTGTAGTATGAGTAGAGGAGAAGCAGGTGAAAGTTTGAAAGTGGATGTGAATGTTACGGCCATTTTAAAATGGGGACCCTCGAGGGTCCCTAAGGTGACAAACATGACACAATAGTGAAGGTGACCTGAAGCGCACAGAGCAGTTAAGATTTGTTTGTTTGTGTGCATACTTCAACATCATTCTTCCTGATTTTGAGAAACTTATTATTTACATAATCATTATATGCGCATTACAAATGTCTTAATGTGTTACAGTCTAGATATAGATGTCAGTGTGAAATATGGCTCCTGCTCATCAGTGTGCATACCTTAAATACCAGTGTGCCCAAATTTACTGTCATGAAATGCATATTCTATAGGCACACTGCTCATTTTACTTTCTATGCATTCAACAGCCTTTTTTTTTCTTTTTTTTCTTTTTTCTTTTCTTTTTTACAGTGACAGAATATCTGGAAATGGTTTGGTAAAAAATAATAATCATTTTAATCAGTTGCATTTTCCACACTATACAGTTTGTATTCCTTAAATCTGCTGTGTCACTTTCCTCTGTTTTCTGCTCTCCACTGAACTGTTGCATTTCACTGCTTGTTCAATGAATCTCCATGGATGTGTCTTTACTGCCCTCTGGAGGCCAGTTCATTAACTACACCTCCACTCACAGGTGCACAGACACTGGTTGGTGACTGAATACTTTCAGCTGCCTGAGGGTAAGTATCTCTTGTTCACTTTGTCTTCACTATTGTACTTATGTCATTCCTGAGCTTTATGTGAGAAGATGCCCGACTGGTTTTACCCACAAAAATTCTGAAGTCACTTGTGTGTTTGTTTTCACTTTAAGTTGACGCATTGAAAGAGAAGTATGCCCTCATGCAGCCGGTAAAACCCCCACGAATCCAGGAACTGTCTGGCCCCACATCCTGGACGCCAGCTGCTGCCCCCAAGTCAAAATGAGAAAAATCAAGACTCAAAAATGTGTATTAACCCTGCAGATGGACAAGGTACCTCTGCTGTGTCACATATCCAATTGCTGCCATCACTGTGAGAAAAAAACATCACAATTTCCACACACACCCAGACACATATTATATTTAAGTAATTTGGCACAAGTAATGAGCTTAATTTTAAAAAGCTGGTGTGAACAGAGGAGTATTGCCTTGACACAATCATGTTTAAAGGTGATGTACCTGATTTTTACTGTCTTAAAAATGAAAAACAGCAGTTCAGTTTAAAAGTACTTCTACTGTGTAACAATATCACATTTTAGTATTACCGTGAAGAGAAAAAAAAATAAGTGAAACTGAAATTCTTTATTTTGTTATTCATTACATTGGTCTAAAGGATTGGCATTTGACCGAAAAAAAATCAGACCCATTTTGCAAAATCATCTTATCAGAGCTTTTAACCATGTTATAGTTGTTTCCCCTCAACATTTACTCACCTGAAGTTGTTTTTAGACTGGTGCATGTTTGAGCAGTCTCTGATCGCTTATTTTCAAGATGCCATTTTGCTGTTCAACTCCTGTTTACACCTTCCCCCGGTTCACGCCCACTGGGACGTGCACACTTCGTTCTCCAGTTTTATTTTCTGAACTGAGGACGCATGTAGGATTGAGGATTCAGATTTAAAATGTCAAAATTACAACATAATGATCCACAGGTGTCATAGAATAAAAAAGTGAATGTGACAAAAACTTTTCTTTGAGTGACTGAAAATGACCCTCCAGAATCATCCTGTTTTTGTTCTTATGTGATTATATTGTGATCTGAATAATATTGATTATCCATTAACCAAATGACCTTTTAAATTCCTAACACTTTAAATGCAATCATCTACTTAATAATAAAATGATCCGACATCAATAACCTGCGTCAGTCCAAAGCAGTGTGATGTTTTCCGAAGAACAGGTTCATTACGCCTCGTGATGATGAGCCTAATTAGTACTAGCAGTATTTGCATCTTACATATTTTTTCAAATGCTTAATGACTCATAATTGTGGTGGATTAGTGGCAGAAATGGAAACACAACCTGTGAGTGTAGAAATAAATGCATCATAAAACTCTGCAGAGAATAAACTGATTTATATTGATTTACAGTATTAGCAGTAGTAGTACTTAGTAGTTTTTTAAACTCCATACACCTTCACTAGAATCATTTGGATCATTTCAGCCCTGGATTTGCCAATCTCTACTAAAAAAAAAGGTAAAGGAGCTGTTAACTTGAAAAAACTACCACTGCATGACATCACAAAGTGAACAGAGCATTTTGAGCTTTGGCGATGTACAGACTAATAATAAAGTGTTACTCAAACATGTGAAAGAAACAAAACACAACTCCAGGTCTGTTTTTGCTGAGGTAACAATATTATAACATGACTTAAAGCTCAGAAGAGTCAATTTTGCAGAACATAGGACAGGAAACTTTAAATTCAATGCATCTGTACGGTCCATGTAACTTACTTCTTGTTCCTCATTATTCATAAAGTGGTAATGGTGATATTGTCTAACTTTGGCTTCTCCAGTTTCATTGATGGGTGTTGTGTCATCTTCTGTCTCCTAAAGGCATTTTGAAACAGTGATTTCCTGAACACTCACGCAAACAGGACGAATGAGAGAGAGAGAGAGGAGCAGGTGAACGCAGCAGACAAGAGCAGATAAGGACAAGAAGGAAGGAACTATTTTATTATTAATATAAGTGAATTGAAAATCGTCCATAATGAGAATGATGGAAAGGCATTTTGAGAACACATTTGAGAAGACAAGTCCACCGCGGCGGTAGAGTAACTCGACGCTCTGCGGAGGCTCCCACAAGACCTCAAGTAAGATTCTTTTTTTTTGCTTCTGTTATTAATAATTTTACAATCAAATAATTTACATACAAGGAAGTACCATTGTCCCAGATACTGTACAGTACTGAGTAGGTCTGCAAGAGGAAAAAGTAGCCAAGAAGAAATATACACAATAAATGAACATTAAAAATACAAATGGCTCATTTCAGACTCAAGGGGCTTGAGACACAATAACATGAATCTGTTTTATTGTGTTTATCCTATTAATTAGCAAAGCACATTTTGAAGTGTGATTATTATTAGAGTTTTGTAGTTAGACTTATCTATCTCCATGGAGACAGCAGGTGATGACACCAGACCATGTTACAGGTCATACCTGTGGAGAGATGACCTTGCTCACAATAGTCGTTTTTGTGTCATTTTTGGCAATAAAAACACAAAATAAATGAAATATAGATATGTTATACTGTCTAGAGCAGGACTGTCCAAACTTTTCTCATTAAGGGCCACAAATAAAAACACAGACAAAGCTGAGGCCGATTGAGGGCCATAGTCACAATACAGTGAATACTTCAAATCTGTGTGTTTATAACAAGTTAGACTGAACCACTAGACCTTTATTCATGCTACATCCTCAGTGGGACCCATTAAATATCTGATACAGGCTTGTTAAAGTAGATTTTCAGAAATGTACAGTAAAAAGTACTGTTTAAGGTAATATGGGCCAATTCACCTGGAAGCTTGAGGGCCAAAAAAAAAATTGGTCTGAGGACCGCATTTGGTCCCCGGGCCACAGTTTGGGCATGTCTGGTGTAGAGCGTACCAGGCGAGGTATGACATCTCCAAAACACAAGCAGCTGATGGACCCTTCAGCAGAAAGACAGTATCCCTTTACATTAAAGGGGCACTTTGTAACATTTCTGGTGGGGATGTGTCATCAGCTGTTTGTCTCCATGGAGATGCTGTTGCTTTGGATCTACATTCAGATATTTTTTATTGCTAAAATACTTTCTAAAAGTGTCACCTAATGGTCCATGGAGATGGAGACAAGCACCTTGTTTTAGTAAAACATGAAGTGCCTTTTTATTTTACTAAAACACATTTAACTCTTTTCATCCACACTTTACTTAGGCGTCGGCCTGTGTTTTCTAACAGGTTACGACAGGAGCATGTGACTAATGACAAAAGCTGGAGTTTACGTTGCCTTAAGCTGCAGATACGGTTTCAGATGCCTTCACCATTACAAGCATTTATCAAGTATAAGTCTGATGGCTTTCACACACTCTGTTTAGTTTAGGTGTGGAAAAAAAAAATAAGTTGACAACCAAATTATACTTTTGAACAATGTCAGGATCATTGGGGTGCTCCATATTTAAAATTAAGACCTTATATAAATTAATGGATATGCAGCAAAACTGTCCAGTATAAACAAGTGTAATGTAATGTAATAAAAAAGAAAGTTTTATTTTTTTATTTTTTATTTATTTTTATATAGGCCCATTAAATGTCCTTAGAAGGAAACGATGTGATAATTGGAAGCTCTATCTATTAAACATGTAAATACTACCAGTAAAACAACATTTTGGAGACACGCCCTGCGTTTATCAGAATTAAAGACTCTGTTTATCAAATGAACTCAAAGTCTAAATATCAAATATTCAGAGTAGAAGGGATGTAACAATAACCGGAATATTGTGATATCATATTGTCAAAAGTCTCACAATATACAGTCTCACAATATATAGAATTTTACTCCTTTGCTAAAAAATAGAGAGAGCTACACAGAACATGATCCATTTCAGTGCAGACAACATGAAGACATGTCTAAATCTGAATTCTTGGAGTTTTGACAGTAATGATCTCTGTTTAAAATTCTGTAAGCCTTTCCAAAAAATCACAAAAAATATCATACCGTGAGAGGCATATCCTGATAATATTGTACCATGAGGTTTGGCTAGGGTTGCATCTCTACAGAACAGTTTAGACAAATCACATGTACCACAGGACACAGAGAGGAAATGAGGGCCAGGTGTACGGCTCAGCTAAAATACATTTAAAGGAGAGGTCTCATTCAGGCCAATTTCCTCTGTTTGGGCTGGTCTCTGTAATTTACTTTAAGGACAAGCTGCTTATGCTAGAATCCATTTGCAGATATCATCAAGATGTAATGTAATGTAAGTGGTGGCGCCGGGGGGCTTGAGGGGGCCCTAGCATTTCCTAGAATAACCAGTGCTCCCCCATAAATCCCCCAAAGATTTGCACCGCTTTCATAGCACATCCTATCCTGAGTGTATATGATACGCTCACATCCATATAAGACTCTAAATTAATTGTTAAGTGAGCCCCCCCAAAGAACTCAGCCCCCGGTAGCTCCTCCAACCAAAAATGCCTGGCGCCATCCTTGTATAATGTATAGATTTTTTTTCACCTCACCTCATATTACTTTTTATCTGTTTATTTTAAGTCATTTGGCACAAGTAATGAGTTTGTTTTTTTTTTTAACTAGTGAATAAAGGATTGTGGGATTGACAATATTCCTCAAAACATATAACATATACATACTTCCAGTGACATGCAGTCAGAGAAAAAAAATTATGAAATGGTTATATTTATCCAGTGATTTGTTTCTATTTAACTTTGCAATTTTATTCTTTTTTTTTACTCAAAATTGCAGATTTTTTACTTTTACCGTTGAAATACTGAGAAGAGACACGCAATGAGGCACCGGCTGTTCGTGCCTCACATGGACTGACTGTGCTGTAGTTCAGCAGTGACACTGCTGCTTTAAGGCTGTGAAAAGGCACCGGGCGAGGCACGTAGTTACCCTGCCTCATGTTAGGGGGCACTCATGAGCCCAGGGATTCTTGTAACTCCCGCAGAATAGGGGCCGCAAACTACAATTTAGAGTTAGCAAGTCAACTTAAACAATTCAGTTTTTTCTCTATGTCTGGCCCTACTTTTTAAATGAAGGAAAATTACATATTAAAGCTCAAGCAGTTTTCTAAACTGGACTTTCAGTCGAAGCAGGAGGATATAATTAAAGGAAGACCAACGCTAAAGGAGCTAAATGGTTTGCTCCAGACGACGAGACTAAAGACTCGCTCTTTTCAAACAGAGACGTACAAAATGGTTAGAAATTTAATGACTTCAATCCACTGAAAATTGGGGAAACAGAATAAGGATAAAAAAAACAATATAAAACCAGCTTTTTATTTCATACTATTAGAGCTATTTCATACGGACTTCGGAACTTTTATTTTGAAATTATTTTTTATTCTGGCTCCAAGTCACTGGGAGAGAAACTGACCCGGGGCCAAATGTTCTGACACCTGGTTTATATGTTTGTAAATGTGATTGTGACGACATCAGTGCCTCACCATGAACCTCACCGATCGTCAATGTGTACTTAATATACATATTTCACTTTATTTAGGACACCATGCTCTGACCATAGCCTTAACCAGCACGCCGAGGAGTACAGCAGATTAAATGAGGCTAAAATCAATAACCACTTGCAGTTGTTTGGAACGTTCAGAAATGTGTCTGGTTAACATGGAAAGCCCAAAGAACTGCATGCTCCCAATTCATATAAACCAAAAATAAACATTAAAATTAAAGCCCTACTGTGTAACTATTTTCCCAAGAAACAATAAAACAACACCATGTTTTTTCTGCAAACCTGACCCTTACATGACCTGGTCCACAGCCTGTTCCTTATTGTCTCCATGGAAACATTGTTCCTTTGGCTATAATATTTCACACTATGAATATAAAACATATCCATCTACACTTAACTTGTTATTTGAGTTGACATGCCACCTCCAGAAGGTGATGCTATGGTGCTAAATTGCATCAAAAATACAATCCTGTCATAAAATCATTCATGTGTGGCCTATGTGTGTTGCCATGTTGAGAGTCTTTATAAAAGTATAAACAACTTAACCAAACATGTCTCTTTGTATTGTGTCTTATGAAGAAGTGCATGAGGAAACTCTATCTGCGTTGTGGCCTTTTCTCCCAGCAGTCAATGGGGCAGACACAAAAGCAGAGACAATATTAGGCAGGTTTTGGTTTACCACCTGTTTTAAGATTTAGTGCCATCCTAAAGGCACACTGCTCCTATTGGCCATCCGCACGATACGTTTTGGGAATATTGAAATCATCTCCATTGCACAAACAAATACAAAGATAAACCTGCACAGTGGCTATAGTTGTCTGTTTATGAATAGGTTGTAAATGTCATGTTGAGCATTAATCTTGTATTAATTTCTAGGAGGATGTCAAAGCATTATCAAAAAGGGCCGCTCTCTTGGAAAGGCCGTTTTCTTCTAGTTTTATGGATGCTGATGTTGGCGAATCCTCGGCCAAATGGTAAGTACTGGATTAATGATACTATCAAAGCAGTTGTTTTTGAACTTTCACAACACCTACGACTTGACCTACATCTGAAACAGACTAGTTCAGGTCTAAAGTAGGACTAAAAACTGATTATGATTTTGTTTCAAGCTATAAGGTAGTTCTATGGAGGGCTAACACAATGGGGACAATTCCTTAAATAACATTTTGGCTTTTATTTAAACATAAGAGGTTGCATTCACATTCTACTTCACTCATTTCAGGTGGAGGCAGGGCGTCTGTGTAACTCTATCAGAGGTTCACTGAAATAATCATTGACCCACCTTACCATTATTAGTTTGGGATTGGATCTACAAACCTGTCATATTAATATTATGCCTTAAAATCTTTCCAAAAATCACATCTTTGGAGTTAAACACTTTCACTTTCGTTTATGTTTGGTGACAGTGATAACTTTGAACTTCATGACACTTTATAATAACACCTGTATACGTCGTTGTCTCGTGCAGCCCAGTAATTACAGCTCAGTAGGTCAACTGTAATTACAGATACAATTAAGCATCAAAAGTAGGTCACCTGCATTTGACCGTTCCACAAGCTCCTCCAGGTAAAATTTTAAATGAACGCAGCCTATAGTGTAGATCCAGACCCCGTGCTGCAGGCGCAGGGCCCATACCTCCAAGAGACCTTCAACCCCCAAAGAGCCATTTGGACACAGTTTCCATGGAAAAGAAAACACTAGGAGCTGCAAATACTTTTTGACATCTAAAATTAACATAACACTGTATATATATTGTTTTTTTTTACATTTACATTTTGTATAAACAACTATAATGCATTGCCTATGAAATCCATGAAGTGCTACAGAGACCTCTGCTCCTGAGCCTCTGCACAGTGTCTGCAGATCAGGGCTGAAGTCACTTTCATCTTTCTGCAGGACAGTAGCTGTCGTCTGTGAGGCCTGAGCGATGTTTGTTTGTAACATAGTTCCGTGACTGAGATGCTTATTTTGAGCGACAAAAAAATAATAAAATATAATTTTATTTGAATATTTTAAGAAATAAGAAATAACAAAAAATACACTTCAATTAAATACTCATAATTTATTTTTTCAAGCCACACGGAGCTGCAGTATAAGGATGAAAGAGCCGCAGGTTTATGACTTCTGGTCTAAATAGTCAGCTCTAGGTAGGAGGCACAGGCTGGTGATAATTATTTGACTTTGTTGTCAGCTACACTGTGCAATAGTTGACTAATTTCCTCCACACCCATTTAATTGTGTTGACGTCATGAGGCAGGAAAAATGTCCTCTCATTTCAGATTATACAAGGAGCAATCACATGTGTACTCAACAGAAAAGAACAATTATGACACCACCTGTGGGAAAATGTGTCACAGTAGATTTCATCACACACAAGCATAACTCATAATAAGGTTTCAGCTTCCTGCTACGGGTGCCATTTTGAGGACTTTTGACAATTACAGAGATTAATAATGTGGTTTGAATTGTCAGTAGCTCTGGCAGTTTTCCATCATTCTGGATACAGAATCTCTTTTTTCACTTTTGAAAATGTTCTAATTACTGTGGTTAATTAAGTTTTTAAAAGTAGACTAATCACTATAAAATACTTAGACCTAAAGGGGATGCCCTGAGAATATTTGGAGATGTAAATTTTGGTCATGGGCTGAGAATCACTGCTCCACGTGTAACCACCCATATACTTTTCAACGTTATCATTATCAGTGGAGGAAGGTAAAGAAGTAAAGTTGTAAAGTACTGTACTTTACTCAATTTTTAGGTATCTGAACTTTATTTAAGTACATTTTACAGCGGATACTTTTTACTTTTACTTCACTACATTTGAGAGCAATATCTGTACTTGTTGAATAGGATTTTTCATATGATTTGAGGGGTTATTTTTACCATGTTCATAGAAACATCGTGACTAAAGTTTTTGAGTTCAAGCTTCGGCTTTTAACAAACAAAAATAAACACAAAATTCATATGAAACATTAAGACATTTATTTGTATTGTTACTGTCAACCTAAATATGTATAATTTTGAATCAATATCACTACATTTAACACTTTTAACAAATGAACAACAACTGTGTGAAATACTCTTACTGTATACTCTTAAAGTACATTTTTGAATGAGTACTTAAATACTTTTTTCATGTGATACTTTTACTTGAGTAACTTTGTACCTCTGTATCTCTTTTACTTGAGTAACATAACTGAGTACTTCATCCATCACTGATTATTTTATGCTCTTCACTTTTATTTCACGTTCTTTTCTTTCCCAGCTCTTGGGGACTTCCTGGGCGACATCAAGGCGGTGCTGAACGGCTGTGAGGACCACTGGACGCTGCAGGAGAGGGCGGCGTTCCCGCTGCTGTACCGGATGACCGTGTGCGTGAACATCCGCGTGGTGGTTCCGGGGCGGTGGGTCGCGTTCACATACAGCTCGGTGCAGGGGCTCATGCCGGAGCTCGGGTTGGAGGGAGATGACGAGGCGCTGTACGTGGTGTGTGGAGGGAGATGACAGGCGCTGTACGTGTGGCTGCTCCGTGTCAAACACAGATTCCCCATAAAACTGGAGCTCTAGACTGGCGTGGTGACCAAGTCTGTCTGCGCTGGAGACGTGGTGACCAGGCGCACGTGTGGCTGCTCCTTCAAACACAGATTCCCCATAAAACTGGCCTCTAGACTGGCACCAAGTCTAAGAGAGACGTGGTGACCAGCTCCTTCAGCCTGGAGGTAAGAGGAGAACTTCTGAAGAACACACACTGACTGATGTGATTCTGATAAACACTGTCATTAGATTGCAATTTATTGTTTTAAACGGCCCTAATAATCGTTCAAAGTTCACATTTTAAACGCGTTATGTGTGATTAGGCCTGTGATAGGCCACATTTTGCAGCACGATATATCGCTGGAGAAATATTGCGACAAACGATAATATTGAAACTACTTTATGCCACTGACACAATAATATAATTATTGTTATTATTATTACTGTTATTATTATTATTATTTTAAATAAATTGTATTATTTAATTAAAGTCAGACAGTCAGTTAAGCATTTTTAAACACAAGATTGTAGGTCGAAGTCAGAAGACATAATGGGACAGTTTGTAGCCAAGACAAAAAACAAAAAACAAAAAAACAAAACATGAGTGTGTGTGTGTGTGTGTGTGTGTGTGTGTGTGTGTGTGTGTGTGTGTGTGTGTGTGTGTGTGTGTGTGTGTGTGTGTGTGTGTGTAGCTAAAGCATGTTGAAACTGAAGGGAGGAGAGAAAGAGCGAGTGCGACAGGTGACCTAATGATAACAATGTGTCATTAAAAGGCCTGAGCTGGAACAAAGAAATTGCAGAATGAACCAATACATAACTATAGAATTACTGTATTTTCCAGAGTATAAGTCACACCAGCCAAAAAATGCATAATAATAAAGAAAAAAAAAAAAAAATTCACATATAAATCACATCTATATAAGTTACACCCCGGCCAAACTATGAAAAAAAGTGCTACTTACAGTCCGCAAAATACGGTAATTCAAAACTCTACAGCTCAAATCTTGTCATAGTTCAGAAAATGGCTAAAATCTCCTCCCCACTGTTGGAAACGCTCCAAAAATGATCATTCCAGCTTTCATATACTGAACGACAAGTCAATATTGTAATTATTGTGACAGGTTTATGTATGATCGACTATTACGGGTTAATTAGTTGGCAACAACAGCTATAAAGCGATACTCAGGTTGACAATTATTTTACTATTACAGATAACAGGTGGAAACAGCCATTCAAAACCCCAGACTGCAATTTAAGTAGAGGCAATTATTACAAACAAAAAACCAATTTTTAAGTAGCTTACCATAATTTTACTCCACAAACAGACAAATGTTTACACAGATGCTCTTAGATGCGACTCTGTGTGTTTTAGTTTGTCAGATTACATTTCAGTTTTTTGTAAATTCTTCAGAACATGTTTAAGATGTGAACTTTGAACAGAATCGCATTAACTCACAAATCTAAACCTTAAATCATTCAGCTTTACTTGAATGAATCCAAACAGCTCATTATCATACTGTCCCACACACGTTCATATAACATCTTTGTTCATATAACATCTCAGGTAGATAACGAGAAGGTGGGACACAGAGTGGTGATAGCTCAGGCCATTTCCTCGTACGGCTCGCTGTGGCTGGGCTGTGGGCAAAGGGACACGGCTGCCACAGCTGCCCCGGGGCGACTGGAGCTTTACCTGTTCAGAGTGTGGGCGGACCTGGACCAACACCAGCCCTGCGAGGACGGCTCTGTGATCGGCTGGTCGTCTGAATACTGGGGAGTGACCAGTCCCAAGGCCAGAGAGAGGGACAGCGATCTACCCTGTGGTAAATATATGTCGTTTACTATATACTGAATGTACTATTTACTTTGATGATGTCTGTGTAATCCCTCAGTCATTCAGGTTCAGTTGCAAAAGAAAGAAAAGAAAGTTGAGAGTGAATAAGCTTCACTACACCCTAGTTGTTTACAGTAAGGAACAGAGATCCCTCACTGTAAACAGCTAGAGTGTGTCAGTTTCAGTGTGGTTAGCTCCTCCGTTCGGACAGGTATAAGGCAGTGACTTACCCGAACCCTGTCCGAACTGAAGAAGCCTCTTGGATGAGTGGAGAAACATATTCACTCTTAAAAACTTTTGTCCAATTGACAGAATTAACAGCCATCTACCCTTTGGTAAATACATGTTGTTTACTACAAACTGTACCTACTATTTACTTTGACGATGTATCATAATGTTGTGTAATTTTAGACTATAGTTGTCTTTTTAAATGCCTTGCACATGATGGCAATACGGTTAGCGCTATCACCTCAAAGCTCGGAAGTTCCTGGTTCGATTTCCTGGATACTTTAGGAATGTTTCCCTAAAATTTGTGCAAAATAGCTTTTTTCGTCATAATGACTGATAAAAATTTTTATTTGACTTTATTTTGTCCCTTTTTAAAAACAAATAAAAGTGATTTGTGATAATAATTTCTCAAACAGATCTGTTTAATCCTTCAGTCGTCCAGGGCTGATCCACAGCAAAAGATGAAGTTTAACTCTGTCAACTGGACAAATCGTTGTCAGAGAGAAGACGTTTCACTGCTCATCCAAGCCGCTTCTTCAGTTCTGGTCAGATTACTGGTGGACTCTACCTTATGTCTATCTGAAGAGAGGAGCTAACTACACTGAAACTGTAAACATCTATTGTCTCCAGTTTCAGCTTAAACGACTCTATTCAGCCCTTTACGACCCTGCTATTGTTTTGTTGGTACATCTTCTTTTTGAGTGGCTGTTTAGTTTCTCCAATAATTGTCTAAACTACACAGCCACTCCATAAGAGGATGCACCAACACCGGCGTGAGAGCTCCTCTGGACCCCAGTCTGCTGTTCATCTCCATCTCAAATTCACTAACCACTCCTTTGAAGATAGTGAAGTTCAGATTTTTGCCAGAGAAAAGAAATTGGGTTTGAGAGGGTTGAGTTAAAGAAGCTATTTTTTGTTAGGAAAGACAATCCTTCCTTAAAACAAAATGAGGGCCTGAGACATAATCTTTCCCTCATCTACTCTACAGCTGAAATAGGAGACAATAGTTGTTTACAGTTTCAGTTTAGTTAGCTCCTCGCTTCAGATAGATTTAAGGCAGTGGTCACCAGTAATCTGACCAGAACTGAAGAAGCAGCTTGGATCAGTGAAACGTCTTCACTCCCACAACGATTTGTCCTGTTGACAGATTTAAACTTCATCGTTTTCCTTCCTGAACATAAAAAGACAGACTTTGAGCACCTGGCATTTAAAAGAAAAAAAGTCTGACCTCTGCTTCAAACCACATGCTTTTAGTGACAGAGGTTTGGCTGTGGATTAAAAACATTCAAGCATATTGATTTGACCACAGCGACTGAACTTACATGTTGATATAAATTTGATTATTTGCACAGAAGTAGTTTGCATGATCTTTTCCTGTGATTTATGATTTAGCAGTAGCCGTAGTAGTAGCAGCAGTAGTAAAAATAGATGTTTTGCTTAAACTGCTCCATGGTATTCTGACTAACACATAACCTTTTCTTGTATAACGTGTAATAACAATGTATTTAGAGCATGCTGCATGTTAACTCTTGAATGTCTCTGTTGAAGTCCACAGGAGGTTGACTCGACATAGGCACAGAAGACAAGCTGGTGTGTAATGGTCAACTTACACTAGCTTTTGTTGGTTGCGCACGTTTTAAATCAAAAGGTTGCGTTCACGTTCTAGAAATTGATTACGTCATAATTTCAGATGGAGAGCAGAGGCCTATGTAAGATAAATCTCCAAACTTCTGATCCACAAACGTTGAATCTTATCATTAGTTGTTTGGGATTGGCTCCACAAACTTCTCGATATTAACCTTATGCCTTAAAGTCCTGTTAATGTCTTTATACATAGCATTATACAACTTTTTGAAGCTATTGTGTAAGAAATAACTTTTTTATTTTGTGCTAACAGAAGATGTCGATCTTTGTGCTAGTTTTTGTTTCACGTGGCCCAGTATTTACAGAGATATTAGCCATAGACCAGGTCAACACATCTGCGATTTGACAGTTAAACAGCAAACTCCACTTGAGAAGTCCCATTTTTAAACTGTAGGATTCTGTAATGCTGTGACGTCTCATGAACGCAACCTATTTCCAGATGCCAGCTTTCATAAATTGTTCAAAACTGGGGAAATTCTCGCTTTTTCTTCCTTTCCCGCTCACCTACATGTGGTTGTATGGTGCATGGTGGATGTTTTCTTCTCTCTTTTGTGCCAAGGCAGAATACAAACAATTGATTGATTGATATATATTTTTATTTTATTTTTTTTACATGTTGTGTTCATCAGTATCCAATGATATGACTGTAAATTATGGACTATGTATCAACCTCTCATCTTCTGTTGGGACTGTATACTCTTAAATAGTAAATACATAAAAATATTAGGGCTGTATTCGACTAAAGAAAAAAGCTAAAGGCAAAAGCTCTCATAACTATTCTGTATCTCTATGTATCTGATTCAAACTGCACTCACAAGACGACACCTGCAGGGGGAGTTCATGCAAAAACAATTATTTATGCACAAAAAAGTACTTATCAAACATTGTATCCTCCTTTCTGCTGTCGTCACATTTAAATCCTAATGAAAAGACTCAACTGATCGATTAATTGACTAAACAACTACAGCCTTAAAAACACATATATTTAAAAACATGTATAAAAGAGAAGCATGTCCCTAACAGAAGTATTTGAGAATGTGGTTGAGTAAAAATCCATTCAGAATTCTACTTAATCTTGTCTTTTACACCATGTTGATATATAATTCTGAATTGACAATCCTATACCATCATTGTTATATATTCCATCATCTTTGACCTTATCTGTTTCAGACGACACACCAAACTTTTGCAACTGTGCACCTTTTTGCAACGATAAAAGTAAGGCATCCATAAATGTCTATAATTGTCTATAATTTTTTATTTTGTACAACTAGGCAAGGCAAGGGAAGCTTATTTGTACAGTTCAATCTGTACACAAAGTAATTCAAAGTGCTTTACAGAATAAGAAAGACATTAAAATCACAATACAACAAATCGAAACATAAATAATCACAAATAATCATCATAAAAATAACATTAAAAGAAAAGAGTGCAGAATAAAAGCCTTTCAGTCATTTGCACAGCTAAACAAAACCGTTTTGAGCCTGGATTTAAACATTGTTATAGTAGGCTCACATCTTCAGGAAGACTGTTAATGTTAATGTTACTTATACTATTTTGTAGATCATTTCTATGTACAAGAGCTGGATATTACCAGTAGTAACGTTGATGAGAACTCCCTCCAAAACACTGTATGTATATTTCCCCCCTTAACTTCATCTTACTGTAATATTAAGCTCAAGCATCAACTTTACAACTGACTATTTTGGGTGTTTTTTTTTGTAGTTGACAAAAAAAGAGATTGAAAGCTGTGAAATTAAACCAAGGTATGCTTAACTGGAAAAAAAAAGTTTTGGGCTTATGATAGTTATTGCTTTTTGTAACAATTCCATTTTTCCTTGCAGCTTAGAATGCATAAAGTCTGTAGCTGCCCTTAAGCCGCAAGGTCTCAAGGTAAGTCAAACATTATTTCACATGCAATACTTTCACACATGCTGGATCGTTATGTTATTTCTGTCCTTTTTTTCTAGAACACGTATGTGAAATGCCAACCCGTAGATGAAAGGTAGCCATCAAAACATCACACTCGTACATTGTTATATGCAAGAGTGAAATCGTAAAATCATATGTACATTTAATACAATACGTTTAATGGTGGCTGTCTATCTCTGCAGGCCTAACAGCTGCAGACTGATAATGGAATTTAACAAACTGATCACAGACTGCTTGGTGGTCACAACTTTACAATCTCTTATTAACAATAAAGAAGGAGTCACGACGAGAGGGGATCTAACTCATATGGGTAACTGTATATTTCAGAATGTAATGTGTGTACCTTATTTTATTTTAATTATATTTTCATGATATTGTTTCTCCATTTCTCAGTGGTGTGCGGTGATTTTAATAAACCCACTGACACTTTGTTCACTTCCAATCTGGTGTGGCTTGACAGAAGTCCAAGTACATCTAATGTATGTAAAGAGAACCCAGCTCAAGTCCCATGGTAATTCTACATTGTGTACAGATTGTTTTAAGTCATATTAGCACTTCATAGTCTGTCTACATGCTCTGTTCCACCTTGTGATGTCATGAGGTAGTTTTCATGTTAACAGCTGAATATTACATTTAGTTCAGTGAAGATTGGCATTTCCAGGGCTGAAGTCATGATTCTAGTTCAGATGTTTCTAGTGAAGGTGTATAGAGTTTAAAAACACAGTGGAGCACTTCCTGTATCACCACGTGACATCACAAGGTGGAACAGAGTCTAACAGAGCTCAGGGGATAGTGTGATTTGGGCCCTTTAAAGATCAATCATATAACAGGTGAATGTCGTATCGTTATAGTTCTAAATATTGCCTGCGAAATCTTAAAATATGAGCTACTTTATCCAGTTACAAGTACTAAAAACCAGAGCAAAACTGAAACATCAAATAAGACTATAAAACAAAAATTAAATTAGGATTTCTAAACTTTTCTTCTGTCGTTTCCAGTAACCCGAATGAAAACGTTGTTGTGCTTTTGAGTGACACCTGCCAATCAGATCCAACTACATCTACTAGTGCTCCATCAACTACAACTACTACTGCAGCTACTACCACTCAAGCTACTACTCCAACTCCCACTACTACTACTCCTGCTATTCCAACTACAAGTACTATACTTACTACTACAACCACTACTACTACAGCTGCTGCAACCACTACTACTACTACTACTCCTACTCCTACTCCCACTACTACTACTCCTACTAGTGCTGCTACAACTACTACTACTACTACTACAACTACTCCTCCTACTACTACAACTACTCCTCCTCCTACTACTACTCCTACTACTACTACTAGTCCTACTACAGCTGCAACAACTACTACTGCTACTACAACTACTCCTCCTACTACTCCTACTCCTACTACTACTACTACTACTACTCCTACTACTACTACTACTACCATTGCTACTACTACCACTGCTACTCCTACTACTACTACTCCTACTACTACTACTCCAACTCCTACTACTACTACTACTACTCCTACTACTACTACTACTACTACTACTACTCCTACTACTACTACTCCAACTCCTACTACTCCTACTTCTACTCCTCCTCCTACTACTACTACTACTACTACTCCTCCTCCTACTACTACTACTACTACTCCTACTACTACTCCTCCTACTACTACTACAGCTGCTACAACCACTGTCAGTACAACAGTATCACAACCTATTGTACCAACTACCATATCATCAACCATGCCCATCACCACAAAAATTACAACTAGGCCAACAGAATCTACAAGTACAACAAAAGCAGTTACTACACTGGGATTAACAACTGATACATCACAACCTAGTACGACTGCTTTGATAAATGATAAAACTACGACAACATTAAGTCCTACAAAACGTGACACTACTACGACCCAAACGGCATCAACGACAAATACAGTTAGCAATCCAACCACAGCTAACCCAACCACATCTACCACACCCAAGGCGTCTCCAACTACTCAACGCACTTCAACGCCAATCCAGACAACAGCTAGCACGGTGGCTCTAACGACTACTGCTAATTCAGCGACATCCACTATGGTTTACACTACGACAGCTACGACGCATCAGACAAGTTCAAGTCCTAATGTGATCTCTACAACTGAAACTACTTTACTCACCTCTACGACTATTCAGACCACACCGATGCCATTAACAAAAACTACCCAGAATGAGACCCCAACCCCACTAACTTCAACCCAAATACCAGAAACAACAAGTACAAGCTTACCAAATACTACACTGGACAAAACTACTACGCATGCTACTAGTACTCCATTAGTTAGTGAGGGGACTACGACTGCAACCAGCGAAGCAACCACTCCAGTACCATATAGTTCATCAACGCAGCGAATTACTGACACTACACAAAAGTCTACATCTACACCAAGTACGACTGAAGAAGTTAAACAGACTACAGTACACAATGTAACTTTGCCAACAACACCTACAACTACTTCAAATGGTAGTTTAGTGGACAGTCACTACAATGGGAACTGTTTCCACGACAACCTCTCCATCCCCAAGTCCAACGACTACGGCGACTGTATCGAGCGTCGCCCCAAACCCGACTAACAGTAGTGCGTTTACTAGTCCCACAATGTCGTCAGTATCCACGTTTAATTATACAACAGCTGATAGGATGATAAATAATACTGCAACAACTACTGCAATACCAGTCGTTTCAACCCAAATTCCAGAAACAACAAGTACAAGTTTACCAAATACTACATTGGACCAAACTACTACTAACGCTACTAATGCTCCGTTAGTTAGTGAGGGGACTACGATTGCATCCACCCAAGTAACAGTGTACAATGTAACTGCTAATGCGACGCTAGGCAATGTAACTACACCACCACTTTACAATACAACTCAACAAGAAACAAATACTACTATGGCACTGAATACTACTATAATTACTTTTACTACTAGCCTACCACCACTGAACACAACTATGGCAAGCAATTTTACAACGATAGAAATGAAAAATACTACTATACTAAGTAATACTACCACTTTAATAACTCAAAATACAACAATTCACATAAATACCACAGTAGCCGTCACAGTTACACCAGAAATGAATACAACAGTGAAAAACACAACAGCGACAACTCAAGCTAATACGACTACTGTACCACCAACACGCAACTTTACGGAGCATTTGACCACCCCTAGCATGAACAATGTGACAGTTGTTACAATCTTGAACAAGACCACGGCCTCTCCTGCGAGCAATGCCACGACGAGTAGCCAGATTACACCAAGTACCGTTGACAATACAACTGCAAGCACGGCCACGCCACAAATGAATTTAACAACAGAGGTGACCACTCCTGGAGCAAACCTATCCTCTCAGGCTACTGCTACACCAAATACAACTACTACAGCTAGTACTACTGCTACTACTACCCCTTTTACTACTACGGGCTTTCAATCAACTAAGGAGAGCTCCACTAGTACTGCAATTACAACAGAAGTGTACAGAAGTATTCAGGCCTCCACAACATCTGCCGCAAGTACGGGTGAGTAGTCAAGTCAATACTCTTCAAAATGAAATAGATTAGTTTATCTTACCATTGCCTGTATGTAACAAATAATTGAAATCACCTGATTTTTATTTATTTATTTATTTTATGAGAAAAAAAAAAAGTCTACTATTGCTATTTCTGTTTCTCAGTTGTATCAAAAACACATATGCCTATTTATGACCATTGCAAAGTAATTTTACACTGAATGCAACAATATTTATTCATTTTTTTCATTATCACACAGGTAAAAAAGGTGCACTAAGTAACTTTTCTGGCAGGGGTCAGTCAGTTCATACCCTCAAAAACATGTATTCTTACTGTGAGCGAGGTCGCCTCTCCACAGCTCTGACCTGTAACTTGGCCTTTTTGTGTCACCTGCATTTGTCTATGGCAGACATGTCAAACTCAGGCCCACAGGCCAAATTTGGCCCTCGATATAAATATGTTTGGCCCCCGAGATCATATCAAATATGTATTAGAGCTGCCCCGCCGGCCGTCATGCCAGTTTAGTGCATGGACCTCTAATACTATGAATCCCAGAATGCTTTGCAAATGTGTTGGCGCCGGCCCCCACCTCTTCTGTTGACACTTATTAGCATCTGCTCCTGTCGCCTCACTCAGATTTAATCCATCCCTTCTGAAAAAACATGCAGATGTTGTGTGTTGAATTTTTCAATAAATATTTAGTTTGGGCCCGTGCCTTAGTCACAGTTTTTAATTTTGTTCCTCTGTGAATTTGAGTTTGACACCCCTGCTCTATGGCAATAACTTTAATCTCACACCGCAGAACATTCAAGACCATAATGTTTCTGTGGAGACAGCTGGCAGACCTTCCACTGGTTAAGTTACATAGTGCACCTTTAAATATAACCCATCAATCAGTTAATAAATAATGCACTAGATCATAACATCAATGGCAAAATTAACAATATTAGAAACTATTTCTTTCTTTTTTTTTTTTTACTATTTTTCCCCCCCCCCCCAAAAAAAAAAAAAAAAAATGCTGGACCACTACCACAACAGAGCAAACCACAAGATCCGCAACAAGAGCTGGAGGCGGAGGCTGATAACCTTCTGTCTGAAACTGAGGATGGCATCTCGACTCAATTCTTCAGAGGTAAAACACTGCGGATCAACAGTGAATAATGGACTATACCTTAAGCTGTTTACTGGAATACAACACACACTGACTTGCATACAGCGAGAGGATACATAGGCACTGTATATTGGAATGAAATATATGTAAACTTATTCATGGATCGCTCTGCAGGTGTCGAAGTTAGTGGGGCAACTGGAAAGACTCTTGGATGGTCCCTCTGTTTCTCAGTCTGTGGGGGAAAAAAGCTATAAATATAATCAGCAACCTATGGATGGAGATCCACAGGCTCTCGCTGCATCTGCGAACAGGTAAGAGGCAGAACTCAAAACATGTGTGAAAAATACTGATACAGTGCAAAAGGATTTCTTTACCTGTTTCAGCCATAGACTGTATATAGAAATGGACATAACTAACCCGCGTGCCGCCACGTTCCATGTGGGAAGTGAGTATGGGCGCGCGTCTGGCTCCATCAACTCTGGCTCCAGTTCACTTTACATTCACTACTCCATAACTGCTGTTGTCAGGCTCGTCATTTTTGTTCTTAAAGTGTTCATATTAACCACTTTACATGATCCTGGTGTGTTCACTATTGCTTTTTCTGTAAATCAAAATATGAACATTAATATCAGACAAATCAGGTGCTTTCTTTTTCTGAGGTTACTCCCATTGGCGTTAAACACAGGTTTGATTGACAGCGTTGCTAAGTGTCCCACTTCCTGCTAAACCTGCAGTGTGAGCAGGAAGGTGCATTAACATCAACAGCTTTGCTCTGGCTCTTTGGTTGCTTTGATACTCGTGGTGGGATTTCTTAATATGGAACTTGCCTCTAAATTTGCCCTTATACCTGCTCCAGCCTCGATGAGCTTCATTTGACTGAAGCTGAACACTGTGGAGTGACGTCACACTCACTTAGTCCACTTCTTTATACAGTCTATGGATTCAACGTATTTGACAACATTGCTTTCAGAATAATGTGGTTTGTCCCTTCAGTGGCTTCCTTATGGGCTCTTGTCCAAAAATGTTTCACAAATAGCTGTATTTGCCATATTATGTATGAAATGAAGGGCGTTTTTCTTGAACTGGAGGAAGTTATTCAGGTACAGGATTATAAGTAGATGCATTGGTAGATCATTTTTGTAACTGGAATAAATGCATGCCTAGTACATACAAATCAAATAATTTACAATAAACTAAAAAAAGGTCGTGCTTGAAAAAAATACTCTAAAAAGAAAATGAAGTTATAAAGTAGATATTTGTTTTAGCACCATTGATTTTTTTTTGTTTTAGGTGGGTTCGGTTGGTGGATAACGTGGGTCTAAAGCTGGAGGTGTCGGCTTGAAAATGAAATCCTCTCCGCCACGTCTCTGGTTTGGCCGTGCAGGCCTGTGGACGGGACCCAGTTTGCTACAACAACGGCCAATATCTTCAGCACTGAGAATGTTCAGGTAAGTTTATAGTTTTAAAAGTCAAAGCAAAGCAACATGAAATATGTGAAAGAAAGAAGAAAGTGATTTTTTTTTTAAAATTATATTAATCCTACTCCTTTACGACAATCAACATCAGTGGAATGAAACATATTACACAAATGCCTGGCAAACTGCTCATAAAGAAAACAATTATCAAAGAACCAATTTGTGCTGGTTTAATTAATAGAAACCTACTTGCTGTTGGCCATATTAGGTTGGACCTTTGAAATTTTTGCGTAAAAATGTAATTATAGTTAAAATATAAAAAATAAAAGGCCAAAACTCAAAATAAACTTGTACATACACAGTGTAGTTGTTACTTTTGATCATATTTATTTATGTTTATAATTAGAGTACTAAAAATTAAAAACAGTTGCAGTGAAAAGAAATGAAAATGGTAGTAAAGCATGAACTAAAAAGGTAAAATAAATAAAAATGGGCATGAATCATTTCCGTGTTTGTTACTTCCAGATCAATGCGCGCAGAGCCAGGTCGACGGGAGCTCCTCTGGGCTCAGTGTGTTTTTACCTGCGTCCCTCACTGAAGGTCTGCGGTGAGTCCAGAGGAGAAGCAGAGGGCCAACAGAGTGCAGTTGCCCACCTTCTACACCAAGAGCGCACTGTTTATGGTACTATACACCAGCACTAACTACGTAGTTAAAGGAGAACCATGTAACTTTTCTAATGGAGGGTCCACTGCATGCTTGTCTCCATGGAGATGTCACTGTTTCTTACTAAAAATTATATATACATTGTGCTTATTCAAATACAAGTTTTCGTCTTGCTCAAAAATATTTTAAGAAACTTCTGCATTCTTACTATGAAGAACAAGAAGCAACGGTAGGCTCAGTTGGTTGAGTGTTTGTCCACTGATCCGAAGGTGGTGGTTGAAATTCTGAGTAAACATCTCTGTGGGTCAGATCCACTGACCCACAGGTGGGCAAGACAACATAACCCACCTCACCCCCAGTGTCTGTGTACACTGGTGTATGAATGTGTGGTGTGAATGAGTGAGTGGTTCCTTGAGTAAAGAGCTTTGTGCGTCTTGAAGGTGGAAAAATGCTTTATAAAAAATGTGACCATGGGACCATTACTATGAGCAAGGTTGCCTCTTCAAAAGATGTAACCTGTAACTTGTCTGGTTGTCTCCATGAATATACAATAGGGTGCCATACTGTGAAACATTCCAGGCAAAGCAATGACATGTCCATGGAGACAAGCAGCGTGGCGGGGCCCTCCATCAAAAAGTTACTAAATGCACCTTTTAATGATACGTTTACTGATGTTTTTATCTTTATTTTTTTGCAGGATAAAACACTAAAATGACGAAACCATGGTCAGTCCAGTTCTGGCCTCCAGTGTGGCCAAATTTGTCCATAAGAAACCTCAGGGAAGACATCGAATTCACAATAAGAAAATGTCAACCCCATAAAAGTAGGCAACATGTCTCTGCATTGACTTGTATTTTAAAGGTAATAGATTGATTTAATATAAACTATTTTCACTTCTGTTTGTAGGTTAACCACTCCTCTGCGTCCGGCGTGTTTTGGGACTTCACAGAAAATGGTAAGTATAGATAGACTCTACAGGACAAAATCTGTACAAAAATGACAGTTGCATGAGATGGCAGTAGCTCAGTAAGTATTTAGTGTGTACAGACAATATGTTGGTAGAGAATTTAAATTTACATGAGAAATTGGCCCATTTTGAGTTAGTCAAACAACATGTTAGCAATGTTTTTATCATTGCAAATGGGTCAGAGTATTCTTAGGACAGTAATATACGTATGTCTAGTAATTTTACAACCAGATATATTAAAAAAATTGCCCCTTTTGTGCTTTTTAGGCGGTAAGGGGGGCTGGAGCAATGTCGGTTGCCATGTTGTCCGCGCTACAGCTGAGGACACAACATGTAGCTGCAACCACCTCACATCATTCGCAGTGCTTTTGGTACAAAAGAAAAATCATATGTTTTAAATATTAACAAATTCGTAGCTATCGATTGGCATGTTTAACAGCCGAATGTCGTTTACTTTCCAGGATTTGTCCAGACAGGGAATAACAGACCGTCAGCAGGCTCAGACTCCTCACTTTTATCACCTACATCGGCTGTGGAGTCTCTGCTGTGTTTCTGTCGGTCACACCATCTCACATACCTCCTATTTGAGTAAGGATCATGTATATTTGGAGATATTTAACACTGAATAAATAGTTGTTTGCGTTTGTTTACTCTATCCAGTTACAACAAGAGGTAGAGAGATATTCTAACGTATAGTTCGACTGATTGACAATGCTACCTGGCTGCTCACTGGTTTGGATAGAAAGCAATTTATTTCATTATGGGGGAGGGTATTCACCTTATTCAGGAAGTTGCCGTGGGCGCCTCCATTGTCATTCGGGTTGTATTATTTTGCCTGGAGCTGCTTATCTTAATAAATACGTTTTATAGGGGCTACAGAGCCATTTTAAAGCCTCCCAGAGAATAAGTGCCAGTATTGACTTGTTGGTCACATGAACAACAGACCATTTTACGCAAATCAACCTGCTTCAAGTCGTATTTTGGCAGTGAAATTTTTTTTATCAAATTCCCCATTGAAATTAATGGGATTTCCACCACCACAGCAAAAGTGAGGTTTAATACTGCTAAGAGGATGGGTGGAATAAGGTGAATAATGGCTCACTAGAGTGTAAACCTAACCCGACCAGTTCAGGCTCCTGTTGGTGTTGTCCTTGGGCGAGACACTTCACCCGCCTTGCCCATAGTATATTATGAAAGTGGTGCAAACGAGTCTAGTTAAAGTCTAGTCTAGTTAAACTTAACATTAATGTGTAATTTGTCTTTCAGAAAATTATTGCGGGACATTCCAGCCAAGATCCTGGTTCAGCTCTGCATGTCTCTGCTTCTTCTAAACCTGGTGTTTTTGGTTGACGCTGGTTGGCTCTCTTTACCGCGAATGGACTGTGCATTAGCACCGCCTTCTTCCTACACTACTTCCTGTTGACATCATTCACGTGGGCGGGCTTGAGGCTCTGCACATGTACTTCAGCATAGTCCGTGTGTTCACTCCGTACTTCAGCAAATACATGACCAAGATCTCCCTATAGGGCTGGGGTGAGTGTGGCTAGAAATAAACATGTCTTTGTCTATTTGCTCTCTCATGTTATATCCTGGGGACATACTCTTTACTCAAACTAGACACACATTCAAAAAATCATGTGTGTGGTGGTTTTTAATTTTATTAGTTGATTCTTCACAGTTTGCTAAATGTGTGACTAGTTTATGAAATCCCTCAGTGAATTTAAACAGCCAAAAAGTTAATTCAAGAAGCCAAGTTATACTAATTTTTATCTAGTGGCACTAAAGTATCAGATTACAATTCTGATCACATACACTCATATGTTTATGTTGCTATTTACTCTGGATGCCACGTAAAAATCTTTGCCAGCTGTTCCATTACTTTATTTGGTTTTGTTGAATCATCACTTAAACTTCTGCACTGCATACATCTAGTTTAGGTCAACCCCTAATGCCCCTTCATTTTGCAGGTATCCCTCTGATTGTGGTGGTCATTATAATCTCAGTGGACAAAAACAACTATGGGCTGATCTCATATGGAAGATACACAGATGGAACATCAGATGATTTGTAAGTTTAATAAACAGTTTTCATTGTATTTGTCATAAAACTAAGACAAACTGTATTACTTTGACAACAATTTTATCTTCCCACGTCATAAGGGCAAAATTACTTATGGAGACATCTGGTGCAGCCAGGGTAGAACTTAGTGGATAATTTCAACATACAAAATCCATATATACTGATGGAAATGACATGTACAATAAAAACTCCATTTCATTTGTGTTTCTTCAATTTGCTGCAACTAATAGAAAATACATTATATTTGAGCAACAGTTGCAGTTTACATATGCATAGGGAATTTTAAATAGAAAAGCTCTTGATGGTGCAATTCGATAAACATATGGTGCAGTCAGAGTATAAAACAAACAGCATGAATGTATGCAAATTAAACAAACAGGCAACCACTGGGCTTTAGACACTGCAGTGCACTGTTTAGCTCGCTGTGTCTCAACGCTATGCCACAAACATCAAATATAAAACTAACATCTCATTTACATTTTAAGTAAAGACTATATAATTGTTTTTCTCTGTAGATGACTTCAGTTTGTGGCACTATTTTCATATTTATTATGCCTCAAATTTAGCGTAACAGTTACCATAGTGACAAAAAGGCAGATCTTTATAAACTCAAGTGTCCTTCAGTGAACACAACTCACTGTCAGAGCTTCATTTTGAAATATTTATTAAATATTACGTGCGTCGACGAAACCCCCCATAGAGAAATGATTTGACAGGAAGTAGTTGCGCTAACAGTGGGCTAACCATTTACCGTTGTGCACAGATCTAATTATCCATCTGTATTTTAACCATCGTTGAGAGTGAATGCCTGACTGTTATAATACATAATACAGTAATACATGTATCATTCTTGTAGCTGTTGGGTGCGTAACGACTTGGTCTTCTACATTGGCGTTGTGGCCTACTTCCTCCTGATGTTCGCCTTTTGTCTGGTGATATTTGTGGTGGTGATGGTCCAACTCGCCCGAATAAAGAGACAGAACCCCCAGAACCAGTCTCCAAACCGGGGGACCCTCTCAGACCTGCGCAGCGTCTTTGGACTGGTCGTCCTCCTGGGTCTGACCTGGGGATTTGCTCTGTTTGCCTGGGGACCACTCTACCTGCCCTTTTGTCTATCTGTTCTGTATCTTCAACTCTCTACAAGGTCAGTGGGCTCACATAAAATGGAGGTGTTTTAAGCTTTTATCCCTTTAGCACTGTCTGTACCTTTTGCATAATCAACATATTCAATACATTTATCCACTGATTTCATATTGATAAAAAAAGTCTTCAAAATATTTCACATAAGAGCAATCTGAAACGGAAATTTAAACTTTTAAAGCTACAATAACACTATAACATTTATAATTGAGGATTCAACACCTGTTTGTCCCCATGGAGATGCTATTGGTTTGCCTGGAATGTCCCACAGGATGGCATTAAACTTCTCTTTCTCGGATTTATAACGTTTGTTCATTTATTTAATAGCAAAAATTACCTTTAAAATAACCTTGTTACTGTTAGTCTAGTTGCCTGTCCACAGATCTGACCTGTACCCACCAGCCTGTCTCCATGGGGATAGATAAGGTTCTCTTTATGGGGACCAGCAGGTGGCAGACCCTTCACCAGAAAGAAATGTCATATTGCTGTGCACTTTAACCTTTAACCTTAAACTTAGCACTACAATCGCTACTATTACTAAATTAATCTCAAAACATTTTTCATGATTTTCATATTTGATTTTCATTTTCTCGTACAGGATTGTTCATCTTTGTGTTCCACTGTGCCACGAAAGAGAATGTCCAGAGGCAGTGGAGGATGTATCTGTGCTGTGGCAGACTCCGGCTCCCTGAAAACTCCGGTACGTCTTTTAAAGCCAAGTATAAGACTGAAAGTTTAATTCAGTTCACATTTTTAAAGCTGCGCGATGCAACTTTTCGGGTGATTTTTTTAGGATGTTATTATATAGTTGAAGGCTGGTTAGTTTTTTTTATTGTGATGATTTGAGTGAATCAATTTATAAACTTGTAGCACATCCAGCTTAATGTTGTCACGATACTAAAATTTCTCTTTCAACAAACATCGATACTAAAGAATAGACTCGAATTTTAAAAGCTCTTTTTTTTATACAATATTGTACAAAACAAAATAATAGTATTAGTTTATTACACCATGTGGTATTTGATTAAAAAAAAAAAAAAGTTATGTATTTTTTACAATATCAATACTTACTTAAACGAGGATCTAGTTTCCATATTATTTTTAGTAACGATAAGTGTCTGATTTTTGATACTTTTGACACCCCTAATCCAGCTATCGTCATTTTAAAATATAAACAACCAAAAACACAAACTGTAAAAACACTAACTCGTCCCTCTTATCTTGTTACACCAGACTGGAGTCGAACAGCGACCCACAACAACAAGTCCACGTCCCATGACATGATGTCGAGCCTGGTGGCTCATCCCATCGCCAGCAACGCCTCCATCATCAGCGACGCCAACAGCAGCGGTAAAACCCTACTGGTGCTTTTCAGATACTACAGTGCGATGATGATACTCACAGATGGGGCAAGAGCAGCTTTTTCCTATTAAATACATTTTACTTTGCCATGAAATATCCAGAAGATGAATTAAAAAATGTTGAAACCCAAAAACGGAACCATATTACAGCAAAAGTCTTAATTTTAACAATATTCATTTTTGGAACACTTTATTGTGCATATATATTATTCCTTACGCTATTACTGTAGAAAAAAGTTAGGCTGCCGTATAGAATAAATAAAAATCCACTCCTCTAAACTTTATGTGCCTGCTGCCCCAACTTAACTACAAGTAAATGACTGTAACATAATTCTTTATGTCTATGTTTCAGCGTCGGTGTTCACAGACAGTGGGATTTCCGATGGCACAAACAGTGATGTGGTTTTGAATGAGCGCCACAGACTAAACATGACTCAACAACAAGGGTCCCTCTGACATCGGCTACTCACCACAGCTATAACGCACCTAGTAACACATGGACTATGAAGGAAAAGAGCCGCTCATCTCATTCAAACAGACAGTATTTAACAGTATGAAAACTTAGCAAACCTTTTAGGAAGAGTTTTGGGAGGTCGAAGACGTTTCAATAAAAAGTTCATCTGAAGCTTAAAATAGTTATAAAATGTCAGAATAAAACATGACATTTTGAATCTTAAAGCTGCACTATGTAACTTTTCTTGTAGAGGGCTTACCACCTGCTGCTCGTCATGGAAATGTTTGTCTGTTTCACAATAGAGCACTGAACTTTGCTGTCATATTTATGTATTACAGATGATTTCATTGCTGAAATATCTTGAAAAAACAAGATCAGTCTGACATGCGGCTTGGCCTTGTACTGCCACTTGCTTGTCTCCATGGAGATAGGCAAGTTTAGCTCCGTACCATGGAATGTTCCAGGATGTTAGTAAAAGTAAAACATCTTCATGGAGACAAACAAGTGGCAGAGACCCTCCACCAGAAAAGTTACATAGTGCTTTATGTTTTTGAAACTATGAAAAAGACTGAATTACATGTGTATATGTTGAAACCCTGTATATTATTTGTTGTATACTTGTAAAAAGACTAATAATTTATGACATGTGCACATTTTGCATCAACACTAGAATAGTGTATTTTAAATGCACTGTTTATACATAGTTTCATAATGTTGTGTTTTATGACGGTTAGCACATTTTGCACTGTGTAGAAGTTTGTGTCTAATGACATATCAGTTGAACTAATTCACTATAAATAAGTCAGTGTTCAGTGCTATGTCAGTAATGCCTAAAAATGTGTAGTCATTTTATCCTTAAATCTTGAGAGACTAAAACATGCTTTCTGTGTGTCAGGACTTCTGTCAAATGTTCTACAATGTAGAATAAATTATTATTATTTGGCCTTGTCCCCCTTTCCCCCGAGCTCTGCAGAGGTCTTGATTTAATGAAAACAAATTGGTTCTAAATGATCCATTGTTTAAAAAGAAAATAAAACTTCAACTAAATGTCTTTTTGTTTTGGTCCTTTTTGATTCAGATGATTCAGATGATGGATATGGATTGATACTTCATCACTGTGTAATGGGAATGACCCACAATTCAAATCTATTGTTAGTTAAATTGTGCTGTCGTTTACTTAAAATGTTTGGCTTGTTTAACGTACAACGCTTTGTGCAGGTGTCAGAGCTCTAACTGTAATTGTACTGATCTAATTTTGTGGATTTAACAATCTTCCACCAGAGGGGAGTGTTGCTCCACTAAAATTTGAGGCCAGACAATAATTTATATCAAAAGTTTTATTTAAGTACTCGAGATATTAAGGGACATTTTAATTTTACATGAAGACCACATGCCAACTGAAACAATTAATATTTGCTATAAGATTACAGTGTGTTTAACGTTATTCAAGTCAGTTTTGCCAGGACATGTATAAGGGCATATTGGGAGCACCATGGATCTATTAAAATAACGAGGAACACACAACTGTAACCAGCTGCTTTTTTTTTTTTGCAGAGTTAGACCCATTGAATGTATACAGTTAGATCTGGTACAGTCGGGCTCTTTTATCTCTGTGGAATAGTTTAATGATCTTAAGTACTTTACATTACTCAGACAGGTTATTGCAGATAGATTTGGTGGTAAAATATCTAGGCCTATGATAAACTGCTTTTACACAGTGAGAAGCAGAGGTGGGGGGGTATGCGTACCCGTTGCTCAAGAGCAGTTAGCTCTGCGTGGACGACCCGTTGTTGCTCAGAGAGCATGAATGGTGCACTGTGTGACTTTCACAGGTTTGCACGACGGCCCCTTGAGCAGAGGAGGGACAAACCTTTGGCAGAGCTTTAATGCATGAATCCAGGCTTGCCCCACATTTCACTGAGGGTGCTGTGAAGCTCTCACAGTGGTATAGGTGATGAGACAAGAGACCTCATGCAGCCCCAGCTGGATTTGCTTGTCCCAGTGCTGCCAGTGCCAGTGCTTGTGCCTGGACCAGACTGAGTCTCCCACTTTGATGTAGTGGGAGCAGAAAAGTGGGAGGCTGGGGTCCCGAAGTCACTGTGTCGTGGTCGGAACACACCACGGACCCTTTCCTATTGGGTCAGTTCTGCCAGTGTTTGAGTCTTGGGATGCAGATCCATCAACATAGAAAAACAAATCAGGGTCAGTTAGAGGCACTTCCCCGCAGGTCAAAGCCAGAAGCGCATACCAAATCTATTTCTGACACATAACAGTGTGGCTCGCCATGCCCATCGATGGGCAACAGAGTCGCGGGGTTCAGTTGAGTTCACCTTTGAACTTTGACATTTGGCAACTCCAAGAGAACTGTATTATACCTGACCAGCGTACTGTGAGAAGTCTACTATTCAAGCAAGATCCACAGCATTGTGCTACCAACTCGAGGTCAGGTGCCAGAACAGCCTTCTCAGCTGCTGCAACAGCACGTAAACAATGAGGCAGACCAGTCAAGCTTAGCAGAAAAGTAAGCAACAGGCCGTAGGGTACCCCATGCATCTGAAGGAGAACAGAAACCATACATCCGTCACATTTGTCTGCTGTCTGAGTGAAAGGTCGAGTCGGATCGGGTAAACCAAGAGTGGGAGTGTCTGTAAGGCTAGTTTCATGTCACAGAAAGATTTTTCTGTGGCCTCAGTCCAAGTAATTTGGTCACACCTGCGTAGATTCTTACCAAAGATGAGTGCTCAGAGGAGCTTCTAGGACCGAATAACTAGGAATAAGCTGTCGACAGTATGAGCACATCTCTAGGAATGACTTGAGCTGTTTTTTAATTTGAGGCTTTGGAATGTTTTGGATGGCTGCAGCCCGTTTGGTAGAAATACTAAAGCCTTTTGCAGAGATCATGTGATCCAGGAAGGTGACTTCCTTTTTAACAAATTGCAATCTGGAAAGGTTAGCCTTGTGGCCGTCAGCATGGTGTTTCAGAAGTAACACTGTGTCACATTTACACTGCTCCTCAGTAGAAGTGCACAAAAGGATGTTGTTAATATAATGCAATACTCTGCGTTCCACATTATTATGCAAATTGTGTGTGTCATAAAGGTAAATTTCTTTCGTTTTCCAGTGAACCTCATGGATAGTATTGTGTCTCAGTGCTCTTTGGGTCAATGAAATTAATCTCAGGCACCTGTGCCAATGAGTTCGCCAAATAAGTCCAACTGAAGGAAAAACGACTTGAGAAAGACGTTCCACATAGATGTGTCAGTGCTACAGAGCAGAGGCATACAGTTTTTGTCTGTGGTTGCGGTAGTGTAGAAAATGGCAGTAAAAAGAATTCTTCACTAAACACATGAGTATTGGGCTCTTTAACCACACGTTCTAACACCTTTAAACTCTCTGAGTCTAGTAGCTGGTGGCACAGGGCCACTGGCCGATAGACATCCCAAGAACAAAAGCAAAATACTTTGTGAAGATGCTGCTGAAGCTGGTTAAGAGTGTGTCATTATCCACAGTGAAACGAGTATGACACGGGCTGAAAGGCCAATCAGCAGGAAGAAGCCATTACTCCAAAAGAAACATTAAAAAGCCAGATTACAGTTTGCAAATGCACACAGGGACAAAGATCTTTATTTATGGAGACATGTCCTGTGGTCTGATGAAACTAAAATTGTGCACAGTTGATTAAATAAACCAGACTCTTTGATTCAAGACAACCTCTGTTGATTTTATATTTTTAAAGGTTAGAAATTCCACAACAGTTTCCTGCAGCTCGTTTAGATATGATTTAGCCCCTCTTTAAGAGAGGGGGAATGTTTCATGCACCATAGTTCCACAAACATAATATTACCTAAGGTGCTTTAGTTTAAAGTGGGTAGGCTCAGTAATTACACAGCTATTAAGCACAAACATTTTTTTTTTGTTTTTTTTTTTTGTTTTAACAGTATATTAAACTGTAACATAACTATAACAGAATCCCATCTTTCATTTTGAACAATTGGCTTTTGTTGAAACACAAACAGCCCAAAACCTTCAGTCACGCTCTGTTTAACCTTTTTCTCTCCGGTGTGAATTCTCATGTCTTTTCAGAATGTTGCTGTTTGTACATTGTTTATTATAGACAGAACAACTGTAAGGTCTGTCTCCTGTGTGTGTTCTCATGTGGTTTCTGAGAGTACCTTTATAGAAAATGCTTTCGCACAGACAGAACAGCTGTAAGGCTTGTCTCCCGTGTGTCTTCTCATCTGGTCTGAGAACAGCCTTTCGATTAAATGCTCTCTCACACACAAAACAGCTGTAAGGCTTGACTCCTGTGTGTGTTCCCATGTGGCATGTGAGACGAATTTCTTGAATAAATGCTTTCTCACAGACAGAACAGCTGTAAGGCTTGTCTCCTGTGGTCTGTGAGATGACACTTATGTTTCAATGTTTTCTCACAGACAGAACAGCGGTAAGGTTTGTCTCCTGTGTGTGTTCTCATGTGTACTGTGAGATGACTCTTATGGTTAAATGCTTTCTCACAGACAGAACAGCAGGTAAGGTTTCTCTCCTGTGTGTGTTCTCATGTGTACTGTGAGATGACTTTTATGGTTAAATGCTTTGTCACAGACAGAACAGCGGTAAGGCTTGACTCCTGTGTGTGTCCTCATGTGTTTTATGAGAGAACAATTTAGACTAAATGCTTTCTCACAGACAGAACAGCGGTGAGGTTTGTCTCCTGTGTGTGTTCTCATGTGTACCGTGAGATGACTCTTATGGTTAAATGCTTTCTCACAGACAGCACAGCTGTAAGGTTTGTCTCCTGTGTGTGTTCTCATGTGAACTGTGAAATGACCCTTATGGTTAAATGCTTTCTCACAGACTGAACAGCTGTAAAGTTTGTCTCCTGTGTGTGTTCTCATGTGCACTGTGAGACTTCTCTTACGACTAAATGCTTTCTCACAGACAGAACAGCTGTAAGGTTTCTCTCTTCTGTGAACTCTAAAGTGTCTTTTTAAATCGTTTTTTAAGTCAAATCTCTTTTCCCCAAAAGAGCACTGGTGTTTCTTCTCTACAGCTCCTTCGGCTGTTCCTGACATGTCCCCATTGTCCACAGTGGCTCTGGTCTCTGGTGCAGACTTGGATTTGGGGGATAGACCTGAGTTTGGTGCAGTGGTGCTTTTTGCTCTGATCTGGATTTGGTTGTAGTGGTCTCCTTCTGCCTCTGTCTCCATCTGTGCAGCTGAATAGCTGATAGGAGTACTCCAGTGTACATCACTGTCAGTGAGGGAGACACGGAGCACTCTCCTGACAATGTCGGGGTGGACATGCGTCTCTGAGCTGATGTCCTCTCCCTGTGTGTCTGTCTTCTCTGTGGACACGTGTCTCTGAGCTGTGTCCTCTCCCTGTCCTCTCTATGATGCGTCTCTGAGCTGATGTCCTCCTGTGTGTCCTCTCTGTGATCAGTTTCTTTTTGTTGAGGCAGTGAGGACTCTTCTGTCTTCACACAGCCATCATTGGACTCAGGGACAGACCTGAAGAAAATCAAAAACAAAAAGTTTGGAACAATTGTCCTCTGAGGAGAATCAATCTCTGCGTCTGCATAACGTATTCTTATGTATAAAATATACTAACTTTGTACATGGGATTCAATCAGCACTTTATACTGCTGGCTATTCTTAAATGTCCCGGAATTCAGATGTATTTCTAATCTGATCATATTTTATAGAAAATTGTGTTGAAAGTGATGGGACTCACTCTTGCAGCTCCTCTTCTTCCTGTTTGACGTGCTCTACTTCTGGCTCCTCTTTAATTTGAGTGTCTGGGATTTCTTGTTTCAGAGCGAGACCAGGACTCAGAGAGGACATGTTGACACCTTCAGGAGACAATGAGCAAACACAGATGAGAATTACACATACACAAACATACATATTATTTATCGATGAAGTTGTTCTTCCAAGTCATAGACTTTGGCCCACAGAAACAAAGAGAAAGTGTCTGTAGTCACCTCCAGTCTCTCTCTCTAAAACCTTCAAATCAGGCTAGAAATCTAGGGGTAATAATGGACTCAGACTTAAACTTTAGCAGCCACACCATCAAATCAATAACATCTGCAGCTTTTTACCATCTAAAAAACATTGCAAAAATCAAAGGTTTACTGTTAAAACCAGACTTAGAGAGACTTATCCTGCATTTGTCTCCAGTAGGTTAGATACTGTACGTCCTGCTCATTGGCCTCTCCAAACGAGCCTTAAGACAGAACAGTACATCCAGAACACTGCTGCTCAGGTCCTGACCAGAACCAGGAAGTACAAGCACAAAAGTCCTGTGCTCAGGTCTCTGCACTGGCTCCTGTAGCTCAAAGAATAGACTTTAAAGCAGCTCTGCTTGTGAACAAGTCTCTTCATGGCCTAGATCCAAAGTACATCTCTGACATGTTAGAGCCATATGAACCATCTCACAGTCTGAGGACTTCAGGGACCGGCCTCCTGCTGGTGCCAGAGTCAGGACTGAACATGGGGAATCAGTGTTTCAGTTTTATGCAGCTAAAACCTGGAACAGTCTCCCTGAAGATGTAAGACAGGTCTCTACTTTGACAATGTTTAAATAGATTGCTCCAAACATTTCTGTTTATCTGCGCATATGATGAAAGGGTTTCATTCTGCACTTTTCTGTTTTAATGGTAATTTTATGATGATAATTTGTGATTATTTATGTTTTGATTTGTGTGATTTTAATGTCTCTCTTATTCTGTAAAGCACTTTGAATTACTTTGTGTATAAACTGTGCTACACAAATAAACTTGCTTTGCCATTTAGTCCAAATCCAAACTTTCCAAAATTCAGTGTGAGACAAATCAGGATTGTGTCTCACACTGAATGTTCAGTTCCCCTAATGTTAAACCAATGGAGATTTGAACATGTTAAATACAAACCTTAGTGTTTATTCAAAAGTATTCACATACTATAATGTGATGGATGTGTTTAGCAGCAGCTTATCGGGCTGTGGCACGGCTCTTTTAGACTTGTATTGTTGTTGCTAATACGTGTCTATGGACGTACGCCACAATTGGACAGTAACGCCAAGTTTTGGAAACATCCCGAGCTTTAAAGTTCTACAAGCTGTGTTCATATAGACACGGCGTAAAGTTTCTATCATTTGCTTTTTCTCTTCATTTCACAGAGACGCTTTAACACGTGTCTTGGACACATTAGACTTACCGGCTCTGGTCAGCACGACTCCCGGGCTCAGAATCGAGTCCAGGAGCCATTGCTTCCTCTCGTTCTCCTGTTTGGAACGAAACAGTTCCTCCTCATATTCTGCTGTGATTGTTTCAAACAGCACATATATGTCTTCAGCGGCCGCAGACAGACGCTCCTCCACCAAAGCTCTCAGCCTGTGGCCTCTAGACATTTTACAAACCGTTTGGTTTTGTCTCTTTGTCTGTTTTCCCTCACTTTTCTTTCCTAGCTGCTTGTCACTGTAAAAAAAGCTCGGTTCTTCTGGCGCTACTCGCTGTGGCCGCGTGGTGTGTTGCTGCCGCACACTGGTCGCCCGTGGTACTGCAGCAGAGGGACGTTCACGTCTGCAACTGGACATTATTATTGAGACAGACAAAAGAATATCCATTACTGTACTATATTGAGGGGTCGATCTGGTTGATCTTTTGAAAATTATTGATACGAAAGGTAAACACATAAACAACACGTAAATCATAAGACATAATAGACATATTTGCATGTATGGACAAAATGAAGGGGGTGGGTATAGAATGTAACTGTCTTGAATGGGTGGCCAAACTGAATGAAATACTGGGGACTGTGTAATGAATGGAATGTGCAATATTTTGTATGGTGCAATAATGGGAACTGAAATGTAATGTGCAATTTTAACTTGACCCTTTTGTGACCCCAGCCCCTGGGACAACAGACGGAAATTAGCCTTTGGCTGTGATCTGGTATGTTTATATTCATGTTGATTCGTGTTTGTTCATTAACAAATGAATACAATAAAATAAATCAGTTACTTTAGACATCCACAGTCCACATGGGGCCACTAACTCTTCAAATAAAGTCATCTCCAACTTGTCATGTACTGTTAAATAGTTCATCAGTATTATGAAAATGTTATTTTAATAAGACAACAAAAACAGATATTCATTATTATTAGGGACAAGCATGAATGTGCAAGGAGCGTATCAACGTGGTTTGGTTAAAAATGTGCATATGAACCTGTAAGAGCCATTTTGAGGATGTTTGCACCACCAGCCACTGTGTGGCACTGTACTTCCTGTTTGGTCTCACTAGGTGTGTCCAGGTGTGCCTGTAGTTTAATTTGCATTCAGCAGCTCACTTTTAGTAGTAGCCCAATGGTCTGGAATGGGATGTGTTCAGGAAATAACCCAAAAGACAAGCTCTGACAGTGTAATGCTGTTTATTACAAATACAGAGTATATGCCAATCACAGACAGAGTCTGGGTATTCTCTGAGCCAATGTGAGAAAGACCCTGAACAAAGAGATTCATCTATTTAATCTACAAAACTATAGAACGCCCCCTTGACACATCTTGTTTTTTCAGGCTTTAAGTCCCAAGACTTAATTACTGGATGTTGCACGCATCCCTCTCAGTGTGGGCCTGTGGTCTTTGTCACCTCTGTGCCCTGACCCTTCAAAAGGGACAGGAAGGAGCACATGGACCTGATGACAAATGTCAGGACAGATACCACAGGCCTATTTAAGGGCTAATTAAGGATGTGTCAGTGCTACAGAGCAGAGGCATACAGTTTTTGTCTGTGGTTGTGGCAGTGTAGAAAATGGCAGTAAAAAGAATTCTTCACTAAACACATGAGTATTGGGCTCTTTAACCACACGTTCTAACACCTTTAAACTCTCTGAGTCTAGTAGCTGGTGGCACAGGGCCACTGGCCAATAGACATCCCAAGAACAAAAGCAAAATACTTTGTGAAGATGCTGCTGAAGCTGGTTAAGAGTGTGTCATTATCCACAGTGAAATGAGTATGACACGGGCTGAAAGGCCAATCTGCAGGAAGAAGCCATTACTCCAAAGAAACATTAAAAAGCCAGATTACAGTTTGCAAATGCACACAGGGACAAAGATCTTTATTTATGGAGACATGTCCTGTGGTCTGATGAAACTAAAATTGTGTACAGTTGATTTTGTGTGTTACATCATGTCATTTGCTCTTAGAGATAGACTGAGGAGCTCGGTCACACGGGAGGAGATCAGAGTAGATCTTCCACGTCGAGAGGAGCAGCTGAGGTGGTCTCTGTTCAGGACGCCTCCTCAGCTTTTCCCCTTTTTAATAGAGGGGAAAGTTTCATGCACGTAGGAGAGAGGGAGAGACAGAAAGAGAAAGAGAGGGAGAGAAGTAGAATATAATGGATATAAACTGTACATGTTTTATTATACTAGTGTAGTTGTTGGTCAACCATGGCTCCACAAACATAACATATACCTAAGGTGCTTTAGTTTAAAGTGGGTAGGTTCAGTAATTACACAGATATTAAGAACAAACATTTATTTTTTAATCTTAACAGTACATTATTCTATAACATTATAACTATAACAGAATCTTTTTTTCATTTTGAACAATTGGCTTCTGTTGTAACACAAACAGCCCAAAACCTTCAGTCACGCTCTGTTCAACCTATTTCTCTCCTGTGTGAATTCTCATATGTCCTTTCAGCACGCTGCTGTGTGTAAATCGTGTATTATCGTCTTCTACCTTCATAATGACCACTACTGTGAGCCTTCAATCCCACCCAGCGAGCTCACAACAACAACTAGATACCAGAGTGGAGGTCACAGCAGGGCACAGCAAGCAGTGTTTCAATATTTCGTTTCAATGTTTCAGTTTCCCCCTTTTTTTTTTTTTTTATAATACGCGAGACAGCCCTCTTGAAACAAGACAACTCACCACAACATTTAGTAGATCAGATTCGAGGCCTTAGCGCCGGCGTTTTCCAACGAGAGTGATGCAGCCCTCTCACTCAAAGACAGAGATGAGGCAGGAAGGGGCCCTCCCCGGGTGAAGGGGCCCTCCCCAGGTGAAGGGCCCCTCCCCGGGTGAAGGGCCCCTCCCCGGGTGAAGGGCCCTTCTCCGGGTGGCCAGCCGCTGGATCACAGTCGCAGAAAAAGAACCGGACGAAAGGAAATGCCGACAACGCCAAAATTGTTGTGGAATTTCTAATAGTAAACCTTTAAAAATATAAAATCAATAGAGAAGTTGTCTTAAATCAAGAAGTCTGGTTTATTGAATCAATTGTGCACAATTGTCAAAGAGCAGTTGTCCCCAGCAATGTCGTCTCGCCCTCAGCTACAAATGTAAACACACACAATGTATTTATACCATCAAAACAATCATGACAGTTTAGTCTAATCGACGTGGCTGGAGGCACCAGATGCCCAAACAAGAGTTACACCCATACATAACAACAGATAGTATTATGAAGGTTAGGTCAAGAGGATCTATAGCAATACAAATAAAGATTTAAAATAAAGAAAGCCATAACAACTCTTAACTGGTTCATATCATATTTATTGGATCGCACACAGTCAGTAAGGATCAAACAAGCCACTTCAAGCTCTAAACCCTGTACTACAGGTCTTCCCCAGGGTTCAAATCTGGGCCCAGCTCTTTTTTCAATATATCTTAATAACCTGCTGACAGAATGTAATGATGTTAAAATACAGCTATTTGCAGACGACACAGTCATTTATGCTCATGGAACATGGCAGAAGTAAGGGCTACACTAACATCAGCCATGGAGAAGGTGGCACTACGGCTGCACACATCATTCCTCACATTGAATATTGATAAGACAGCACTTATGTACTTCACTAATAAAAAAAAGGAACATGGACATTACACCGTTACAGTTAATGATGAATCAATCAAAACAGCAACAGAGTATAAATACCTCGGACACTTGACCCCTTTCTTGACTTTAAATATTTACTACGGAATACTTTCACACCTCTCCTACTGCAAAACCAGCTGGTCCCAAGCAAACAAAACTAATCTTAAACCACTAGAGTCCATTTACAAGTATGCTCTGAAAATACTTGACAAAAAAACACAACAATATCATCATTGTAACATACTTGGAAAATACAATATGCTAACACTTCGATAATTTTGTTTCATTCGCTCATGTCCAATTGACCTTCAAGATTCTCTACAACCTCCTCCACCAGTTAAAGAATTCATCCAGCGATCGGTAGATACGGCTTCAAGCGCAACCCGAGGTACCATGAGAGGACAGTGTCTCATCCCTAAATGTAAAACCGCTGTAAATTACTGTACAGTGATTGTGAAAATTAGGTCCCATAACAAACCAACAGAGACACTTTTTTTTTACAAATGTGATCAGCTCCAGTAACAGCAGAAAGTCAGTAACAAACTTTAAAAACACCAGACTGCACTCACATCTTCTGTAGGCCGAGGCTTCACTGCAGCCTCAACTTTAATTGGGACTACCTAGGAGGCGGTCCAAGGAGCGGAGATAGACGGTGTGGCTGGGATAGGCTTGTACAAATAGGGCTTCGAAGTAGTTAGAGGTGTGGTTGAGGAGGAGGAGGAGGCTGAGGTGTGGTCCTGCTGCTGAATCTCAGTCAATCATATTAACTCCACACTTCACCATCTTTACATCTCCTCGCACGTAGCTGGTTGTCTAAAAAAAAAAACGACAAAGACATTAGCGCATCCAAGGAACTTGATTCATTATGTGAATCAATTTAATCTTTCATGGTCTCACTGAAGCCACGCAAATAAGCCCCCCGAAGTGCCTGATCATTTCAACCAGACTCAGCAGCCAAAATTCTAAAGTCTATTGAATATTCTGCCACAGTATGTTGGCCTTGAAGAACAAAAACCTTTTTGAACTCCAGGAACAGGAACATTGCAAAAGTACTATTCAACACAGCAAGTGCCCATTCGAGGCCTCTTCTCCTTAACAAACCAGTAAAATATGACCTCGGCTTTGTCTGAAGCAAAAGTCTGAAACTGTTGGCTGAATACTCGAGGACACTGGAGAAGGAAGCCGTTACATTTACCAGTTTCTCCATTACAGGGCTCTGGAGGTGCTACAGGAGAGTTCTAAGCAGCAGATGGTACAGCAGGGATATGATTTAGATTTTTAGTTGTTGGATTAGCAGAAGTCACAACAAAAGTAAGTTTATTGGCTAAATCTTAAACCAATTTCCCATCATGAGTTAACTATTGTCCTAGTGCTTCTGGTGCTTCCATCCAATTTTGGAGAACTTAGTAGGTACTGGAGTTGGAGCAGGTGGGCACTGGAGCAGGAGAAGGCTGAGAGGCACAGACATCTGAGGGTCGCACACAAAAACACTGTAAGCAAATCCTTCAAAACCGAGTTTAAATGCGAAGAGCTGGGAGTCTTCTCACTGTGGTAGACTGATGATCTGGTAGAGAAGTGGACAAAAGCCCAGGCTGGTTGGGATGTGGGTGTGGGGCGTTCATCTATGCAGTCTTTAAAGAGGCGTATTTCACTTCTATTAACTGTTAAAACAGAACATCATACTGGTCATACTGTTACCTTCTGTTTTGAAAATGCTATATTCTCCTAAAACAATGTATGAACATGTTTTATAAGTTTTCCTTTTGTTTTTGACATTCAGAGTCAGCCTTCCCTTTGCCCCCCGCACTAAGTCACTCCCCCTTCAGAGCACTATCACAACACAATCAGCTGCATCCCACTAATGAAACTACTGCACATCACATCAGGTTTGTATATGCTTTTGTATATTTGTGGAGAATTATTGTGTGGGAGCATCGATGATGTAGGTTTATAGGTGGAGTCTTGTATAGGGTGGTACAGTTAATCATAAGAAGGGTTCAAATAAAGCCCAGGAGCGATTGCTGAAATGCTCAAACATGTATGGATGACATCTAAAACCTCTTCAGGCAGGTTTTTGACATGGTCGAAAGCTCCAAAAGGTACATTTACCACAATTTCCCCTCTGTAACCAGGAGCACATGTTGCCCATATGCATTTTATTTTATTTTTTATATATATTTTTTTATTTTAAAAGATTATTTTTCCAGACCAAGGTTTAGTTTGTTTTCAAACCTGAGGAGTATAACAGAAAATGCAGAAGGCAATAAAAAAAAACACATTATAAACACAACAGTAAAAACAGACAGAAAACCCAAGCAAGTCCATCCAAAAGATAAATACAACCACAAACGTCATATATGAAATACCTGAAGGTCTTGCAATAAAACGTACACTGGGGAAACAGGGAGGGCTTTCAGTACAAAAAGGGGACATAAGACAGAATGTGAGGAAACAGTGAAGGCGCACGAGCCCCTCCTGACCACTGTAAAAGAGAGAACCACATCATGGACTTGGACGGAGAGAACACCACTGGGTCAACAACAGTGTTGGGAATAACGGCGTTAAACAATAACGGTGTTAGTAACGTTTTGTTTTTTTTTCCACTAACGGAGTAATTTAACTAATTACTTTTCCCAGCGTCCCAACGCCGTTACCGTTACTGACAGTAAAATGTGGCGCGTTACTATTACTTCAGTTCACTCTGCTCTTCATCAGAGCATCTCTCATCTAGGAGCTGCAGCTGTTGTGTTTCTTTGGTGAAAGAGGCTCGGGGTGAGAGGCTTGTTTGAGATGAGCGAGGCGGGCGCAGATAATCTCGAAAGAGCGAGGCCGACGCAGGCCGTGTCTCAATTAACCAAAGTGCCTTAAATGCGCCGCTAGAACGGGGCATTTAAGTCGGGCGGTGCTTCGACCCGCACTTCGAACAGTAAATGGAGCGGTGCATTTAGCGAATTGGGACACGGCCGCAATTTTTGAGCGAGGTGAGCGCAGCAGCTCTCCACCGACTGCGGCCGCCTGCATGGACTACAAACGCTCAATGCATGATGGGAAATGGTGTCCTGTCACACGTGCATTGACAGCTGATTGGGTCCGAGTTGAGTTTTGATCAGAAACGTGACGCTCTGACACACGGCTGCCTCCTCCTCCAACTTTACACAAACTACTGCCACATATTTGATATGGACATATGTTTTAAATGTGACTGAAAGTGTCCAGGCTGCTGTCAGATATGGATCACTTTTAAACAAATGCAATATAATTGCAATCTGTTAAAGTGAAATAAATGTTAAAGGTTCACATCTGTTGTGTTTATTTTTTTTTACATAGTAACGGCATAGTAACTTTGCCTAGTAACGAGTTACTTCTCCCAAAAAGTAACTGAGATGGTAACTCAGTTACTTTTTGGGAGAAGTAACTTGTAACTATAACTAATTACATTTTTGAAGTAAGATTCCCAACACTGGTCAACAAACATCGTCGCTGGATTAAGGAGGCAACTGAAATAAGAAAACGTGTCCACAGGACCGGAACGAGGGGCCTTTTTTACTCACAAACCTGTGAAACTGTCCTGAAGAAGTCGGACTGCAGGTGGCGCTGTCGTCCTACCTCCTCCTGTTGGGAAGACAACGGCCGTGTCTGAAAATGAAATGAAAATGTGTTCTCCTCAGTGTATCCGCCATCTTACCGAAATGGGACAGGCCTCCACCACGGAGCGTACTTCCACCGCTCTCTGTGCGCGCACGTTACGTACGTTACGTACGTTATTTTTTAAAATATTGAAGGAGTGTCGTATGAAGAAGAGTCAAGGTGTCGTCGTCGTAGCTGTTTATTTCTGTTTAGACTGAATGAAGTACGAAATTAATATTTCTCTTTAAATATCAACAGGTAAAAATATAAGCTTCGAGGTGATTTTTTTTCCCCTAATTGTAGCTACTACATAACTTGAACAAAATGTACCTTGTTAAAACGTAGTAACATTCATACATTCATAGTCTATAAACCAGAGAACACTGATTAGTTGTACATTAAGTGGGATACTGCAGTTTAACGAGTCAGTATTTGGTCCAGGTTTAATTTGATCTGTGGCTAAACGACTTTAATACCAGTAGAGGGCGCTGTTTACCTTCTATGCCATGTGGCAGTTCATTTTATTATTGTAAGGTATTTAGTAGCAGTGCAGTTACTTCATTGTTCACTTTACCTGTGGGACTCAGTAAACCCTCGGACTTTATGGCCGTTTCCCAAATCGCCAAAATGTCCGTAAAATCACTGTTCAAAGTTTGTGTCGAAGGCCGATACGTCATTACGCCAGCGCGGTCTCATTTCAACTGACCCGACGAGTAAGGACGAAAATGTCCCTGCGTTTCCATGGAGATCGACCGTGCATCCACGCACACTTCACGCACTGCTATATCCCAGCATGCATCGCGCCTACGCAAAAAATAGAAGAATATGTGGTCCGATACGCAATACTCGTTCAAATGTTCGTACTGGTTTATGTCACCTACAACAGAGCGACATGAAGCTGTTAAATCTGAATAAAGATCTGTACAGTTTGAGGATTAAAAACCTTCACAGCTCTGACAAACTCAGGTTTATGTTGCAGAACATTCTTCTGAGCTGGTTTGAGGAAACAAAAGAAGTTACACTGAACAAAGGAATGTGCAGTTATTCCTAGACAATAATAATAGTGATAACACATTATTATCATTAGAAATTACTATTGCAATAATAAGAATAATGTAAGAATGTTTCTGGTGTAAGAGTCAAAAAGGACCAAGAGTCTGAAACATAAAGTCAGAAGATTTAATGAGTTCCACAGGTGAAGTGAACAATGAAGCGACAAACTCTCTCATTTTTTTAATCTTAACAGTACTGTACTATAACATTAAAACTATAACAGAATCTCATCTTCATTTTGAACGACTGCCTTTTGTGGTAAAACATAGCCCAGAATCTTCAGTCACGCTCTATTCAACCTATTTCTCTCCTGTGTGAATTGTCATATGTTTTTTCAGAACACTGCTGTGGGCAAATCGTTTATTACAGACAGAACAGCTGTAAGGTTTGTCTCCTGTATGTGTTCTCATGTGATTTTTGAGATGAGTCGTTCTACTAAATGCTTTCTCACAGACAGAACAGCTGTAAGGCTTCTCTCCTGTGTGCGTTCTCATGTGGTTTTTGAGAGTAGTCTCTAGAGTAAATGCTCTCTCACAGACGGAACAAATGCAAGGCTTTTCTCCTGTGTGTGTTCGCGTGTGTTGTATGAGAGAACACTTCAGACTAAATGCTTTCTCACAGAAAGAACAGCTGTAAGGTTTTCTCTCCTGTGTGTGTCCTCATGTGTTTTGTGAGATTATTCTTATGATTAAATGCTTTCTCACAGACAAAACAGATGTAAACTTCCTCTCTTCTGTGAACTCTAAAGTGTCTTTTCAAATTGTTTTTTAAGTCAAATCTATTTTTACCAACAGAGCACTGGTGTTTCTTCCCTGCAGCTCCTTCGGCTCCTGACATGTCCCCATTGTCCACAGTGACTCTGGTCTCTGGTGCAGATTTGTATTTGGGGGATAGACCTGAGTTTGGTGCAGTGGTGCTTTTTGCTCTGATCTGGATTTGGTTGTAGTGGTCTCCTTCTGTCTCTGTCTCCATCTGTGCAGCTGAATAGCCGATAGGAGTACTCCAGTCTTCATCACTGTCAGTGTCAGAAGAGTGCTCCGTGTCTCCCTCAGTGTCGGGGTGGACACGTGTCTCTGAGCTGATGTCCTCTCCCTGTGTGTCCTCTCTGTGGACACGTGTCTCTGAGCTGATGTCCTCTCCCTGTGTGTCCTCTCTGTGGACACGTGTCTCGGAGCTGATGTCCTCTCCCTGTGTGTCCTCTCTGTGATCAGTTTCTTTTCGTTGAGGCAGTGAGGACTCTTCTGTCTTCACACAGCCATCATTGGACTCAAGGACGGACCTGAATAAAATAAAATGCAATTTACATAAATCAAAAACAAAAGGTTTGGAACAATTGTCCTCTGAGAAGAAGTCAATCTCTATGTCAGCATAAAGTATTCTAATGTATAAAACATACTAACCTTGTACATGGGATTCAATCAGCACTTTATACTGCTGGCTATTCTTAAATGTCCCTGAATTCAGATGTATTTCTAATCTGATCATATTCTACAGTAAATTGTGTTGAAAGTGATGGGACTCACACTTGCAGCTCCTCTTCTTCCTGTTTGTTGTGCTCTTCTTCTGGCTCCTCTTTAATCTGTGGAGTGTCTGGGATTTCCTGTTTCAGAGCGAGACCAGGACTCAGAGAGGACATGTTGCCACCTTCAGGAGACAATGAGCAAACAAAGATGAGAATTACACATACACAAACATACATATTATTTATCGATGAAGTTGTTCTTCCAAGTCATAGTCTCTGGCCCACAGAAACATAGAGAAAGTGTCTGCAGTCACCTCCAGTCTCACTCTCTAAAACCTTCAAATCAGGCTAGAAATCTAGGGATAATAATGGACTCAGACTTAAACTTTAGCAGCTACATCATCAAATCAATAACATCTGCAGCTTTTTACCATCTAAAAAACATTGCAAAAATCAAAGGTTTACTGTTAAAACCAGATTTAGAGAGCCGTATCCTACATTTGTCTCCAGTAGGTTAAACGACTGTAACGTCCTGCTCACTGGACTCTCCAAACGAGCCTTAAGACAGAACAGTACATCCAGAACACTGCTGCTCGGGTATGACTAGAACCAGGAAGTACTTCACACATGTGTCCTGTGTCTCTGGCTCCTGTGGCTCAGAGACTTTAAAGCTGCTCTGTGTGAACAAGTCTCTCCATGAACCAGCACCAAAGAACATCTCCCACATGTTAGAGCCACATGAACCATCTCACACTCTGAGGACTTCAGGGACCGGCCTCCTGCTGGTGCCAGAGTCAGGACTAAACTTGGGGAATCAGTGTTTCAGTTTTATGCAGCTAAAACCTGGAACATTCTTCCTGAAGATGTGAGACAAGCCTCGACTTTTTAAATCCAGGCTCCAAACAGTTCTGTTTATCTGTGCATATGATGAAATGGTTTCATTCTGCACTCTTCTGTTTTAATGGTAATTTTATGATGATAATTTGTGATTATTTATGTTTTGATTTGTGTGATTTTAATGTCTGTCTTATTCTGTAAAGCACTTTGAATTACTTTGTGTATAAACTGTGCTACACAAATAAACTGGCTTTGCCATTTAGTCCAAATCCAAACTTTCTGAGATCAGGATTGTGACTCACACTGAATGTTCAGTTCCCCTAATGTTAAACCAATGGAGATTTGAACATGTTAAATACAAACCTTAGTGTTGATTCAAAAGTATTCACATACTATAATGTGATGGATGTGTTTAGCAGCAGCTTATCGGGCTGTGGCACGGCTCTTTCAGACTTGTATTGTTGTTGCTAATACGTGTCTATGGACGTACGCCACATTTGGACAGTAACGCCAAGTTTTGGAAACATCCCGAGCTTTAAAGTTCTACAAGCTGTGTTCATATAGACACGGCGTAAAGTTTCTATCATTTGCTTTTTCTCCTCATTTCACACAGACGCTTTAACACGTGTCTTGGACACATCAGACTTACCCGCTCTGGTCAACACGACTCCCGGGGTCAGAATCGAGTCCAGGAGCCATTGCTTCCTCTCGTTCTCCTGTTTGGAACGAAACAGTTCCTCCTCATATTCTGCTGTGATTGTTTCAAACAGCACATATATGTCTTCAGCGGCCGCAGACAGACGCTCCTCCACCAAAGCTCTCAGCCTGTGGCCTCTAGACATTTTACAAACCGTTTGGTTTTGTCTCTTTGTCTGTTTTCCCTCACTTTACTTTCCTAGCTGCTTGTCACTGTAAAAAAGCTCGCTTCTTCTGGCGCTACTCGCTGTGGCCGCGTGGCGTGTTGCTGCCGCGCACTGGTCGCCCGTGGTATTGCAGCAGAGGGACGTTCACGTCTACAACTGGACATTATTATTGAGTAATAATAATTATCACGCCACCTCCTCGTGTCATTAAAGAGTTCTTTTTACTGATGGTTGAATAGTCTTTAATTTGCACATTTGAAACTTGATTGTTGACACTTTTACAGATGCAGATGACACTTTCGCCACCGAACCACCGAACCACCGTCGAACTAAATAATTAACGTAAATTGCAATTAGAAATATAATAAAAGACACGAAAAATAAACACATGAATTTACAACAAATACCTCGCTGGCTGACCCAAATCTAGGAGGTAGAATGAGCTTGAATTAACTTAATATAAACTTCAATATAACCTGCGGACACGCCACACCTTTTACTAGCAACAACCAGGCGTGCGTCCTTCTCTTGTGCTCGAGCGGAACCAAAAACCAAACAACGAGAGTTCCGGCCTTACTACCAAAATAAAACACATAAATGCCATATAACGTATTAATAACATTAACATTATTTACATAAAAATACATCAAAATTACAGCAGTAAAACTCCCACCAAATCACATAACTATTGTGATTTCTCTAACATATTACAACAATACAGAACTTATTAGCATTACTCTGCCTCAAGTAATAATACAGTTTTATGTACAGGCCTATCAAGATATACTGGGTTGACAGTCCTTTTTCCAGCCTTATCCAGGGTCGAGTCACTTAGTAGCAGCTTGACTTTCCTCACTCGTCCATCAGCGCTAGGGTACACTTCTGTTACTCGTGCAAGCTTCCATTTGTTCCTTGGTGAGTTATCCTCTTGAAGAATAACAATGTCATTAACCTTTGTGTTTCTCTTGTCCTTTTGCCATATTTGTCGTTGCTGAAGATTGAGAAGATATTCCTTCTTCCAACGCGTCCAGAATTCATTTGTGAGAAATTGAACCTGGCGCCATCTCTTTCTTAGGTACAGGTCCTGGCTTACAAACTCACCAGGAGGGGGCAGTATAATGTTGGATTTCATCATGAGAATATGATTGGGAGTGAGAGGTTCAACACTAGTTGGATCATTAAGATTCTCTACAGTTAATGGTCTGCTATTCACCACAGCCATAACTTCATAAAGAAACGTTCTAAGGGAGGCACTGTCAAGTCTTTTGGAGGTTTTATCAAGAATAGCTGTTAACACACTTCTAATGGTCCTTATTTGCCTCTCCCAAACACCTCCCATGTGGCTTGATGAAGGGGTGTTCAGTACAAAATCACATCCATATTGTTTCAACTGCTCTTGGTCAAAGTTTTTCATAGCACTCAAAAAACTCTCCCTTAGCACCTACAAAATTTGTGCCTTGGTCACATCTGATTTGTCTAACATGTCCTCGAATTGCAATAAAGCATCGCAAAGCGTTAATAAATGCATCACTAGTAAGATCATCTAACATTTCAATATGTATTGCTCTAGAACACATACACGTAAATAGAAGTCCATACCTTTTTAACTCTTTTCTACCCTCTTTTACATAAAAAGGTCCAAAACAGTCAATACCACAGTAGGAGAATGGAGGCGTCATTTCCACTCTGTCCTCTGGCAGATCTGACATGCGTTGGTCTTGTGTGTACCTTTCCTGTACTTACGACAGCTTGTGCACTTGTGGATGTGTGAAGCAACTGCACTGCTACATCCTATGATCCATAGTCCATTGGAGCGCAGCTCGTTTGCAGTTATTCCTCTTCCCTGATGATGTACCTTCTCGTGATAGTGTTTAATAAGAAGAGATGATATATGACTTGACTTTGGTATGATGGCGGGATGTTTGACATGTGGGTGAAGGCTAGATCTGGTTAAACGTCCTCCCACCCTGAGTACTCCCTGCTCATCAATAAAAGGACTTAGTCTGAATAGCTTGTGTGTCTTATCTTGGAGCTGGATTTCCTTTCCTTGATAGAAACTTTGGATTTCTCTGCAAAATGCATTGTCTTGTACCAGTTTTATTATAAACAGCTCTGCTTCTTGTCTGTCCTGAATACTTGTGTTCTCACCACGTGTTTGTGTGACACCTTTAAAGTCCTTCACAAATTTCCTTAAACGAGCAATGGCTTTAACAGCTCTTCTCCAGTCTGAGAATTTCGTGAGGCGATCTAATATTGTTCTTTGCTCTTGATGTGTGTTTGTCTTGAGCACATGCACTGTTTTTAACTCTGGATCGTTTGGCATGAGTTCAGTAACTTGGACATTTTCAATGGGTAGCTCACTTTGCCACAAAAACTCTGGACCTTTAAAACCAGTTTGAGTCGAGGAGCTGCTGAACATTTAAACCTCTTGATGCATGATCAGCAGGGTTACTTTCAGATGGCACATGATGCCACTGTTCTGGATCTGTGAGTGACTTTATTCTTTGAATCCTATTCGCTACGAATACGTGAAATCTCTTTGCATCATTATTTACGTAACCTAACACAACTTTAGAATCGGTCCAAAAATGTTCTTGGAGGTCACTTATCTCCAGTTCATTTCTGAGCATGACACTTGTCCTTGCTGCAACTACTGCAGCTGTTAACTCGAGTCTCTGGTATAACTTGCTTTACAATGATGCGGTGACTTACTCCAATCGCATCACTGACTGTGTCACTGGAATCACAGTAACTAACAATGCTCCAGCCTAAATCTGTTGTTTTTTGAGCAAAAGGTTGGTTTTCTTCACCACAAACAACTTCTCTGGGCATCAAAGCTTGTGGGCAGTTGTATCCTAACAAGAGCCCTATTTCACAGTCCAATGGTGGAGCAATATGTTCAGCGAGATGCTCCAAGTGTGGCCATGCCCTTGCAGTGTCTGGAGTAGGAATGTGACTACGATTTGCAGGTATAAAGTCACGTGTGTATACTACTGGCACAGTGAGTTTCTTTGTAGAGAACAGTCCTCTTATTCTTAGGGTTTCTAGTCTTGTACACGGCACAGTAGTTTTTCTTGATGACATGGTGGATAGTTTTAAGTTTGACTTGAGTTTTGGTTGTATCCAAATTATCTGCTACTTCATTTAAAATAAAAGATGAATCACTTTGTGTATCTAGCAGAGCATAAACCAGCACTTCTTTATTTGGATCACCTTGTGCGGACACATACACAGGCACTATGGCAGAGGTCTGTGTGTTACTGCTTTCATGAGTCACTCTGTTGGAGGTGCTCTCAGTGACTGTATCTTGTGACTGTGTTACTTGTGGCTTGGTCTCATTTTGTTCACTTACTTGTTGTTCTTTAGGTGGTTCTTTCTTGGTCTCTTGTCTTGTCTTTCTTCATGCAGACATGTGGGATGACGTTTGGAGCATGTGCTGCATATCATCCTGTTACTGCAGGCTTTGGATTGATGGCCACTGTTTAAACAGCCAAAACACAATCTTTCACTTTGAATAAACTTAACTCTTTCTGTGACTGGTTTCTCGATGAACTTGCGACACTATGTAAGCTGTGTCCTGCCCTTTTGCAGAACAAACAGGAGAGTGTGCCTTTCTCATTTGTGCTAGTTGTGAAGATTTTAACTGTGTCTTGTCTCTTAATTGGGAATGGAGGCTTTGTCTTGGGTTTATCAAAGTCATTTTGTCTTATAGCTTGATATGATGTAATAGGATTACATGCAATACTTGCCTCCATGGATAGGAATGTCACAAAATAGCTGAAGCGTGGAAACTGCTTGTGTTCTAGTTGGTACTCTGTGGCCTTTCTGTTCCACCTGTTACTTAACCAGTCAGGTAGTTTAGCAGTGAGTTTTTGGTTCTCTATTCCATCATCAAGGATGTTCAGATTGTTATTGTGGACCATTGCAGCTTGACAGCTTTGTAAAAAGTCTACAAACTTTCTTAAATCTGCACTATCTTTGCCGGTAATCTTTGGCCAGGAGTGTAGCTTATCTCTAATGCCTTTGCAATGACAAATGGCTCACCATATCGTTCATTGAGCATATGCCATGCTGATTCATATGAGTTTTCAGAGCCAAGTAGAAAATAACCATCTAAGGCTTCTTTAACAGGTCCACTTACATACTTTTGTAGGAAGAATATCTTTTCTGTAGTGGGTATGTTTTTTCTCTCTATTAGAGTCTGAAAAGATGATTTCCAATGCTTAAACTTAAGTGGATCTCCACTAAATACTGAGGGCTCTGGAATAGGTAGTCTATTAGCTGACATGGCTTCTGCCAAAACTTTCACTAGCTCACCTGTGCTCTCATGAGTGCCATTAGAGTCTCTCTGTGGATGAGAGTAGTGCTCCGTCACCTGTTCATATGCTGGGTGAATGTCATGAGTGACAGATTCTTGCTTTACTGAAAAGTAATCTTCATCATAAACTTGCAGTTTGGCTTTAGCAGCATTGAGTCTTTTCAGGTTTTCCAGACGTTCTATTTCTCTTTTCAAATCCTCAACTGATTTTTTCCTTGCAGCACTTTCTTCTTGCCGTTTCTTTAATATGGCTGCTTTCTCTTGTTGTCTTTTAATCTTGCGTTCAGTTTCCTCCTTTTCCTCTTGGAGGCGCTCTGACAGTGCAGCTACTTCATGTTCTGCAGTTATGCGCTTGTCCTCTTCTTCTAGTGCCAGAATCTTTTCTCTGTGTCTCTCTCTTGTTCTGTCATTTATTTTCAGAACAGCCTTTGTAGCTTCATACTCTGCAGCAGCTTCTTGTCTTTTTACAGAGGATGCATTGGAGATTACTGTACCAGCTTTGGAATGGTTACAACCTGAGAGTGAGACACTTGTGCTGGTAGAAGATGCAAATATTGAACTGGCATCAGGCCATATAATTTCTTTCTTCTTTTGCTCTTCAATATGAGATTTAGTGTTCTGCAGAACAATCTTGGTCACTGATGTGCACTTGTCTAACCTGGAACGCATTTCATGAGGTGGACCATCAATGGAGCGATATTCCTCATAAACAAGGTTCAGTTCGTCTAGCTCTCTTTGAATAATGCTCATGTGTCCTTGAAGAACATCATCTGGATCCTTCTTTAGTACAGATTTTTTAGCAACTTTACTTAATGCCTTCCATCTTTCATAAATGCTGTTAAAGCGAAGTTGCAGTCCTTGTAACTTATCTTTATGGAGTTCTTTCCCTTTTTCTGACAGTATCCGAGGCCTTTCACTTCTGCGAGGATCTGTCTGTACAGTTTTGCTCTAAACAAGTTTCATCCACTTGCTCTGTATCTGCTGCCTCATCTACAACAGCTTCTTCATTGTAAATTTCACTTATTTCAAACATGTTTATTCTTCTTGATACTTTATGAACTTAGTGCTTGTAGTTTTTAAACTTATTAACTTGACTTACTTAAAGCTTTAAACTTGAATTGCATGAATTCTCCTTTTATTACCCCGTTGTGCAGTTGTTGTCTGGCTTAACGCAGTTCCTTATAGTTTCTCCTTACTTTGTCACTTTTCCAAACGTAAACTTTAAGGTCTGGCTTCTTTGACGTCTTCTTGAGGAGGAACCGGTGAACACGCGGTCCATTAACATTTGCAGCAGCGTGGTCTTGTTGTAATGACGCGAAGTCACCACCAGGAGGCCGAGAATCATGCAGGTCCGAGTTCGACTATCACGCCACCTCCTCGTGTCATTAAAGAGTTCTTTTTACTGATGGTTGAATAGTCTTTAATTTGCACATTTGAAACTTGATTGTTGACACTTTTACAGATGCAGATGACACTTTCGCCACCGAACCACCGAACCACCGTCGAACTAAATAATTAACGTAAATTGCAATTAGAAATATAATAAAAGACACGAAAAATAAACACATGAATTTACAACAAATACCTCGCTGGCTGACCCAAATCTAGGAGGTAGAATGAGCTTGAATTAACTTAATATAAACTTCAATATAAACCTGCGGACACGCCACACCTTTTACTAGCAACAACCAGGCGTGCGTCCTTCTCTTGTGCTCGAGCGGAACCAAAAACCAAACAACGAGAGTTCCGGCCTTACTACCAAAATAAAACACATAAATGCCATATAACGTATTAATAACATTAACATTATTTACATAAAAATACATCAAATTACAGCAGTAAAAATAATAATAGACATATTTGCATGTATGGACAAAATGAAGGGGGTGGGTATAGAATGTAACTGTCTTGAATGGGTGGCCAAACCGAATTAACCCTTGTATTTTGTTGGAAAAAAATTACATTGATTATGTTGCGGGTCATTTTGACCGGTACAGTGTAAATCAATGCAAAAACAGTACAGTAAAAAAAAAAAAAAACAGGTTAAACCAATATAATTTTTATTTTAGATTATATGAACATTTAGAAACGAGACAAATAATAACTTTTTAATTTCAACGGGACAATTTAAAAACAATTTAAAGTATTCCCTCTTCACACTTTTTTTTTTTTTTTTTGTCATTCTACTTTGACCATTTTCATTGTTCAAAATTTTCCATGTTCTCCACATGATGGACATAATGTAATTATGTGCTTTCTTCAGATGTAATTCACACAACAGGTACTTGTTTTACTGTCATCTCGGGAGGGAAAGACCGGGCATCTTTTCCGTTTCTTCACACCTGTATCCAATGGATCATTTGCAGATTGATTGGGGGACGTGAGCTTGACTTTCTCAATGACAACTGCAGTTTTTTCAATGGCAGCTGCGGTTTTGGGTGGCCTGGATCGACTCTGCATCCTTGGAGTGACAAGTGCTTTGCCGAGTTGTTCCAGAAAAAGCTGACATCGAAACAATTTGCCGGCTTTCCATTGTTGGTTGATTTCTGATAGGTTCACACTTAACCTAATTAGAGTTCAAAAGAGAAGAGAAGACAAGAGAGATTATTATTGCTATACTCATGAGGAGAAGGGACGGGGAGGGCAAACCTTCAGATTACAACCTCCTCTCCCTTTCTGAAGTCTCTCCACCGCCTTTCTCCTCCTTTATTCAGTTAGGAACCCTAGTTACACATCACTGCTCACTCTCAAGGGGGAGAGGGGGACAACAAGCAGTGAGGCAGTGAGAAAATCACATATTACAAAGTTCATTTCAAAATATTGTTGCTTAAGCATTCCTTTCAGTCCTTATTCGCCCAAACACCTCTCAGGGTGTTTCCTGTTATCTCCCATGGTCATTCAACTTTCAGACAAGACATTCTCTGCAAAGCTCAGAAAACAGACATAAGTGCATAAATCACATTAAGGTTACATATCATTATTATAGTGATTATAATAAAAATGAACATTACATTACCTTTTAAGATTCACAGTGAGATCAATAAACATGTTTAAAAATATATTGAATCCATCAATTTCCCCCTTTGGTGGAGTTGTAGTCCATAATCATTTGTGGCTTCCTGTCTTCTCTTGCGCTCAGAGATGCATCAGTGTGCATTGTGCTCATTACAAGAACATTCTTGTTTCTCTTTGGGCAGTATGAAACAACTGTTGTTTTCTCAATGAAAGCAAATATTGAAGAATGCAGAGGTCTGCCCTGCACCTTTAGAATTTCCTTGGGAAGTTCTGGCTTGTTTCTTCTGACTGTTCCCAACATCGTCAGGTTCCTCTTCTGAAGTTCATCTCCAAGGCGGTAGGATGTAAAGAAGTTGTCACATGTGATGCTGTGACCTTGCAGTCCTTCACTCATCTCTCAGGTGCTTTTCCAAGTAGCTTTCCTGTGTATACTTGCATATTCCATGCATAGCTAGATATTGCATCACAAGCTACCCATAATTTCATGCCATACTTGGTGGGCTTGTTAGGCACGTGCTGCCGAAAAGGACAGGGCCCCCTGAATGGAACAAGGCGCTAATCAATGGTAACATGGGGACCAGGATTGTACATCAAAGACAGAATTTCTCCGTTGGTGGGGATATGAAGAGCTGAAATGCTGATTGAATCTCATCAACAAAATTTCTTTTTGCAGCATTGACAGCAATATCAGGATGGACAAAAACTTTTTTGAACTAATTATGTGAATCAATTTAATCTTTCATGGTTTCACTGAAGCCATACAAATAGGCAAGGCAAGGCAAGTTTTTTTTTGTATAGCACAATTCGTACACAAGGTAATTCAAAGTGCTTTACAGAATAAGAAAGACATTAAAATCACACAAATCAAAACATAAATAATCACAAATAATCGTCATAAAGTTAACATTAAAACATTAAAATGGAAAGAGTGCAGATTAAAAACCTGTCCGTCAGATGCACAGATAAACACTGATAAACTGTTTTGAGCCTGGATTGATTCCCCATGTTCAGTCCTGACTCTGGCACCAGCAGGAGGCCGGTCCCTGAAGTCCTCAGAGTGTGAGATGGTTCATGTGGCACTAACATGTCAGAGATGTACTTTGGACCTAGGCCATGAAGAGACTTGTTCACAAGCAGAGCTGCTTTAAAGTCTATTCTTTGAGCTACAGGAGCCAGAGACCTGAGCACAGGACACATGTGTGAAGTACTTCCTGGTTCTGGTCAGGACCTGAGCAGCAGTGTTCTATCTGGATGTACTGTTCTGTCTTAAGGCTCGTTTGGAGAGACCAGTGAGGAGGACATTACAGTCGTCTAACCTACTGGAGACAAATGCAGGATAAGTCTCTCTAAGTCTGGTTTTGACAGTAAAGCTTTGATTTTTGCAATGTTTTTTAGATGGTAAAAAGCTGCAGATGTTATGATTTGATGATGTAGCTGTTAAAGTTCAAGTCTGAGTCCATTATTACCCCTAAATTTCTAGCCTGATTTTAAAGTTTTAGAGAGAGAGACTGGAGGTGACTGCTGATACTTTCTCTATGTTTCTGTGGCCGAAGACTATGACTTCAGTCTTGTCTGAGTTTAGCTGGAGAAAGCTGTTTTGCATCCACACACTGATCTGTTGGATGCAGTGGCAGAGTGAATCCTCTGGTCCATATTCACCTTCTGCCAGTGAGACATAGATCTGAGTGTCATCTGCATAATTGTGATAGGACACATTGTTGCTGCATACTAACTGGCCTAACAGCAGTATGTAGACATTGAACAACAAGGGTCCCAAAATTGACCTCTGGCGCACCCCACAGGTCAGGGACATTTTATCTGAGACACATTTTCCAATTTCAACAAAGAACTCCCTATTTTTTAGATAGGACTCAAACCAGTTTAGTGCTGTACCACAGATGCCCTCCCAGTCTAGTCTCACTCTAGTCTCTGTAAGAGGATCCATGATCCACAGGGTCAAAAGCAGCACTCAGATCTAACAGGATCAAGACTGAGACTTTGCCTGCATCAGTGTTCAGGCGGATGTCATTTGTCACCTTGATAAGAGCAGTCTCAGTGCTGTGTTGGGGTCTAAAACCTGACTGGAAAATATCAAAAGAGTTGTTAATTTGGAGGAAGTTAATAAGCTGTTGGTAAACAACTTTTTCGAGGACTTTGCCTAAAAATGGCAAATTTGAGATTGGTCGATAATTGTTCAATATTGTGGCATCAAAACTGCTCATCTTTAGGAGAGGCTTGATAACCTCAGTTTTCAAAGATCTTGGTAATGTTCCAGATTGAAGTGACATATTAACTATGCAAGCGACTGGTGACAGTAAACTGTTGAGCACAGACTTTAGAAATGTAGTGGGTAACACATCAGCATGTAGATGAACTCAGACTGGTGACGATCTCTTGGACAGTTTTGTCAGTTACAGGTGCAAAGTGAGTCAGCTCTAAGTGTCTAGGTGGCTGCAGGGATGTTATTTACTTCGTGAAATTGATGGCATTTTTAATGGCCTGAACCCTGGGCTATTTCCCTTGAACAGGTTCTCTCGTTTCCAGAACAGATCAAAGTTCTCAATGTAGTGCAGTCCTCTGATCGCACATGTGTTGAACAGCCATGTATCAGCTGAAACAGTCTTGTAAATTTGTTCATCTTCCTTCTGTCTGTGCTCTGAAGAGGTCCACTGCTGAATGTCTTAACCTCCACTTTATCCAACTCCTCGAATAATTCAATAAAATTATTTTTCAAGATTTTAGTCTGACTCATTCCAGTGTTAACTCCACCAATGTTCCCTCTAAGCTGCACGCTTGCGCAATCGCGCACTGCTCGCACAGCGCACAAGAAAATCTATGCAGCGCACAAAATAAAATTCAACAGAAACGTATTAATTAATATCTAATTTTAGAAATGATATAATCTAGTTAATTAGACCAATAATATTGTTTTCTGTACCATTTTGCAACGTAACTCAACGAGTCACAGATGTCCAGCCAATAATACGATACAGTTCACTTACGCTGCGCAGCCAATCACAGCATTGACAGTGTTTGCATGTGTCCTGCCCATACGCGTGGGCAGGTTAGCTAGATCAGTGGTCCCCAACCTTTTTCTCACCGCTGACCGGTCAACGTTTGACAGTTTTACCTCGGCTCTGACTCGTGACTGGTCGCTATCGTAACGTTTATGTTAAACCTTTCCTGCTCCCCTGACCGTTGTTGTACACTTATGTTATTCGTAGTCTTTGACGTGGGTAATATGCATATAAGTAATAGACCACTGAGACGAGGCTGTGGTGCAGGTCCATTGATTCTTTTTAATAACCGATACCAACTTAAACTGACAACAGTTATACAACAGCACCACCTATTGGCTGGCGGTGGTTATAGCGCTAAGCGCAATATACCACAACCGTGGTCGGGAAACACAGGGGAAAGCCGTCTTCTCCAGGGCCGAAGGGTCGCTCCTCCTCCGGGGTTTAACTCCCTGTTCTTTACCTCAAAGTTGTTTCAAGTGTGGTGCGACCTGAAAGAGCCCAGCCTGTTGCTCAAGAGTTGGCTGCTTTATTGTCTCTACTGCACCGTAATTACACATCAGTTCCACTGTCTTTTTCCAGGTACCACTCCAGACTCTCACACGTCGCTTCTTCGCTCGACCACACGCCACATGCGCCACATGCACCCGCACGTCACCTCTCACTCCCGCGCCACACTGACACAGAGCACATAGGAGCTTTCAAAATAAGATTCAGACACGCCACAAATACATTTTAAATCATGAACATTTCAAATATTGCAGAATATGGAGTCAATGTCAAGAAACCTTAATATTTCACATAGAGCTGTTTTTCCTTTAGCTTCTGCTGTTTGTGCTAAGACTCACAAGCTCTCCCCCTCTCCTCGACCTCTGCCCTGACGCTCTGACTGTTGTGCGGCGGACACACATCCAGCACAGATATAATAAATTCGTCGTTATATCAAATGGATTTATGTGGCGATTTCCTATCAGGATTTTCAATGAAACTGGGTGAGATTTTTAAAGTCAAAGCAAGAAGCAGGGGAAGTCATCGACCTGGACAAAGTGTACAAGGATTGGAGAAGCAAGAAAGACAGTCTTGAACAATAAGGTAAAATTTAAGTCAGATTTGTGCATATTCTAGTGACTAGGGATGGGTGAATGGAGCCTCGTGAAGCGTTGATTCCTCAGTCGCAAGATTGTCTCAAATGGTTCGACGTGTCTGAGGCCTCGAAGAAACACTGACCTCTAGTGGACAAATCTAATCATTACAAACCAGCGCACAACCCATGATTTGGGAACCCAAAACTTAATTTTCTATTTTTTTAGAAGTCATAAATAGTATATATTCTATTGTGAACATTAAACAAAAATACAATAATTTATATATCACATGTTTTTATTAAGAAATAGAAGTTTTGTGTGATCCCAAACCATGGATCGCTTTTTTCCATTTGTAGATGCCATCGAAAATGAACAAAGTGCCAAAAGTCGCGAGACAAGCTCCGAGGCAGAAAGAACGAGACGAGCTCCGGAGATCCGGCTCATTTTCCCATCACTACTAGTGACATTTACATATTAAACATTAAATGCTGTTACTATTAGATAATTAATGGGCAGGGTTTAAATGGATATATGCACATATAAGTATATGTATATGCATGTATGTATGTACATTGTGTTTTAATGTGAACAAAATGTTATGTCTGAAAGGTGTATATGTGTCATTTCTTCCAGAACATGACCCTCACCCAGGCCACAACTGGACCTTACCCAGGCCAAAGCAGGACTCTCACATATAACATAGTACACATCTCATGGACAATGAGATTTTTGTCTTTTTCATTTTAAGTGGGCCAAATCAATTATATTAAAAGTAAACTAATGAAAATTGCTGCTGTAATTTGATTCTTTTAATAAGCCATGTAACTTGCTATGATCCAAGGTTTTGAATAGGCATGATACTGGTGTGTGGCCACAGCGTCACATCTGATGTTGCTCACAGTGGTCCTCAGTGTGCTCAGGGAGCTTGTGTGTCTGCTGCTCAAACACATGAAAAAAGGAACATTGAACTGCACCCACCTGCACAATCAGCTGTTTAATTCCTCGGTGTTGACAAAACTTTTGGGAGGAGTTTTGTAATCTCAGAAACAGTGTGACTGGGATAGGAGCAAGTTTGGATTCCTCTGTGAGTCACATCTCTGATAGCACCGTCTCCTAACAGCAGCGTATCTCTGACCTTGACGTTTGGCACAGATCTCATGTCTGTCTCTTTTGCCAACTTCACTGCTCTTGTTTTGTGATAAAAATCCATTTTCTGTTTTTATATTAACATCAGTCTCAGTCTGTGACAGTGGTAAAAATCTGTTTTAAGCTGTATTTTGGGTGAGGTGACTATATTAGCATTGTCATTTATCACTTGTTGCTTTGGCTTGGCATTCTTGTCTTTACAAAGTTTTGGAAAAGACACCGTATCATTCAGGTTTAAATTGAAAGTAGTAGTTTTTTCACCTGAAAACCTCTGAAATTAACTGTGGGCTGCTTACCACTGGAAGTCATAGGGAGTGTCCAGTGAAGTCCTTTTTCAGATTCTAAAACAAATATTTGTGTTTGTAGCTCATTCATTTGTTGTTGATAGTTACAACAGCGTTCACAGAAAGAATTCCTTTGGTTTCTTCCTCTGGACATGGCGCTGGCTCCTCAAAAATGTTGTTAAAAAAACATGTAAAAATGTTTTGTTTTTTTTTTTATCTTGGTTTACTTAAAATAAAATCATAACTAAACAAATCTCCCAGCACTGGAAGAGGTAAAATGATTAAAAAAGTAAAGAAGGAAGCAGCAGGAGCAAGCAAGATTAGATTAACAACATTAAAAAGGCCAAATCAGTAATTTTTCAATTTATATGGAGAAATAAAACACAGTACTTAAAGAGATCCCAATTAGTTGAATAATATAAAAATGGTGGCGGAAAAGCTTTAGATTTTGAGGCCTTGATTGAGTCATTCAGAGTCAATTGGATAAAGGCCTTTTTTGCTTCACTCAATTCCATGTGGTTTCACATTCCAAGGGCCATTTTCGATAAATTTGGTGGTCTAGATTTCTTATTGAGGTGCGACTACGAAATAACCAAGATTCCATTTGCTCTGTCAAATTATCACAGTCAAATATTGGGCTATTGGAAAATTATATTCACAGATAATTTCACTCCACATGGGTCGGTCATACGAACAACAGGTCAGTATTAATCAACAGGAAATCAAGCCTGATTGGGTTAAAAATGGAATTCTGTTTGTAAGTGATTTAATGGACTGTAATGGGGTGTTACTGGATTATTCGTGTTTTATTGACCGATTCAATTTTGCTTGTACAAACAGAGATTATCACCAAATTTGTAAAGCTATTCCAAAAGCATTAATTCACCTGATCCAAAATACCATTATTCATTCCAGTGTTAAATCATCTCTACCAAGCTTAAAAATCAACCATCTCAAATTGTTAGAGAAAAGCAAGTAACAACAGATTAATACAGATGCATTCAAGTCCACACTTTTCCATGATTATGACAAAAACAATCTGCTGGAAGAGGCATTTTCAAATTGCGTTAAATTACCAATTCCACCTAAAGTAAAAGAAACACTTCAAAATTTGTCATAAAATTTATCCAGTGTCCAGTTTTTTTAATAAGCGGTTCAAATTTGAGAAGTCAGGCTGTACTTTTTACCCATAGAACATCTCTTTTTTACCTGCCCCTGTCCAAGAAATTCTGTCATGACATTAGAGAGTGGTTGTCCCTTAAAATCCCATAAATCTGTCTGTGCCAAGAAAATGTTGTGTTTGATGCCTCAGGTCCTTTTGTTTAGATTTTTTCAGTGGTCTGGGTGTGGTGTGCTCCTTTTTGTGCCTTGCAGAAGCTGTGTTCCCCATGTTGAATGTGTGGTGATTGATTTGATGTTATTACGTCAACGTGTTTTTGAAATAATAACATTTAAGAAATAAATAAAAAAAGAAAAAAATGTCCCCTACGTTTCACGCATCCGTGCATCCACGCGAGTAGTACTTCGAAGAGTACTTCGAAGAGTACTTCGAAGAGTACTTCGAAGAGTACTTCGAAGAGTATGCATTTGGCGAACTGTGATACGGCCGAAGTGTCTGGGGTGCAGGAAGTCTGGAGCTGCTTTGACCCCCGCCCCCGCGACTCTACCACCGGATAAGCAGGAGCAAATAGATGGATAAAAAGTAACATGGTGATGTAAATATGTTGTGTGTTAGTAGTTAATACCCATAGAATTGCCCCCTCTTTAAGAGAGGGTTAAACTTTGATGCACATTTTTGAGTGTGCCATGTGAGAGGGAGAGAGAGAGAATATAATGGATATAAACTGTACACATTTCAAATTAGAAGTGTAGTTGTTGGTCAACCATGGCTCCACAAACATAACAATAAAACCAGGTGCTTTAGTTTAAAGTGGGTAGGCTCAGAAATTACACAGATATTAAGCAGACACATTCATTTTTTAATCTTAACAGAACATTATACTATAACGTTAGAACTATAACAGAATCTCTTTTTCATTTTGAACAATTGGCTTTTGTTGTAACACAAACATAGACCAAAACCTTCAGTCATGCTCTGTTCAACCTATTTCTCTCCTGTGTGAATTCTCATATGTCTTTTCAGAACGTTGCTGTGGGTAAATCGTTTATTACAGACAGAACAATTGTAAGGTCTCTCTCCTGTATGTGTTCTCATGTGGTCTGTGAGACTGCTCTTCAGAGCAAATGCTTTCTCACAGACAGAACAGCTGTAAGGCTTGTCTCCTGTGTGTGTTCTCATGTGTCTTCTGAGATAACTCTTTAGAGTAAATGCTTTCTCACAGACAGAACAGCTGTAAGGCTTGTCTCCTGTATGTGTTCTCATGTGGTCTCTGAGACTACTCTTCAGAGTAAATGCTTTCTCACAGACAGAACAGCTGTAAGGCTTGTCTCCTGTGTGTGTTCTCATGTGTCTTCTGAGATAACTCTTTAGAGTAAATGCTTTCTCACAGACAGAACAGCTGTATGGCTTGTCTCCTGTGTGTGTTCTCATGTGGTCTGTGAGAGTACCCTTTCGATTAAATGCTCTCTCACAGACAGAACAGCGGTAAGGTTTGTCTCCTGTGTGTGTTCTCATGTGGTCTCTGAGACTACTCTTTAGAGTAAATGCTTTCTCACAGACAGAACAGCTGTAAGGTTTGTCTCCTGTGTGTGTTCTCATGTGTTTCATGAGAGCACACTTTAGACTAAATGCTTTCTCACAGACAGAACAGCTGTGAGGCTTGTCTCCTGTGTGCGTTCTCATATGGTCTGTGAGAGTACCCTTTCGATTAAATGCTTTCTCACAGACAGAACAGCTGTAAGGTTTGTCTCCTGTGTGTGTTCTCATGTGTTTTATGAGAGCACACTTTTGACTAAATGCTTTCTCACAGACAGAACAGCTGTGAGGCTTGTCTCCCGTGTGTGTTCTCATGTGGTCTGTGAGAGTACCCTTTCGATTAAATGCTTTCTTACAGACAAAACAGATATAAGGTTTCTCTCTTCGGTGACCTTTAAAGTATCTTTTCAAAGTGTTTTTTAAGTCAAATCTCTTTTTACCAAAAGAGCACTGATGTTTCTTCCCTGCAACTCCTTCGGCTCCTGACATGTCCCCATTGTCCACAGTGGCTCTGGTCTCTGGTGCAGACTTGTATTTGGGGGATAGACCTGAGTTTGGTGCAGTGGTGCTTTTTGCTCTGATCTGGATTTGGTTGTAGTGGTCTCCTGCCTCTGTCTCCATCTGTGCAGCTGAATAGCCGATAGGAGTACTCCAGTCTTCATCACCGTCAGTGTCAGAAGAGTGCTCTGTGTCTCCCTCAGTGTCGGGGTGGACATGCGTCTCTGAGCTGATGCCCTCTCCCTGTGTGTCCTCTCTGGGGACATGTGTCTCTGAGCTGATGTCCTCTCCCTGTGTGTCCTCTATGTGGACATGTGTCTCTGAGCTGATGTCCTCTCCCTGTGTGTCCTCTCTGTGGACACATCTCTCTGAGCTGATGTCCTCTCCTTGTGTGTCCTCTCTATGGACATGCGTCTCTGATTTGATGTCCTCTCCCTGTGTGTCTTCTCTATGGACATGCGTCTCTGATTTGATGTCCTCTCCCTGTGTGTCTTCTCTATGGACATGCGTCTCTGATTTGATGTCCTCTCCCTGTGTGTCCTCTCTGTGATCAGTTTCTTTTTGTTGAGGCAGTGAGGACTCTTCTGTCTTCACACAGCCATCATTGGACTCAGGGACAGACCTGAAGAAAATCAAAAACAAAAAGTTTGGAACAATTGTCCTCTGAGGAGAATCAATCTCTGTGTCTGCATAAAGTATTCTTATGTATAAAACATAAAAACCTTGTACATGGGATTCAATCAGCACTTTATACTTCTGGATATTCTTAAATGTCCCGGAATTCAGATGTATTTCTAATCTGATCATATTTTATAGTAAATTGTGTTGAACGTGATGGGACTCACTCTTGCAGCTCCTCTTCTTCCTGTTTGACGTGCTCTTCTTCTGGCTCCTCTTTAATCTGTGGAGTGTCTGGGATTTCCTGTTTCAGAGCGAGACCAGGACTCAGAGAGGACATGTGGACACCTGCAGGAGACAATGAGCAAACAAAGATGAGAATTACACATACACAAACATAAATATTATTTATCGATGAAGTTGTTGTTCCAAGTCATAGACTTTGGCCACAGAAACATAGAGAAAGTGTCAGCAGTCACCTCCAGTCTCTCTCTCTCTCTCTAAAACCTTCAAATCAGGCTAGAAATCTAGGAGTAATAATGGACTCAGACTTGAACTTTAACAGCTACATCATCAAATCAATAACATCTGCAGCTTTTTACCATCTAAAAAAACAATGCAAAAATCAAAGGTTTACTGTTAAAACCAGACTTAGAGAGACGTATCCTGCATTTGTCTCCAGTAGGTTAAACGACTGTAACGTTCTGCTCACTGGCCTCTCCAAACGAGCCTTAAGACAGAACAGTACATCCAGAACACTGCTGCTTGGGTCCTGACTAGAACCAGGAAGTACTTCACACATGTGTCCTGTGTCTCTGGCTCCTGTGGCTCAGAGACTTTAAAGCAGCTCTGTGTGAAGAAGTCTCTCCATGAACCAGAACCAAAGTACATCTCCCACATGTTAGAGCCATATGAACCATGTCACACTCTGAGGACTTCAGGGACCGGCCTCCTGCTGGTGCCAGAGTCAGGACTAAACATGGGTAATCAGTGTTTCAGTTTTCTGCAGCTAAAACCTGGAACATTCTCCCTGAAGATGTAAGACAAGCCTATACTTTCACAATGTTTAAATCCAGGCTCCAAACATTTCTGTTTATCTGTGCATATGATGAAAGGGTTTCATTCTGCACTCTTCTGTTTTAATGGTAATTTTATGATGATTATTTGTGATTATTTATGTTTTGATTTGTGTGATTTTAATGTCTCTCTTATTCTGTAAAGCACTTTGAATTACTTTGTGTATAAACTGTGCTACACAAATAAACTGTCTTTGCCATTTAGTCCAAATTTTCTGAGATCAGGATTGTGTCCACACACTGAATGTTCAGTTCCCCTAATGTTAAACCAATGGAGATTTGAACATGTTAAATACAAACCTTAGTGTTGATTCAAAAGTATTCACATACTATAATGTGATGGATGTGTTTAGCAGCAGCTTATCGGGCTGTGGCGCGGCTCTTTTAGACTTGTATTGTTGTTGCTAATACGTGTCTATGGACGTACGCCACATTTGGACAGTAACGCCAAGTTTTGGAAACATCCCGAGCTTTAAAGTTCTACAAGCTGTGTTCATATAGACACGGCGTAAAGTTTCTATCATTTGGTTTTTCTCCTCATTTCACACAGACGCTTTAACACGTGTCTTGGACATATCAGACTTACCGGCTCTGGTCAGCACGACTCCCGGGGTCAGAATCGAGTCCAGGAGCCATTGCTTCCTCTCGTTCTCCTGTTTGGAACGAAACAGTTCCTCCTCATATTCTGCTGTGATTGTTTCAAACAGCACATATATGTCTTCAGCGGCCGCAGACAGACGCTCCTCCACCAAAGCTCTCAGCCTGTGGCCTCTAGACATTTTACAAACCGTTTGGTTTTGGCTCTTTGTCTGTTTTCCCTCACTTTTCTTTCCTAGCTGCTTGTCACAGTAAAAAAGCTCGCTTCTTCTGGCGCTACTCGCTGTGGCCGCGTGGCGTGTTGCTGCCGCGCACTGGTCGCCCGTGGTACTGCAGCAGAGGGACGTTCACGTCTGCAACTGGACATTATTATTGAGACAGACAAAAGAATATCCATTACTGTACTATATTGAGGGGTCGATCTGGTTGATCTTTTGAAAATGATTGATACGAAAGGTAAACACATAAACAACACGTAAATCATAAGACATAATAGACATATTTGCATGTATGGACAAAATGAAGGGGGTGGGTATAGAATGTAACTGTCTTGAATGGGTGGCCAAACTGAATGAAATAATGGGGACTGTGTAATTAATGCAATGTGCAATATTTCAATATTTTGTCTGGTGCAATAATGGGAAGTGTGCAGTGAAATGTAATGTGCAATTTTAACTGGACCCTTTTGTGACAACAGACGGAAATTAGCCTTTGGCTATAATCTGGTATGTTTATATTCATGTTGAACCATGTTTGTTCATTAACAAATAAATACAATTAAAAAGTCAGTTACTTTAGACATCCACAGTCCACATGGGGCCACTCTTCAAATAAAGCGTCCCTCTATTTTGGTAAATCCATGAGCGTCACGTGTTTCCTTTAGTCACGTGGTCAGCCCAAACTAAATATTTGCCTCTGTTGGAGCTTTATGTTATGCTAATGCTCAAGAGTGCAAATATCCCAACTGAGGCCTAACTTTGCTTTGAGCCTTTGAATATTCTGTCTGATCAGAGTCAGGCAATAGCTTCATTTTTAATCCTCTGCTGCCTACAATCAGGCCAATGTTATAGCACATATGTTATAGTTTTTGGATTGATATAAACTTGTTATTTGTTAAAGTACATGACTAATCATGACTGGGTGATACACAGACTCAGTATAAACATGTTCAGCTCCAGTACTTCATGATACACACTGATGTGTGAATACATTCTCTTAAGTCTGTCCTTTCAGGTGTATTAACTACAAGTAATGCTGCACTAATCCGTATTCCAACTTGTCATGTACTGTTAAATAGTTCATCAGTATTATGAAAATGTTATTTTAATAAGACAACAAAAACAGATATTCATTATTATTAGGGCCAAGCTTGAATGTGCAAGGAGCGTGTCATGAACGTGGTTTGGTTAAAAATGTGAATATGAACCTGAAAGAGCCATTTTGAGGATGTTTGCACCACCAGCCACTGTGTGGCACTGTACTTCCTGTTTGGTCTCACTAGGTGTCTCCAGGTGTGCCTGTAGTTTAATTTGCCACAGGCCTTTTAGTAGTGGCTAATTCAAAAGGGACAGGAAGGAGCACATGGACCTGATGACAAATGCCAGGACAGATACCACAGGCCTATTTAAGGGCTAATTAAGGATGTGTCAGTGCTACAGAGCAGAGGCATACAGTTTTTGTCTGTGGTTGTGGTAGTGCAGAAAATGGCAGTAAAAAGAATTCTTCACTAAACACATGAGTATTGGGCTCTTTAACCACACGTTCTAACACCTTTAAACTCTGTCAGTCTAGTACAGGGGTCACCAACCCTATGCCCGCGGGCACCAGATCGCCCGCAAGGCCTACATGAGGCGCCCGCAGGCCGCTTCTAAAAATAGTAATAACTCACTAATGAGCTGCATCTAAAATTTTATTTATTTTATTTTATTCTGTTGCTATTTTTTTTAAATTACCCTTACATTTATATAGATTTAAAAATGACAACATCTTAAAAATATATTCATTATACATGAAGTTTAGAAAAGTTAAGGTGAACTCTGACCTCCTCAGGTCAAAGGTCAGTATTGTGCGCGTGATAAAACCAGGGCTCCGCTCGCGAGCGCTGTGAAGATTAGCTCTGAATGTAGTTTCACGACTGTAAAATAAACCTGTGTGTGTCTCATCTGCGGCGCGACTGTGGCGATGGCAAAGCGGCACAATGTGGAGGGACATTTCACTACGTGTCACAAAAGTTACTGCGCTAACTACCACCAGGACGTAAACTACGGGCAGGAAAGGCACGTGAGCTAAAGACAGCTTCAGGTAAACAACATTTTTTTTCACGAGACCAGAGAAAAGAAAAAAAAAAAATCATAAAAAGCAACAGAGATTTATTTAAAAATATGCAAGTTGATTTTTCTTTAACATTACATAATTGATAACTTTTTGAAACATGGTGGAAAATAGTTTGTTTTGTTAAAAAGGTTTGTCAGTGGCCTGTGAAAATGGGACACTGAGATGAAGTGATCACCTGAAAATTTAATAAGTACTGAGATTTATAAAGTTAAAGTGCTGAATACTGATATCTGTTTCCCACCTTGCTGTCATTGTTGATTGTGAGAAATCATGAACGTGATCAGTGTTTTCAGAGATGATTATCATTAATTATTATTAATAATGTATAACTAAGGGCAAACTGAGCATATTTGTCATTTCAGAAGAGCGAATCAAACTGGTAGCCCTTCATATGACTCAGTACCCATGAAGTAGCCCTCGGTTTCAAAAAGGTTGGTGACCCCTGGTCTAGTAGCTGGTGGCACAGGGCCACTGGCCGATACACAACCCAAGAACAAAAGCAAAATACTTTGTGAAGATGCTGCTGAAGCTGGGTAAGAGTGTGTCATTATCCACAGTGAAACGAGTATGACACGGGCTGAAAGGCCAATCTGCAGGAAGAAGCCAAAAACACATTAAAAAGCCAGATTACAGTTTGCAAATGCACACAGGGACAAAGATCTTTATTTATGGAGACTTATCCTGTGGTCTGATGAAACTAAAATTGTGTACAGTTTATTAAATAAACCAGACTCTTTGATTCAAGACAACTTCTGTTGAATTTATATTTTTAAAGGATTTAGTTTGTCTTATTTTTGTCTGTTCTTTGAAAATACCAGATTTTGTACTTTATTTAATGTTTTGTCAGTTACTTTTACTTGAGTAGTCGTTTTCTCACTGCTTGGTACTTCTTTTTGAGTACTATTATTTGAAATAACATTACTCTTACTTACATTTTTTTTTTTGTTTTTTGGATAGTTTACACCTCTGCCCACATGTGAGATGAAAACTTACATCATGTCATTTGCTCTTAGAGATAGACTGAGGAGCTCGGTCACACGGGAGGAGATCAGAGTAGATCTTCCACATCGAGAGGAGCAGCTGAGGTGGTCTCTGTTCAGGACGCCTCCTCAGCTTTTCCCCCTTTTTAAGAGAGGGGAAAGTTTCATGCACGTGTGGCAACAGTCACCCACTGAGGGTACGTTTGGGGAGAGAGACGTGAAGAACGATTGAAATTATTTTATTTGAAAAGTCGTAAATATTCAAATTCTAATATATGGCTAAAATAGAATAAAGTTAAACAAGACAACTAAATTTAGGAAGACATTATAACATTTTAAGTTAAAAAGGGAGAAAATACATTTTATTACAAAAACAAGCTAAGAGTTGAGTTTCTAATTAAAATAGGCCTAGGAGTAAAAAAACAAAACAAAAAAAAAACAGTTTAAAATTACCAAAAACAAAATAAGCTAGCTGGGGCCACCAGTGGTGAGCAGACTATCAATCAATCAATCTTTATTAATGGCCATACAAATAAATTGGTGTAATTTGCTTCCGGTACAGCATTTACAAAGCTCACATCTGTGTCAGACATACAGCACATAAAAGACAACAACAGTAACATCAGGACATACATGACAGAGAAGTGTTCAGTTCATGGTTTGATTAGGAGTCCTTATGGCAGATGGAATAAAACTTATTGTTAAGTTATTGAATCTTACAGGCTTAGCTGACAGAGATCTGTAGCGCCTCCCTGAGGGCAGGAGGGTGAAGTAGTGATGTAGAGGATGGGATTGGTCTGAGGTGATCCGAAAAGCTCTTTGTGTGATGCATCTAGGGTGTGCCCAGGGGAGCTACCACATACTCACCTCAGTGGACACAGCAAACGGCCCAGCAAAATGAAAAGTGCACAAAACTAAACTCGTGACTCCAGTGCTCTTAATCAGTGGTCCCCAACCACCGGGCCGGGGACCGGTACCGGTCCGTGGCGCATTTGCTACCGGGCCGCCGACCAAAAACAGTAAATAATTCATCACCGCATTTTCTCCGAAGTGACTTTTGTCCGCTCCTCATGACACGCTCATAAGCTCGTCCGTATGTATATAATGAAAATCCTGATAGGAAATCGCCACATAAATCCATTTGATTTAACGACGAGTTTATTATATCTGTGCTAGATGTGCGTCCGCTGCCGACAGTCAGAGCGTCAGGGCAGAGGGGAGAGGAGAGAGGAGAGGAGACCTTGTGAGTCTTAGCGGCACAAACATGCAGAATCTAAAGGAAAAAACAGCTCTATGTGAAATATTAAGGTTTCTTGACATTGACTCCATATTCTAAAATGTTTGAAATGTTCATGAAAATAACACTTTATAAATGTATTTGTGGCGTATCTGAATCCTTTGAAGGCTCCTCTGTGCTTTAGTTCAGTGTGGAGCGTGAGCGTGAGTGAGAGGTGACGTGCGCGTGCATGTGGCGTGTGGTTGAGCGAAGAAGCGACGTGAGTCTAGAGTGATACCTGGAAAAAGACGGTGGAACTGATGTGCAGTGTTGGGAATCTTACTTCAAAAATGTAATTAGTTATAGTTACAAGTTACTTCTCCCAAATAGTAACTGAGTTACCATTTAAGTTACTTTTTGGAGAAGTAACTAGTTACTAGGCAAAGTAACTATGCCGTTACTATGCCGCCCCGGGCCGCAGTAAAATTGTCAAACGTTGACCGGTCCGCGGTGAGAAAAAGGTCGGGGACCACTGCTCTAAATCACATGCAAAGGTGAGGGAACCTCACCAATGTGCCTAGCCCAACCACCAGAAGGCACCCATCATCGCTGAAACAAAACAAAATCATTACAACTTGACAAATACCTTATCTCACTTCTCCCCCACTCACACCCTGACACCTTTTCCAAAAATGTTCCAATTTCAGAAAAACTACAGTTACACTATCACTATCCCAGTTGCTTAACCACATCATTTTATTCTCTATTTTTTTTCCAGTTTAAAATGCCTCTGTAGCTGCAAACTCTTTAGTTGGCCAAATCAGAGTATAACTAATACATACATATAAATGTAGGACATAAAGACACCACTTTGAAAAGTAAATTTTTTATTAGAAAGTAGCCATTTTATTGGTATGGCACATTTAAAAACGTGAGTTGCGCCAAAGTGGGAAAAGCAACTTAATTTAAACACAAGTTGACACAAAATAATGTAAAACAATTTCATAACAAAAGAATAAGTTATAAAAGAATAAAAATAAAATGGAAGTGATCAAATTCATCCAGATAAGTGTCACAGAAAAGGGGAGTGGGGGTTAGAGGAAGGGGGTAAGCGAGGTTCACAAAAACTTTACGTCACATCCACACAAATGCATTACACAGACAAATCCAGCAGATACTCCAGACACCCCAGACATGTGGGTGTTGACAACCTTATCACGGGGATACCACCTACAGGTCCGAGGCCGGCCTCCTGTTTTCGGCCAGGTCCGAATGACTGCCATTTCAGACCCGGCAAAATCCGAGGCACTCAATCAAGAAATAGCAACCTTGCTGGAAAAGGGTGCAATTGTACACGTAGACCCTCGGCAGGATCTGGGGTTTTTATTCAAGATACTTTCTTGTCCCGAAGAAAACTGGCAACCTCCGTCCAGTTTTAGACCTGCGAGGTCTCAATGTGTTTTTTAAAAGTCATGCCTTTTCACATGCTATGCACCTCAGAGGTGCTTCAGGCACTTTCCCCAGGCGAATGGTTCACGACCATTGATTTGAAGGATGCTATTTTCATGTACCGATCGCACGCAATCATTGGAGGTTCCTTCGCTTTGGTTTTCAGGGGAGACTTTTTCAGTTCAGGGTCCTCCCGTTTGGGCTGTCCCTATCACCCAGGGTGTTCACTCGAGTGGTGGCAGCGGCCTTGTCTCCCCTGCAGGCACGGGGTTTGAAGATTCTACCTTACCTCGACAACTGGTTAATTTGTGCACCCAGCGGCGACCAGGCCATTCGCAACACAAGGCTTGCACTCAAGCATGTGAGCCGCTTGGGTCTTTGTGTGAAGGACAAGAGCAATCTGGTCCCGACACTGTCTTTTTGGGGATGGCCTTAAGCACTGTCACCATGGTTGCTTGCCCTTCGCCCACAAGGGTCGACAACATCATGGGGATGCTGGGTGCATTCCAGGAGGGAGAGGCCCTGCCCTTCCTGCAATATCTCCAGCTTCTGGGCAGGTTGGTAGCAGCCTCCAGTGTAGTTCCGCTGGGGCTACTTTCATTACGGCCGATGCAGATGTGGCTGAACAGGCTGCAGCTGGATCCAACTCGGGTCGCACACAGACGCAAGAGGCTGTGTGTGTCTCCCCGGTGTCTGCACTCCCCGTCTCAGTGGAGAGACAGACATTGGATCCTACAGGGCGTCCCGTTGGGGCCTCTACCGTCACGGAGAGAGGTTGTGTATACGCATGCGGGGTGCAACATGGCAAGGTCAGGTGATACAATCAGAATCAGAATCAGAATCACTTTTATTGATCCCTGAGGGGAAATTCTCTTCGTTCACAGATCCCAAGACCACAGAATAGAAATTTAAAATAGAAATTTAAAAGAATAAGAATAAATATAAAGTGTCACACAAGTATATATAATAAATAATAATAAACCAGACAAAAGTCTTGCAGTTCCTTCAGATATGATTTAGTTTGTCTTATTTTAGTTTTTGAGAATATCACACCAATTCTTGCGTTATCACACCAATTCTTGCGTCTTTGCACTGGCTTCCTGTTAATTTTAGAGTTGATTTTAAGATTTTATTGTTTGTTTTTAAAGCTTTGAATGGACTGGCCCCAGATTACATCTCGGACCTCATCAAAATTTACACCCCGGCGCGCGCTCTGAGGTCTGAGGGCCAGCTCCAGCTCGTGGTGCCTAAGACCAGACTTAAAACCAGAGGGGACAGGGCCTTTTCTGTGGTTGGACCTAAACTGTGGAACGCCCTGCCCCCCCACGTTCAAACAGCTCCCCCTGTAGAGTGTTTTAAATCTCGTCTTAAGACCCACATTTATTCTCTGGCTTTTAAGACCGCGTGAGTTGTGTGGTCCCCTGTGTTTTTTATTTATTTTTATGTGTTTTATTGATTTTATGTACAGTTATTTATTTTTTGCACTTTTATAGAGTTCTTATTTGAGTTTACTGGTTTTACTTTTGTAAAATTAGTCAAATTAAATGAGCACCTATTTATTTTGATTGTTGTTCTTTTTTATTTTGTCTCTGTGCAGCACTTTGGAAACAATTTGTTTATGAAATGTGCTATATAAATAAAGTGGATTGGATTGAAGTGGATATCAGATTTTGTACTTTATTTAATGTTTTGTCAGTTACTTTTACTTGAGTAGACGTTTTCTAACTGCTTGTTTTCTCAGTTTACTCACGTTTTCTCACTCGCACTACTTCTACTTGAGTACTATTATTTTGAAATAACATTACTCTTAATTACATTTTTTGGATACTCTACACCTGTGCCCACGTGTGACTAGATGAAAACTTACAGCATGTCATTTGCCTTGAGAGATAGACTGAGGAGCTCGGTCACACAGGAGGAGCTCAGAATACATCTTCCATGTCGAGAGGAGCCAGCTGAGGTGGCATCTGTGCAGGATGCCTCCTGGACACCTCGCTGGGGAGGTGTTCCGGGCATGTCCCACCAGGAAGCGGCCTCAGAGATGTCTCTCGGCTGGCCTGGGAACGCCTTGGGGTCCCACCAGAGGAGCTGGAGGAAGTTTCTGGGGTGCGGTAAGTCTGGAAATCCCCGCTTAGACTGCTGCCCCCGTGACTTTGCACCGGATGAGCGGGAGCAAATAGATAGATAAAAAGTAACATGGTGATGTAAATATGTTCTATGTTAGCAGTTAATACCCCATAGAATTACCCCCTCTTTAAGAGAGGGGGGAAGTTTCATGCACGTTTTTGAGTGTGCCATGTGAGAGGGAGAAAGAGAGGGGGAGAGAAAAGAAAATATAATGGATATAAACTGTACACATTTCAAACTAGAAATGTAGTTGTTGGTCAACCATGGCTCCACAAACATAACAATAAAAATGGGTGCTTTAGTTTAAAGTGGGTAGGCTCAGAAATTACACAGATATTAAGCACACACATTTATTTTTTAGTTTTAACAGTATATTAAACCATAACATAAATATAACAGAATCTTTCATTTTGAACAATTGGCTTTTGTTGTAACACAAACATAGGCCAAAACCTTCAGTCACGCTCTGTTCAACCTATTTCTCTCCTGTGTGAATTCTCATATGACTTTTCAGAACGTTGCTGTGGGTAAATCGTTTATTACAGACAGAACAGCTGTAAGGTCTCTCTCCTGTATGTGTTCTCATGTGTCTTGTGAGATGACTCTTTAGAGTAAATGCTTTCTCACAGACAGAACAGCTGTAAGGCTTATCTCCTGTGTGTGTTCTCATGTGGTCTGTGAGATGACACTTTCGATGAAATGCTTTCGCACAAACAGAACAGCTGTAAGGTCTGTCTCCTGTGTGTGTTCTCATGTGTACTGCGAACTTACTCTTTGAATTAAATACTTTTTCACAGACAGAACAGCTGTAAGGTTTCTCTCTTCTGTGAACTCTAAAGTTTCTTTTTAAATATTTTTTTAAATCAAATCTCTCTTCCCCAACAGAGCACTGGTGTTTCTTCCCTGCAGCTCCTTCAGCTCCTGACATGCCCCCATTGTCCACAGTGGCTCTGGTCTCTGGTGCAGACTTGTATTTGGGGGAAAGACCTGAGTTTGGTGCAGTGCTGCTTTTTGCTCTGATCTGGATTTGGTTGTAGTGGTCTCCTTCTGTCTCTGTCTCCATCTGTGCAGCTGAATAGCTGATAGGAGTACTCCAGTGTACATCACTGTCAGTGAGGGAGACACGGAGCACTCTCCTGACAATGTCGGGGTGGACATGCGTCTCTGAGCTGATGTCCTCTCCCTGTGTGTCTTCTCTGTGGACACGTGTCTCTGAGCTGATGTCCTCTTCCTGTGTGTCCTCTCTATAATCAGTTTCTTTTTGTTGAGGCAGTGAGGACTCTTCTGTCTTCACACAGCCATCATTGGACTCAGGGACAGACCTGAAGAAAATCAAAAACAAAAAGTTTGGAACAATTGTCCTCTGAGGAGAATCAATCTCTGTGTCTGCATAAAGTATTCTTATGTATAAAATATACTAACCCTGTACATGGGATTCAATCAGCACTTTATACTTCTGGCTGTTCTTAAATGTCCCTAAATTTCGTGTTGAAAGTGATGGGACTCACTCTTGCAGCTCCTCTTCTTCCTGTTTGTTGTGCTCTACTTCTGGCTCCTCTTTAATCTGTGGAGTGTCTGGGATTTCCTGGTTCAGAGCGAGACCAGGACTCAGAGAGGACATGTGGACACCTGCAGGAGACAATGAGCGAACAAAGATGAGAAATACACATGCACAAACATTATATTTATATATTATATATATATATATTATATATTATATATATATATATATATATCTATATATATAATATATATATATATATATATATATATATCATATATATATATATATATAATATATATTATATATATATATATAATATATATATATATATATATATATATATATATATATATATATATATATATATATATATATAATATTATATATATATATATATTATATATATATATATATATATATATATATAATATATATATATATATATATATATATATATATATATATATATATATATATATATATATATATATATATATATATCCTGCATTTATCTCCAGTAGGTTATAACGACTGTAACGTCCTGCTCACTGGCCTCTCCATATATATAAAACGAGCCTTAAGACGGAACAGTACATCCAGATAGAACACTGCTGCTCAGGTCCTGACTAGAACCAGGAATATACTTCACACATGTGTCCTGTGTCTCTGGCTCCTGTGGCTCAGAGACTTTTAAGCAGCTCTATGTGAACAAGTCTCTCCATGAACCAGAACCAAAGTACATCTCCCACACATGTTAGAGCCACATGAACCATGTCACACTCTGAGGACTTCAGGGACCGGCCTCCTGCTGGTCCCAGAGTCAGACTAAACATGGGTAATCAGTGTTTCAGTTTTATGCAGCTAAAACCAGTAACGGTCTCCCTGAAGATGTGAGACAAGCCTCTACTTTGACAATGTTTTAAATCCAGGCTCCAAACATTTCTGTTTATCTGTGCATATGATGAAAGGGTTTCATTCTGCACTCTTCTGTTTTAATGGTAATTTCATGATGATTATTTGTGATTATTTATGGTTTTGATTTGTGTGATTAATGTCTCTCTTATTCTGTAAAGCACTTTGAATTACTTTGTGTATATAAACTGTGCTACACAAATAAACTGTCTTTGCCATTTAGTCCAAATCCAAACTTTCTGAGATCAGGATTGTGTCTCACACTGAATGTTCAGTTCCCCTAATGTTAAACCAATGGAGATTTGAACATGTTAAATACAAACCTTAGTGTTGATTCAAAAGTATTCACATACTATAATGTGATGGATGTGTTTAGCAGCAGCTTATCGGGCTGTGGCACGGCTCTTTTAGACTTGTATTGTTGTTGCTAATACGTGTCTATGGACGTACGCCACATTTGGACAGTAACGCCAAGTTTTGGAAACATCCCGAGCTTTAAAGTTCTACAAGCTGTGTTCATATAGACACGGCGTAAAGTTTCTATCATTTGCTTTTTCTCCTCATTTCACAGAGACGCTTTAACACGTGTCTTGGACACATCAGACTTACCGGCTCTGGTCAGCACGACTCCCGGGGTCAGAATCGAGTCCAGGAGCCATTGCTTCCTCTCGTTCTCCTGTTTGGAACGAAACAGTTCCTCCTCATATTCTGCTGTGATTGTTTCAAACAGCACATATATGTCTTCAGCGGCCGCAGACAGACGCTCCTCCACCAAAGCTCTCAGCCTGTGGCCTCTAGACATTTTACAAACCGTTTGGTTTTGTCTCTTCGTCTGTTTTCCCTCACTTTTCTTTCCTAGCTGCTTGTCACAGTAAAAAAGCTCGGTTCTTCTGGCGCTACTCGCTGTGGCCGCGTGGCGTGTTGCTGCCGCACACTGGTCGCCCCTGGTACTGCAGCAGAGGGACGTTCACGTCTGCAACTGGACATTATTATTGAGACAGACAAAAGAATATCCATTACTGTACTATATTGAGGGGTCGATCTGGTTGACCTTTTGAAAATGATTGATACGAAAGGTAAACACATAAACAACACGTAAATCATAAGACATAATAGACATATTTGCATGTATGGACAAAATGAAGGGGGTGGGTATAGAATGTAACTGTCTTGAATGGGTGGCCAAACTGAATGAAATACTGGGGACTGTGTAATGAATGGAATGTGCAATATTTTGTATGGTGCAATAATGGGAACTGTGCAGTGAAATGTAATGTCCAATTTTAACTTGACCCTTTTGTGACCCCAGCCCTCCTTTGGCTGTAATCTGGTATGTTTGTATTCATGTTGAACCATTTTTGTTCATTAACAAAGAAATGAAATAAAATAAATCAGTTTATTACAGACAGAAAAGCTGTAAGGTCTGTCTTCTGTGTGTGTTCTCATGTGACGTGAGAAAACTCTTTAAGGCAGGGGTCTCAAACTCAGTTTACCTGCAGGCACTGGAGGCGGAGTCAGGGTGAGGCTGGGTTGCATCATTTTTTCCACAAGCAAAGCTTTAATAAAAAAAAAATTCCAGTCTTCTCAAATCTCTTATTTTTACTCCTTACTCCTACTGTCTTCTATATCTGCTGTATTCAGATTCAATGTCTGTCTGTACTAACAGTTCTTTAACCTTCTTCTGAACATGAATTGTCCTGAACATGAATGGAACGTGGAAGAACATGAACTGTTCTTCTGAACATGGTTTCTCTTCCTTATCTAGCTGTATAATTGGTTTGATGTAGAAGCAGGGCTGAAGTCTGAGGTCCGGGCTTTTATCAAGAGTGAGCGTGAGCTGTGGCTCTATCAGCAGCTCGAGAACCACCAGTCTGTAATGAACACGTTTAAACAGAACAAGGCCTGTGCTTCTTACCTGTGAATACAGGCCATTACAGTGTCATACGGGCAATGCCAAAATATCATTAAATGAATTATTAGCATCGCAATTCAGGCATCAAACACAGAATTGTGCAGAAATAATGCAGTAGACAACACTGAATGTGCCATATAATAGAACATTGTGAAGCAGTATCCACTATTCTGTAAATAAATATATATAATAGCATTTTTCCTATCACTGAGGAGTTGGACAACTAATAATATGCAGAAATATAGGCCAATATGTTAAAATAAGTTACTGATGCCAATATTTTTATTATGCCATGTAGGTTTTACTTGGGTCTATCGAGACAAGACATGAACAAGTGAATATGACACAAGAGCTTTATTCACAATGACATTTATATCAACACAAACAAGCCCAGAAGTGCTTCAAAATCCAACCTGAAGAACAACATATAGAAGTGTAACAAACAAAATAGAGGTCTGATTCTCACCTGGGCATGCTAATTATTTGACTAATTTTAAAACTGTTGCAAAAAATATTTTTAAAGTTACTGTACAATAATTGTGAATATTGGGTCCCATAACAAACCAACAGAGACACTTTTTTACAAATGTGATCAGCTCCAGTAACAGCAGAAAGTCAGTAACAAACTTTAAAAACACCAGACTGCACTCACATCTTCTGTAGGCCGAGGCTTCACTGCAGCCTCAACTTTAATTGGGACTACCTAGGAGGCGGTCCAAGGAGCGGAGATAGACGGTGTTGCTGGGATAGGCTTGTACAAATAGGGCTTCGAAGTAGTTAGAGGTGTGGTTGAGGAGGTGGAGGAGGAGGAGGAGGCTGAGGTGTGGTCCTGCTGATGAATCTCAGTTAATCATATTAACTCCACACTTCCCCATATCGCCTGAGTAGTGCTCTGGATCAGGAACATGAACTTCTCTGCATTGCTGGGTTGGAGGCAGGTTAGCTGAATCCAGGAGTTGAGTAGAAGCCAGATTTGTGGAACGGTTTGCAGTGAGATTCTGGAGGATGGCACTGAGCTGGGCAATCTGATTGGCAGAAAATTGTGGCTCTCAATAAAGCCTCAAAGAAGTTGGTCATGCTGTCCATTCTGGACCCTTGGTTGGTGATCGTTCGAACAACTGGGTCGACTGGTGGTTCACCGTCTGCTGGGTCCATAGTGGTCAGTTTGTACTGTCACAATGTATAATATGGACCCAGATGCAGACAACACAAAAAGATTGCTAAATATGTTTTATTGAAGGGGGACTGAAGACCAGAAGACCACTCGATGGCAACCAGAGGAGAGTGGAGTTGATAGTGCATCTGTTGTGGTCAGACACGAGCTGATTCTCCTCTGGTGCTCAGCAGGAGTTAGGCGGGCCCAATCCACCTGCCTGGGATCTTCAGTTAGTGGAACAGACGGCAAAGGTTGAGGCTGGGACGAGCTTTGAGGAGGCATAACTGCAGAGGCTAAAGCTTGATGAGCAGGAGGAGCACAAAGGGCCCCTGTGTTTTTCTTACATCTCCTCGCACGTAGCTGGTTGTCTGAAAAAAAATTACAAAGAGATTAGAGCATCCAAGGAACTTGATTAATTGTGTAAATCAATTTAATCTTTCATGGTCTCACTGAAGCCATACAAATAAGCCCCCCGAAGTGCCTGATCATTTCAACCAGACTCAGCAGCCAAAATTCTAAAATCTATTGAATATTCTGCCACAGTGTGTTGGCCTTGAACAAAATTTCTTTTCGCAGCATTGACAGCAATATCAGGATGGACAAAAACTTTTTTGAACTCCAGGAACAGGAACATTGCAAAAGTACTATCCAACACAGCAAGTGCCCATTCAAGGCCTCTTCTCCTTAACAAACCAGTAAAATATGACCTCGGCTTTGTCTGAAGCAAAAGTCTGAAACTGTTGGCTGAATACTCGAGGACACTGGAGAAGGAAGCCGTTACATTTACCAGTTTCTCCATTACAGGGCTCTGGAGGTGCTACAGGAGAGTTCTAAGCAGCAGATGGTACAGCAGGGATATGATTTGGATTTTTAGGTGTTGGATTAGCAGAAGTCACAACAAAAGCAAGTTTATTGGCCAAATCTTAAACCAATTTCCCATCATGAGTTAACTATTCTCCTAGTGCTCCTGGTGCTTCCATCCAATTTTGGAGAACTTAGTAGGTACTGGAGTTGGAGCAGGTGGGCACTGGAGCTGGAGAAGGCTGAGAGGCACAGACATCTGAGGGTCGCACAAAAAAACACTGTAAGCAAATCCTTCAAAACCGAGTTTAAATGTGAAGAGCTGGGAGTCTTCTCACTGTGGTAGACTGATGATCTGGTAGAGAAGTGGACAAAAGCCCAGGCTGGTTGGGATGTGGGTGTGGGGCGTTCATCTATGCTGTCTTTAAAGAGGCATATTTCACTTCTATTAACTGTTAAAACAGAACATCACACTGGTCATACTGTTACCTTCTGTTTTGAAAATGCTATATTCTCCTAAAACAATGTATGAACATGTTTTATAAGTTTTCCTTTTGTTTTTGACATTCAGAGTCAGCCTTCCCTTTGCCCCCCGCACTAAGTCACTCCCCCTTCAGAGCACTATCACAGCACAATCAGCTGCATCCCACTAATGAAACTACTGCACATCACATCAGGTTTGTATATGCTTTTGTATATTTGTGGAGAATTATTGTATGGGAGCATCGATGATGTAGGTTTGCAGGTGGAGAGTCTTGTACAGGATGGTACAGTTAATCATAAGAAGGGTTCAAAAAAAAGCCCAGGAGCGATCGCTGAAATGCTCAAACATGTATGGATGACATCTAAAACCTCTTCAGGCAGGTTTTTGACATGGTCAAAAGCTCCAAAAGGTACATTTACCACAATATCCCCTCTGTAACCAGGAGAACATGTTGTCCATATGCATTTTATTTTTATTTCATATATATATATATATATATATATATATATATATATATATATATATATATATATATATATATATATATATATATATATATATATATATATATATATATATATATATATATATATACACACACACAACAGAAAGTGCAGAAGGCACTTAAAAAAACACATTATAAACATAACAGTAAAAACAGACAGAGACGGAAAACCCAAGCAAGTCCATCCAAAAGATAAATACACCACAAACGTCATATATGAATACCCTGAAGGTCTTGCAATAAAACGTACACTGGGGAAACAGGGAGGGCTTTCAGTACAAAAAGGGGACATAGGACAGAATGTGAGGAAACAGTGAAGGCGCACGAGCCCCTCCTGACCACTGTAAAAGAGAGAACCACATCATGGACTTGTGCAGAGGCACTTAAAAAAACACATTATATATATCCAAAAGATATATACCACAAACGTCATATATGAAATACACAATAAAAAGTCAACACGGAGAGCACTTGGACGGCGAGAACACCACTGGGTCAACAAACACCGTCGCTGGATTAGGAGGCAACTGAAATAAGAAAACGTGTCCACAGGACCGGAACGAGGGGCCTTTTTTACTCACAAACCTGTGAAACTGTCCTGAAGAAGTCGGACTGCAGGTGGCGCTGTCGTCCTACCTCCACTGTGGGAAGACAGCGGCCGTGTCTGAAAATGAGATGAAAATGTGTTTTCCTCAGTGTATCCGCCATCTTACCGAAATGGGACAGGCCTCCACCACGGAGCGTACTTCCACCGCTCTCTGTGCGCGCACGTTACGTACGTTACGTACGTTATTTTTTAATTCTTTATGAATTGAAGAGTCAAGGTGTCGTTATGAAGAAGAGTCAAGGTGTCGTCGTCGTAGCTGTTTATTTCTGTTTAGATTGAATGAAGTACGAAATTAATATTTCTCTTTGAATATCAACAGGTAAAAATATAAGCTTCGAGGTGATTTTTTTTCCCCCCTAATTATAGCTACTACATAACTTGAAGAAAATGTACCCCGTTCAAACGTAGTAACATTCATACATTCATAGTCTATAAACCAGAGAACACTGATTAGTTGTACATTAAGTGGGATACTGCAGTTTAACGAGTCAGTATTTGGTCCAGGTTTAATTTGATCTGTGGCTAAACGACTTTAATACCAGTACAGGGCGCTGTTTACCTTCTATGCCATGTGGCAGTTCATTTTATTATTGTAAGGTATTTAGTAGCAGTGCAGTTACTTCATTGTTCACTTTACCTGTGGGACTCAGTAAACCCTCGGACTTTATGGCCGTTTCCCAAATCGCCAAAATGTCCGTAAAATCACTGTTCAAAGTTTGTGTCGAAGGCCAATACGTCATTACGTCAGCGCGGTCCCATTTCAACTGACCCGACGAGTGAGGACGAAAATGTCCCTGCGTTTCCATGGAGATCGACCGTGCATCCACGCACACTTCACGCACTGCTATATCCCATCATGCATCGCGCCTACGCAAAAAATAGAAGAAAATGTGGTCCGATACGCAATACTCGTTCAAATGTTCGTACTGGTTTATGTCACCTACAACAGAGCGACATGAAACTGTCAAATCTGAATAAAGATCTGTACAGTTTGAGGATTAAAAACCTCCACAGCTCTGACAAACTCAGGTTTATGTTGCAGAACATTCTTCTGAGCTGGTTTGAGGAAACAAAAGAAGTTACACTGAACAAAGGAATGTGCAGTTATTCCTAGACAATAATAATAGTGATAACACATTATTATCATTAGAAATTACTATTGCAATAATAAGAATAATGTAAGAATGTTTCTGGTGTAAGAGTCAAAAAGGACCAAGAGTTTGAAACATAAAGTCAGAAGATTTAATGAGTTCCACATGTGAAGTGAACAATGAAGCGACAAACTCTCAGGAAAGGACAGAAGAGAGTCCTGAGATATGACTGACAGATTTTATAGGGTCCCCCAGTGTGTGTGTGTGTGTGTGTGTGTGTGTGTGTGTGTGTGTGTGTGTGTGTGTGTGTGTGTGTGTGTGTGTGTGTGTGTGTGTGTGTGTGTGTCTGTGTGTCTGTGTGTGTGTGTGTGTGTGTGTGTGTGTGTGTGTGTGTGTGTGTGTGTGTGTGGTGTGTGTATGTGGTGTGTGTGTGTGTGTGTGTGTGTGTGTGTGTGTGTGTGTGTGTGGTGTGTGTGTGTGTGTGTGTGTGTGTGTGTGTGTGTGTGTGTGTGTGTGTGTGTGTATGTGTGTGTGTCTGTGTGTGTGTCTGTGTGTGTGTGTGTGTGTGTGTGTGTGTGTGTGTGTGTGTGTGTGAAGTGGCACATGGTATAGAAGGTAAACAGCGCCCTCTACTGGTAATAAAGTGGTTCAGCCACAGATCAAATTAAACCTGGACCAAATACCGAATCCTTTATGTACAACTCATCAGTGTTCTCTGGTTTATAGACTATGAATGTATGAATGTTACTACGTTTTAACAAGGCGTATTTTGTTAAAGTTATGTAGGAGCTACAATTTGGAAAAGATCACCTCGAAGCTAATATTTTTACCTGTTAATATTCAAAGAGAAATAGTAATTCCTTACTTCTTTCAATCTAAACAGAAATAAACTCCTGCGACGACGACACCTTGACTCTTCTTCTATTAAATAATAAAGAATTAAAAATAACGCCCTGTACTGCTCCGTGCTCACAGGTAAGAAGGACACCACTTGTTCTTTCAATGTGTTTATTTCCAAAATGATGCTCGAGCTGCTGTTAAACCACAGCTCACGCTCCCTCTTAACATCCAACGCTCTCACATGTCAGCAACTTATTCTCCACTTTTAACACCGAACACATGCATAAAACATCCCACAGCGCCCCCTCCTGACACAATAGGGATAAACAAGAAAACAAATGATTACAGAACCATGACAGTAAGTAACGCACAGAGAGCAGTGGAAGTACGCTCCGTGGTGTAGGCCTGTCCAATATTGGCAAGATCGCGGCTACACTGAGAGTACACGTTTTCGGCCAGGTACTTCGAAGGGTACTTCGAAAAGTATTTCGAAGGGTATGCATCTGGTGAATTGGGACACGGCCGAAGTGTCTGTGGTGCGGGAAGTCTGGAGATCCCTGCTTAGACTACTGCCCCGGCGACTCTGCCACCGGATGAACAGGAGCAAATAGATGGATAAAAAGTAACATGGTGATGTAAATATGTTGTGTGTTAGTAGTTAATACCCATAGAATTGCCCCCTCTTTAAGAGAGGGGTAAACTTTGATGCACATTTTTGAGTGTGCCATGTGAGAGGGAGAGAGAGAGAATATAATGGATATAAACTGTACACATTTCAAATTAGAAGTGTAGTTGTTGGTCAACCATGGCTCCGCAAACATAACAATATTACCTAAGGTGCTTTAGTTTAAAGTGGGTAGGTTCAGTAATTACACAGCTGTTAAGCACAAACATTTATTTACTAATCTTAACAGTACATTATATTATAACATTAAAACTATAACAGAATCTCGTTTTCATTTTGAACAATTGGCTTTTGTTGTAACACAAACATAGACCAAAACCTTCTGTCACGCTCTGTTCAACCTTTTTCTCTCCTGTGTGAATTCTCATGTGCTTTCAGAATGTTGCTGTGGGTAAATCGTTTATTACAGACAGAACAGGTCAGGTCTGTCTCCTGTATGTGTTCTCATGTGTTTTGTTAGAGTACTCTTTATAGCAAATTCTTTCTCACAGACAGAACAGCTGTAAGGCTTGTCTCCTGTATGTGTTCTCATATGGTTTTTAAGATTAGTCTTTTTAGTAAATGCTTTCTCACATATAGCACAGCTGTGAGGCTTGTCTCCTGTGTGTGTTCTCATGTGTTCTGTAAGAATACTCTTTAAACTAAATGCTCTCTCACAGACAGAACAGCTGTAAGGCTTATCGCCTGTGTGTATTCTCATGTGTTTTGTGAGATTAGTCTTTTTAGTAAATGCTTTCTCACAGACAAAACAGCTGTAAGGCTTGTCTCCTGTGTGTGTTCTCATGTGGTCTGTGAGAGTACTCTTTTGATTAAATGCTCTCTCACAGACAGAACAGCTGTAAGGCTTGTCTCCTGTGTGTGTTCTCATGTGGTCTGTCAGACTACTCTTTAGAGTAAATGCTTTCTCACAGATGGAACAGCTGTAAGGCTTATCTCCTGTGTGTGTTCTCATGTGTTTTATGAGAGCACATTTTAGACTAAATGCTTTCTCACAGACAGAACAGCTGTAAGGTTTGTCTCCTGTGTGCGTTCTCATGTGTTTTATGAGAGCACATTTTAGACTAAATGCTTTCTCACAGACAGAGCAGCTGTACGGTTTGTCTCCTGTGTGTGTTCTCATGTGTTTTCTGAGATAACTCTTTAGAGTAAATGCTTTCTCACAGACAGAACAGCTGTAAGGCTTGTCTCCCGTGTGTGTTCTCATGTGGTCTGTGAGACTACTCTTATGATTAAATGATTTCTCACAGACAGAACAGCTGTAAGGTTTCTCTCTTGTGTCAACTGTAAAGTGTCTTATTAAATTGTTTTTTAAGTCAAATCTCTCTTCCCCAACAGGGCACTGGTGTTTCTTCCTTGCAGCTCCTTCAGCTCCTGACATGTCCCCATTGTCCACAGTGGCTCTGGTCTCTGGTGCAGACTTGTATTTGGGGGATAGACCCGAGTTTGGTGCAGTGGTGCTTTTTGCTCTGATCTGGATTTGGTTGTAGTGGTCTCCTTCTGCCTCTGTCTCCATCTGTGCAGCTGAATAGCTGATAGGAGTACTCCAGTCTTCATCACTGTCAGTGTCAGAAAAGTGATCTGTGTCTCCCTCAGTGTCGGGGTGGACATGCGTCTCTGAGCTGATGTCCTCTCCCTGTGTGTCTTCTCTATGGACATGTGTCTCTGATTTGATGTCCTCTTCCTGTGTGTCCTCTCTGTGATCAGTTTCTTTTCGTTGAGGCAGTGAGGACTCTTCTGTCTTCACACAGCCATCATTGGATGCAGGGACAGACCTGAAGAAAATCAAAAACAAAAAGTTTGGAACAATTGTCCTCTGAGGAGAATCAATCTCTGTGTCTGCATAAAGTATTCTTATGTATAAAATATGCTAACTTTGTACATGGGATTCAATCAGCACTTTATACTTCTGGATATTCTTTAATGTCCCGGAATTCAGATGTATTTCTAATCTGATCATATTTTATAGTAAATTGTGTTGAAAGTGATGGGACTCACACGTGCAGCTCCTCTTCTTCCTGTTTGACGTGCTCTTCTTCTGGCTCCTCTTTAATCTGTGGAGTGTCTGGGATTTCCTGTTTCAGAGCGAGACCAGGACTCAGAGAGGATATGTGGACACCTGCAGGAGACAATGAGCAAACAAAGATGAGAAATACACATACACGAACATACATATTATTTGTCCATGAAGTTATTGTTCCAAGTCATAGTCTTTGGCCCACAGAAACATAGAGAAAGTGTCTGCAGTCACCTCCAGTCTCACTCTCTAAAACCTTCAAATCAGACTAGAAATCTAGGGGTAATAATGGACTCAGACTTAAACTTTAGCAGTCACACCATCAAATCAATAACACCTGCAACTTTTTACCATCTAAAAAACATTGTAAAAATCAAAGTTTTACTGTTAAAACCAGACTTAGAGAGACTTATCCTGCATTTGTCTCCAGTAGGTTAGATACTGTAACGTTCTGCTCACTGGCCTCTCCAAACGAGTCTTAAGACAGAACAGTACATCCAGAACACTGCTGCTCAGGTCCTCACCAGAACCAGGAAGTACTTCACACATGTGACGTGTGCTCGAGTCTCTGTCTCCTGCAGCTCAGAGAATAGACTTTAAAGCTGTGGGGTCTCAGACTCGGTATTTTTTGGCCCCTGCCTTAATATGAAAGTTTAATGTTAGTGCGGCCCGCGAGTTTGACATGTGTGGCACTTTACAGTATTGTATGAACGAACTGAACGAACCTACCAATCACGGTGGGATATATGGGTCTCGGGGCGGGACATCAGCCGGGCTTGATTCAAACAGAGAAACATTTCTCAATGAGTGAAAGTTACAGCAGCGCTGCCATGGAGTGTTTTCTTCTGTGCCTGGTGCCTCGTTGTATTGTTCACTCGACATTTGTCCGAGCCGCTGTGTCCACAACACTTAAAAAAGGTGTTTTTAAGTTGCTGTTCAGCGGGATATTACACGTATATAAATGTACATAAATATATTCATATATTTACACACGCACGTCAATGGCACTTAGAGAGTTCATATGAGGTCTCTCTCTGACAAAATAAATCAAAGTGATGGTTATGTAGTGGGATAAAAGAAAAGTAAAGATCTCAGTGCAGCCTCGTGTGTCTGCGGTCACATAGTGACACCTGTGCATCTGCAATAACAGTCCCCGGTAACCCGGACCAATTACAGGGTCGCACCGTTATTTGTCGGTCATTGGCCGTGTGCCAGTTCGCCTCATGCACAGTTTTAAAGTACACTTCGAAGTGCTGTTCAAAGTGCTCGGCCAACGAAGGGTGCTCCTCCGCCTTCGTGCTGTAATGGGACTGGGAGATAGTCTGCAGTCACATAGTGGCACCGGTCCATCGGCAATAAAAGTCCCCGGTAACCCGGACCAATTACAGGGTCGCACCGTCAGACAAGCTTTAACATTTTCTCACATTTCTCTCTTTTTTAAACACTCTCAAAGTTCAAAGGGGGGGCACAGCCTCACCCAGACGCTGCCTCCAGCGGCCCCCAGGTAATCTGAGTTTGAGACCCCTGCTTTAAAGCATCTCTGCTTGAACAAGTCTCTCCATGAACCAGCACCAAAGAACATCTCCCACATGTTAGAGCCACATGAACCATCTCACACTCTGAGGACTTCAGGGACCGGCCTCCTGCTGGTCCCAGAGTCAGGACTAAACATGGGCAATCAGTGTTTCAGTTTTCTGCAGCTAAAACCTGGAACATTCTTCCTGAAGATGTGAGACAGGCCTCGACTTTGACAATGTTTAAATTCAGGCTCCAAACATTTCTGTTTATCTGCGCATTTGATGAAATGGTTTCATTCTGCACTCTTCTGTTTTAATGGTAATTTTATGATGATTATTTGTGATTATTTCTGTTTTGATTTGTGTGATTTTAATGTCTCTCTTATTCTGTAAAGCACTTTGAATTACTTTGTGTATAAACTGTGCTACACAAATAAACTTGCTTTGCCATTTAGTCCAAATCCAAACTTTCTGAGATCAGGATTGTGTCTCACACTGAATGTTCAGTTCCCCTAATGTTAAACCAATGTAGATTTGAACATGTTAAATACAAACCTTAGTGTTGATTCAAAAGTATTCACATACTATAATGTGATGGATGTGTTTAGCAGCAGCTTATCGGGCTGTGGCACGGCTCTTTTAGACTTGTATTGTTGCTGCTAATACGTGTCTATGGACGTACGCCACATTTGGACAGTAACGCCAGGTTTTGGAAACATCCCGAGCTTTAAAGTTCTACAAGCTGTGTTCATATAGACACGGGGGAAAGTTTCTATCATTTGCTTTTTCTCCTCATTTCACAGAGACGCTTTAACACGTGTCTTGGACACATCAGACTTACCGGCTCTGGTCAGCACGACTCCCGGGGTCAGAATCGAGTCCAGGAGCCATTGCTTCCTCTCGTTCTCCTGTTTGGAACGAAACAGTTCCTCCTCATATTCTGCTGTGATTGTTTCAAACAGCACATATATGTCTTCAGCGGCCGCAGACAGACGCTCCTCCACCAAAGCTCTCAGCCTGTGGCCTCTAGACATTTTACAAACCGTTTGGTTTTGTCTCTTTTTCTGTTTCCCCTCACTTTTCTTTCCTAGCTGCTTGTCATGGTAAAAAAAAAAGCTCGGTTCTTCTGGCGCTACTCGCTGTGGCCGCGTGGTGTGTTGCTGCCGCACACTGGTCGCCCGTGGTACTGCAGCAGAGGGACGTTCACGTCTGCAACTGGACATTATTATTGAGACATACAAAAGAATATCCATTACTGTACTATATTGAGGGGTCAATCTGGTTGACCTTTTGAAAATGATTGATACGAAAGGTAAACACATAAACAACACGTAAATCAAGACATAATAGACATATTTGCATGTATGGACAAAATGAAGGGGGTGGGTATAGAATGTAACTGTCTTGAATGGGTGGCCAAACTGAATGAAATACTGGGGACTGTGTAATGAATGGAATGTGCAATATTATGTATGGTACAATAATAGGAACTGTGCAGTGAAATGTAATGTGCAATTTTAACTTGACCCTTTTGTTACCCCAGCCCTCCTTTGGCTGTAATCTGGTATGTTTGTATTCATGTTGAACCATTTTTGTTCATTAACAAAGAAATGAAATAAAATAAATCAGTTTATTACAGACAGAAAAGCTGTAAGGTCTGTCTCCTGTGTGTTCTCATGTGACGTGAGAAAACTCTTTAAGGCAGGGGTCTCAAACTCAGTTTACCTGCAGGCGCTGGAGGCAGAGTCAAGGTGAGGCTGGGTCGCATCATTTTTTCCACAAGCAAAGCTTTAAAAAAAAAAAAAATCCAGTCTTCTCAAATCTCTTATTTTTACTCCTTACTCCTACTGTCTTCTATATCTGCTGTATTCAGATTCAATGTCTGTCTGTACTAACAGTTCTTTAACCTTCTTCTGAACATGAATTGTCCTGAACATGAATGGAACGTGGAAGAACATGAACTGTTCTTCTGAACATGGTTTCTCTTCCTTATCTAGCTGTATAATTGGTTTGATGTAGAAGCAGGGCTGAAGTCTGAGGTCCGGGCTTTTATCAAGAGTGAGCGTGAGCTGTGGCTCTATCAGCAGCTCGAGAACCACCAGTCTGTAATGAACATGTTTAAACAGAACAAGGCCTGTGCTTCTTACCTGTGAATACAGGCCATTACAGTGTCATACAGGCAATGCCAAAATATCATTCAATGAATTATTAGCATCGCAACACCAGAGGAAACATTAGCAAAGTGGATATTGGTCATCAACCATGTCCGAGATCTACGCTCACGATGATGCTGCATTTCCTCTGTGTTTACAACCACAACAGACGACAAGGGACAAAAGCAAATGTTTGAAACCAGGTGACCTAATTATATATATTGTACTGCATACTATATATCTTTGGGGTGGTCTCCCAACCCGAAGGTCGGAGGATCGAGTCCAGTTCGGACCAAGTTCTGTCGTTGTGTCCTTAGGCAAGACACTTCACCCACATTGCCTAGTATGAAAGTGGTGCGTGTGCGAACGATCGGTGGTGGTCGGAGGGGCCGATGGCGCAAACTGGCAGCCTCGCTTCCGTCAGTCTACCCCAGGGCAGCTGTGGCTACAATAGTAGAATAAATAAGGACTTCAGTGTAGCGCTTTGAGAGGCTTAGATAAAGCGCATTACAAGTGCAGTGAAATGTAATGTGCAATTTTAACTTGACCCTTTTGTTACCCCAGCCCTCCTTTGGCTGTAATCTGGTATGTTTGTATTCATGTTGAACCATTTTTGTTCATTAACAAAGAAATGAAATAAAATAAATCAGTTTATTACAGACAGAAAAGCTGTAAGGTCTGTCTCCTGTGTGTTCTCATGTGACGTGAGAAAACTCTTTAAGGCAGGCATTATTATTATATCGCATTAACCATTTAGCAAATTTAAGTTTTATTTTTTGGTCAAAGCTACACCAGCTTTATGTAGGCAAGAGGATCCTCAAGGATGTAGAGAAGCCCACACTTGCAGACTTCAGCAATGGAATCATTTCACAGTGTGACTGTGCGCTTTACGTGAAAAAGTGCTGCTTTTCCTTTCCTGGGAATGCTTTGCAGGTAGTCATTTTGTCACTTCATCATTATTTTAATTATGTAGCAATAGTATTGCTGTCTCTTTTTGTTTTTGAGACTGTACCTGGCAGCTGTGCATTTCAGTGAGAACACCAGGCGTTCACAAGCTCATGTACAGGGTGTTTTACTCCAAGTATAAAAAGGGAGAAGGTATTGTCAGACCCATCAAAACTGAGGCTACCTTTTGTAAGTAATGGCTCTGTTTAAAACTATTTTACATGCAAAAAAATTTCCAAGACAACAAATATCAAAACTCACAAATAACTTATAGTAGTAATGAACCATCTCTATACCATAAATACAAATAACCTCTGTAACATCAACTCCAAAAATAGAATAAAGAAAATATAAACACACACATTGTAAATAGAATATTTAAAACTGTTTTGCTGTTTATTAAAGGTAACAAATAATTGTCCATTATTGCAGATTATGTTGTTTACCATTTGTCCAGGAGATGCTAAAGACTCCACCTCCATTCCACCTCCACTGTCCACTCAGCACCCCCGTCCACACAAGGCAACTGTCGTCTCTGCTTTTGCCTCACGCTTTAATCCAGCACCAGTCTGAAGCCCACATACTGCCCCTCTTCATCTGGAAACTCTTGGCAGAACCACACAAACTCTGACCCAACCATCCCCAGCACCATGACATGAAACTTGTGCAGTGTCAGTAAAATACTTTACTTCATTGATACAGAGTGCATTGTCGTATTTTTTATTTGATTGAACTTCCAATGTAACGTTTAGCATTTGTGTAACAATAAATTGTACCGTTTCTCTTAGCTGTAATGGGCCAAACTGAGCTTTGAACAAGTTAATGGCATTTTGAATGGAATATACACTGAGACGCACAGGCTCAAATCATGGATGGTCCTCAGTACATGTGGGTTGCCTGGGGACTTGTTCCATTCTGGCTCACACCTACCAAATATATTATCAACAATGTGAGTGTGCATAATATACAGGAAATGGAAACAAGCTTTTGTAAAGTGAACTCACTTTGGGGGTTCTTGACTGCTTCTTTTCTCTACTTGAGCTTCAGATTGTGGTGCAGTTGTCACATGTGCACCTAAAGACACAATATTAACACAATGAACAACAGCAATTGCACACATGAGCCAAAACCACCTGTTTGATCCACAAATAACGTCAAATATTCTGTTTCCACATTCTGAAGGCTGTGCAGTGAGGTACACACATGTGGTTCATGGAGGAGTTTTATAAATGTATCACTTTTAGTCATATTTGATTTAACAGTATTACATAGCCAAGCAAAGTATATTTTTGCTTAATTTCTTTCTCATAGAAGATAAGTGTGTAAATAGATTTGAAAACGCATGAGCAAACGTCACAGATGATTTCATTTATAAGAACATGCCTAAACCATTTATTTCGGGCTGCGTATAAATGCAGCTTTGTTATTACATAATTACAAGTTTATCCACTAACCATTGAGGAGTGTTCATTCTAGACTCTGAAGGTTCCACAGCACATGATTCCATTGTCTAGATGACTACAACAATGGCTGGCGGGAGGGGTGCGGCGCAAGTAAAGAAACACTCCTATTTGCTTCTAGAGGTGTGGCGGAGGTAAAGAAACGCTCACTCAACTAAAGGTAAAAGGTAGCTGTTGAAACCTGAAACCTACCACTACATGACATCACAAGGTGAAACAGAGCATTTTGAGCTTTGGAGATGTACAGACTAATAATAAAGGTTTACTCAAACACGTGTGAATGAAACAAAACAAAACCCCAACATAACACGGCTTAAAACTCGCAAGAATCCATGAGTCATATCTGTGTACTCCCTCAGTGTGCAGTAGGTTCACAGTGGTCCATGGGTGTGTACTAGTCTGTGTGTCTTATACTTGTTCTGATACAGCTCAAGATCCTTCTAAAGATATTAAAGAAAGGTTCATCTCTGTCCTGTGAATGTGACTTTTTAGTACTGATACCTGCTCACATGTGATATAAGTACTTGGAGTGTGATATAAGTACTTGAGGGTGTGATATAAGTACTTGGAGTGTGATATAAGTACTTGAGGGTGCGATATAAGTACTTGGGGGTGTGATATAAGTACTTGGAGTGTGATAAAAGTACTTGAAGGTGTGATATAAGTACTTAATGGTGTGATATAAGTACTTAAGGGTGTGATATAAGTACTTAAGGGTGTGATATAAGTACTTAAGGGTGTGATATAAGTACTTAATGGTGTGATATAAGTACTTAAGGGTGTGATATAAGTACTTAAGGGTGTGATATAAGTACTTGAGGGTGTGATATAAGTACTTGAGGGTGTGATATAAGTACTTGGAGGTGCGATATAAGTACTTGGGGGTGCGATATAAGTACTTGGAGTGTGATATAAGTACTTAGGGGTGTGATATAAGTACTTTGGTGACACATGGAGAGATCCTGACAGTGCTTAGTTTGTGTTTGCAGATATCACACACTCTCCTGCAGCTCGTGTTCCAGCTCAAACACCTGCCTCTGTCTCAGCTCAATCTGCTCTGGCAAGAAGCATCCTTCAAATGTTCAAATGTCTGGTCAGTATTTATGTTTGTCGTTGTTAATAACAGTTAAATGTCATGTTTGTGACCATATGATTTGAATTAGTCCGTTGTTAAAGGCCAATCTCCCCTGAACTAAAGATAAAAGTTAGCTTCATGACATCTTCGTGACATCACAAGGTGGAACAGAGCATTTTGAGCTTTGGAGATGTAGACAGATTACTCAAATGTGTGAACGAAACAAAACCCAACTCTAGGTATGTTTCTGATGAGGTCACATTATAACATGACTTAAAGCTCACAACAAGAGTCAATTTTGGGTAATATATGACTTTTAACATTTCTGGAGCTGTTAGAAGTGTGGTTTTAAAGTCTCTGCACAGTTGGAACAGTTTTTTTGGACAAATTTAAGAATAATCCACTCGGTAGCTCAGTATACAGTACACATCTGTAGAGTGTGCACAGTGTCAAGATGCAATGTGCGATTTGTGCCATCGGTAGTTGAGCTCGGTTGGTGTCGCTGATGTGGTGAGGGCCCCCTAGAGGCTAGAGCCGGCCCTGCGCGTACTAAATGTAATCTAGTACATTGTAGCCAGATTGTAGCCCCCTAAGTGGCCGCTTAGTCTTCTTGTAGACTGGCCTTTGTGAAATAGTGCTTCTTTTGTACTGACCCACTGGCTTCTCCTTTATGTATGTTGATCGATCGCAGGTAAGCTATTTTTCACTGCTTTTGAATTCTTATTATTTGAATCTCGTAATGTTGAATCGGGGTCAAATGAAGGTGGTAGCGCTGGTTAGACTCTGGAGGAGGAGAGCTGTTTAATTCTTGCCACAGCACGGCCTTTCGGTTTAAAGCACCAGTGCACAAATGTCTGGCGTTTTCAGACTGAATGAGTTTTGGCTCCGTCTCCTCATGGTTTATTCACCGCACACTTTTACAGCCCATAGACAAGCTGCTCAGTCTAACTGCTCAGGGTTATTGATCAGAGCTCCACAGCTGCTCCGCGTGTACACCTCCATTTGGGGTCTAAACAAGTTATTTTTTTCTTTCTCAATCTGCAATCTAAGCCTCACATCTGTTAAAGAAGGTTATGTCAATGTTGAAAGTCTCGTTTAGTTAAAGGTGGAGAAACCATGGAGATATTACATAAAATGGATTCTTGTGAGCTTTTAGACAAGTTATAATGCCGTTACTTCCTTAAAAAAACATACCCGGAGTTGTGTTTTGTCTCATTCCAACATCCAACAACTTGTGAACGCTACATCTCATTTCTCTAAAGCTCAAAACACTCTGTTCTACATTGTGATGTCATGTAGTGGTAGTTTTCAAGTTAACCTTTTGTTTAGTAGAGATGGGCAATTCTAGGTCTGAAATCATCCACATGATTCTAGTGAAGGTGTGTGGAGTTTAAAAACACTTCCTGGTGGAGCACTTCCTGTATTACCACCTGATGACATCACAAGGTGGAACAGAGTGTTTCCTGTTTGAGCGAAGAACTCAGCCTAAATATGCAGAGTTTGTGGATGAGGAAACAACATTATAACAAAAAAAAAAAAAAGTGTAATACGGGGCCTTTAAACTTGTCAGTCTCGCCATGCCATGCTAGGTCAGATCTGTGGAAAGGCGGCAAAGCTCCCAGTAAAAATACATGTTAATCAAGGCAGTTTTTTTCAGTTAAAAACATCTGAAACTGTAAGTTGCAGATTTAAGTATCTGTTGGACACATTTGAGAGAAGAGAGGTTTTATAGTGTTCATCCTCTCACTCAACAACAGCGCTGCAAGACAACCACGGCCTTTGTGTCCTTGAGCAAGACACTAAACCCCTCTTGGACATGTGAGTGATTTGTCAGTCTACCCCAAGGCAGCTGTGAGTTAAGTTAAAAGTTAAAACACCAGCGTAGAGTGAATGAATACTGCTATGATGCGCGGCGCTATACAAATCTATAGAATTTCTTTTACATAATTGTTTCGATTACATCTTAGTTGACAAATTACTAGAAGCAGTCTCCAGTCTCCAGATGCAATTGCAGAATAAATGGCATTTTTTTTCAAGTTGCTCTGTCAAATATGATCAAATTCTCTGTTCTAAATATTGACAAAATGCTAAAGTTAAATTATTACCTGGCCCGTATTCACCCTTCTGCGATGAAGTTTGTTAAATGACTCAAAAACGTGACCCCGACTTCTCTCTTTGTAACGACTGTGCTTTGAAACAATCATTTTTCATTTGTATTTATTTTATCAGTAAATATGCTGATGAGATGTGGCTGGCCCCCGGGTCCAATGTGATAAAATGACCATGAAGCTAGTGTGAAGTAGTAATTGTAAAAAAAAAAAAAAAAAAGTGCCCGCGGTCAGCAGTACTTTTATTTGTATGTCTAATTATGAACGCCTCAAAGCTATTCAAATAATATGTGCTCCTTGTCCCTGGGTTCACTCTGGGATACACGCTCCTGCACTTTCCGTACGAGCCTACAGGGTGCACTGAAGTATTACATTTGAAACGGCAAACGGGCTCCTTTCCCTGACTGAACTTGAGAGAGATCTATTAATATTTTTTCTTATCAAATCTTAGAAAGTGTCGAGAACCCAGTGATCCGGTTTGGGAATAATATGTAAAAGTCAGCGCGTGTTATTTCTGCATTTTGATTCATGGAAGACTTTTTTTGTACATTGTTGTTACCAAAGCTGTTAACCTTCCTGTGTCTCTCTAAGATGTTTACACAGCCAATAACAAGCGTTTCTGACATCAGCACAAAGAATGGGCTCCTACGGGAACCCTCAATCAATGGTCCAAATCCCTCATTCATGTTGATTGATGGGAGAGGCAGAGTCAGCAGTGTTTTCACTCATTTCCTCGTGTCCTTGGAGGCTTCAAGTCCCTCTGCTACGCTGCATTTTTATCAGTTATTCTTGACTGGTTTGATTCATGGTTCAAGTTACGTTTATAACTTAGAATACTTCTCGTTTGCAGATGCTGGGCTGGATTTTCTCCAAGCTACTTTATGATGCAGCAGGATTGGTGCAGTCGGTTACGCTTTCGCCCGCTGACCAGAGGGTGATTCACACGTGTTTGGTGTGCACCGGAGACACTTCACCACTAAATGCTGATGCTATTATCCATGCAGACACGTAAGCACCGATCTATGCGAAACTGGTGAGAGTAGGGCTGTCACGAGCACACATTTTGAAGTACTGAAGTGATATATGGCTGAAGTACATAAATGATAATATTGAAACTAGTTTACACCTCTGACATAATCCCACTAAAGCAGGATTATCCCAGGAAAACTATGCTAAATGTGTAATACAGTAAAAAAAAACTGCAATAAATAAATAAAAAATTTAATATGTAAGCACCTTTGTATCTATAATAAGTCATAAAAGTTATGTATTTTATCTTCTACAGCTTAAATCTTTTCGTAGAACAGAAAAATAACAAAAACTTCCCCACTGGTACAAAGAAAAAGTCCCACGATAAATACTGACCCCTAAAAATTATTATTGCATTGGACATATATTGAAGGATAAGTCGAATTACTCTGACAGGGCTAGGTGAGAACCCATTTTAGAATATACAGAATTATATATACACTTTCTATATAATTACTTTTTGTGATTTCCAAAACAAGCGTATGTCTAAATTAATATAAATGAAGGAAATTTTACGCGAAAAGTGAGCTGCTAAGTGGATAGTTCTGTCCACATTATAGCAAGAATCTTTGTTGAAATTGGAAAATGAATCTCACAGTAATAGAAGAGGTGTTTGGTTGCCTGTCCAGCCTAAACCACAGAGTCTGACAACGACACGTGTGGGACTGGAGCCGTATCTTGTCTCCTGTATCTCCTGTATCTTGTCTTGTCTCCTCAATTTCGCATGAGTATTGACCATTCAGAGAAGTGTACCTCTGAACTCTTGTGTATCTCAGGTAAATGGCTTGATGGCGTGATGGCGTGGCTTGATTAAACCGGCCCAAGTAAGTTTATTGTTTGTCATGCCACGAAGGACTGGCAGGTCAGGAAAGGTCTTTGGATTTTCTGTTTGTAGTAGAGACAGACTGGGCCAATATTTGCACTTTTAGCATATCTAGCGGTCTTAAATCGCCTCCACCATTTGTGTTTTTGCTCGCTAACTACCTAAAATATGTATAAAGTTTCATTTGAAAACTTTAATCCAAAGAGGACACAGCACAAAATGTGACTACGCTGCTCTCTTATCCAGTTTGTATTAAAACAGGGTTGAGCGGGTGAGTTTGTAATAAATGAAAATGATATACTTTGGGGAAAATAATCTAAATTGTTCCTACATATCTGACCTAAAAAAAAAATATCGGCAGACAGAGCATATCAGCCATCGGTTTCTCTCTGAAAAAACCCTGCTGGTCCATCTCTAGTTTGTGCTTTCAAGTTCCTGTCTGCAAAGTCTTCATTTTCTCCATGAGTCACTATTGTCTCCATTGTGTGAGTAATGGTGGATTCAAAAGAGCCGTGTTGGTCTTTGACTGAGCAGACGGTTTTAAATAGGAGCAGAACAACACACACACAAGTTACACAACATTTGAAACACCAGAGACCTCTGATTCAGTCTGTGAAACGAGCAAACAAAACCAGGATAGACTCACTTTATGTATTATATTAATGGTGTCGGTGAGAGACTTTTCCAGTCCTGGTTTAGACATATTTTGGCCCGTTCTAATCCTGCTATAGCCCCGGTTTAGTTTTGACCTATTTTGAAATAACAGTGGCATCAGAATGACACTACCAGTCAAACATTTGGACACACTTTTCATTTATTTTTCTTCTTTATCTCCACGATTATTGCATTATACATTCTAGTGATGGGACTTTCGGCTCCTTTATGGCATCCGAATCTTTTGGAGCTGTTCAAAAGACTGGCTCTTTTTACAATTTATTTATATGACAGAAGCAAATGTGATAAGTCATTTTAACAACAAAGTAATCACAGAGAAACGACCAAGGCTTCGATCTGTTTGGAATGGTTTAATCTGAGAGAGGGAGTGAGTTTACGCTTTGGAATTACGCAGAATTGAAATAAAACGTTGCACTCCAATAATAGTTTTAAAACCAACAGTTATTCGATGCCAAATCTGTTTTTTGTGCTCAAATCTCTCACTCGCTCTGCTTCTGTGCTGATTCTTGTTTCGGTTCAGGGTTAATCAGGATAAAAATGCATCAAAAATTGAAAGAAAAAGATTTTGTTCTTTTAAAAATTGAGATCCGATTCCAAACGTTCGTGTTAAGGAACCATTTAAAAGAGCCGACTCGTTCACTCGCTCATCAAAACTACGGCCTGTGCCTGTGTTTAACTTATGTGGTGTTTCTTTTATGGTCACTATGTGGTGTTGGTAAAAAGAGAAAATGAAAAGGACAAAAAAAAATCTATGAATGAACATACGTGGAATAAAAAATAAACTCCAAATAGCCACAATATTGTAATTAATTTATCTCACTGACACGAAACCCCAGAGCAGATTTAAACCACAAAAACTATTCTAAATCTACAAAATGGTAAAAAAAAAAAAAAACACGAGTTGCATTAAATAAACAGTAAAATGATGTCAAATGAAGGTGAGCAAAATAAGACCCAAAATAGCTAAATAATACTAATTAAATCAACAAAAACTGAAAAATCCAGCCTAGTCCAAACTCAAGGAATCACAAAAATGAACTTGGAGAAGGACAGGACTATGACAACGCACCGACACAGGACGAGGAGAAACATGAGGCGAAAACACACCAGGAAACAGGACACAGGTGAAACACTTGAGGGTGCGGCAGGTAATCGACAGACACAAAGTAAAACTCAAGAACATGAGCGAACAGCGAAATTAAAACACATGGACTATAGAAATAAGGCCAACAAAAAACATGGAAAAACAATGAAACGAAGTATGATCCACGACAAATGAAACACTTTTGTAATGAGAAGGTAATAATTCAGCCTTTATGACTTATAGTCCACACAATAAATACTGACCCCAAAAATATATCGTTCCATCTTTCATATACTGAACAATAAGTCGATATAGTGATTATTGTGACAGGGCTAGTCAAGGGTTTGCAGGGCTGTCGACAAAACAAAGGGTAACTACTTTGAGGATTTAAATATAAAATTAAAATAATTAAATAAATACTTTTTTTTTTTTAATTGAAAAATTGTTGAGTTATAACTATTTTTTAATTTACTACATAATTCCATACCTCTTGCTTATAAAATGTAGAAATGTAGTAAATATAAAGAAAATAAATAAATAAATAATAAAAATAAAATCTTATAAGTTTCTTTCTTTACCAGTTAAACGTGTATCGACTTTCACTGTTACTTTAGGAAATAAGGAACAAACTGTGTCTTTTGTGAATTCAGGCAGCACAGAGCAGTGAAACAGTTGACTTTATAATTACAATCAGGAGTTCAAAGAAACACACAATATAAAAATGTACCACGATCGATTTAAAATTCAGATTGAAAATTTGTCCGAAAACAATAGCACCAATTTACACACTGATTTGCTGCTGTGAGGTTGTCAAATTGATTCAGTATAAAAATGAGCAAACAGCGTAATTTTTCAAGCAAAGTTAAAGCATAATTATTTTTCTTCTCTCAAACAACATAGGAAGTCTTGGTTTGTGCTTGTTGCCAGAGAGAAAAAGCTTTTTAATCATGAGGACAGATTTCTGAATCCAGTCAAACCCCAGCAGGAGGTCTGATCTGGCACCCCGAGCGACTCAAGTGTTGGAGAAGAAGATAAAACCAGAACTTGGACTTGAGTTATTCACAGATAAGTCTCGCATTTCTAGTGCCTTTATAACAAGCACAAACTTCAACTTTCCCTACATGTCAAGTAGGATGCAGCTATTACTTTTAATTGTTTTGAATATTAAAACTGACCATTATTTGAGCAAAGTACAGAGCACTTGGGCATCTCTTCAAAACTCAGACATTTCAGTTTTGGCTGTTTTCAGACGATAGAATGTACAGATGTCAAGACACCAGACTCACCAGAAGGGGGCAGCATGGAGTACGTCTGTATCGATACAAGAAAATCTACAAAATTCAACATCGTTTTTATTAGTGACAGTTAGTTGGAAGTCTTTAACTGCTCTTTTTTTCTCCAGTCACATAATTAAATTATCATATTAACCATGGTCATTCTCTTAAAAAAGATCCAGTAATTGATAACAGGAAGCATAATAGAAAACAGTGATCAGTAGGGGGAGCAATATGACATTTTAAAACCAAATTGGGACTTAATCGAACTTACAATGTGTAAAATTTGGAGAGATGGTTATATCATGTTTTTATTTTTTATTACCAGTATTTTTGGACAAAACTCTTTCATTTGCTTAAAGGTGCACAATGTGACTTTCCCGGGCGAGGGCCTGCCAAATGCTTGGTTCCATGATTAACTTATTTCCATGGAGCCAAGCACAGCACCAGAACAAGTTAGCAGCCAGATTTGTGGTGTCTCTGTTCACAGAAGGTAAAAACAAGGCAAGTTTATTTTTATAACACAATTTGTACATAAAGTGCTTTACATAATAAGAAAGAAAATCACAATGCAACAAATTAAAACAAATAATCATAAAATGAACATTACAATTTTCAGTCATATTTCACAGCTAAACAGAACCGTTTTGAGCTTGGATTTAAACATTGTTAAAGTAGAGGCCTGTCTCACATCTTCAGGGAGACTGTTCCAGGTTTTAACTGCATGAAACACTGATTCCCCATGTTTAGTCCTGGTTTAGTCCTGACTCTGGCACCAGCAGGAGGCCGGTCCCTGAAGTCCTCAGAGTGTGAGATGGTTCATGTGGCTCTCACATGTGGGAGATGTTCTTTGGTGCTGGTTCATGGAGAGACTTGTTCACACTGAGCTGCTTTAAAGTCTCTGAGCCACAGGAGCCAGAGACACAGGACACATGTGTGAAGTACTTCCTGGTTCTAGTCAGACCCGAGCAGCAGTGTTCTATCTGGATGTACTGTTCTGTCTTAAGGCTCGTTTGGAGAGGCCAGTGAGCAGGACGTTACAGTATCTAACCTACTGGAGACAAATGCAGGATAAGTCTCTCTAAGTCTGGTTTTGACAGTAAACCTTTGTTTTTTCAATGTTTTTAAAATGTTGAAAAGCTGCACATGTTATTGATTTGATGATGTGGCTGTTAAAGTTCAAGTCTGAGTCCATTATTACCCCTAGATTTCTGGCCTGATTTGAAGGTTTTAGAGAAAGAGACTGGAGGTGACTGCTGACACTTTCTCTATGTTTCTGTGGCCAAAGACTATGACTTCAGTCTCGTCTGAGTTTAGCTGAAGAAAGTTGTTTTGCATCCACACACTGATCTGTTGGATGCAGTGGCAGAGTGAATCCACTGGTCCATATTCACCTGCTGCAGTGAGACATAGATCTGAGTGTCATCTGCAGTGTAGTATTATTGCTGTGTATTAACTGACCTAGCGGCAGCATGTAGAGATTGAACAATAGGGGTCCCAGAATTGACCCCTGGGGCACCCCACAGGCCAGCGACATTTTGTCTGAGACACATTTTCCAATTTCAACAAAGAACTCCCTGTTTTCGAGATAGGACTTGAACCAGTTTAGTGCCGTACCACAGATGCCCTCCCAGTCCTCTAGTCTCTGTAAGAGAATCCATGATCCACAGTGTCAAAGCAGCACTCAGATCTAACAGGATCAAGACTGAGACTTTGCCTGCATCAGTGTTCTGGCAGATGTCATTTGTCACCTAAGAGCAGTCTCAGTGCTCTTATCAGTCTAAAATCTGACAGGAAAGCATCAAAAGAGTTCCTCATTTGAAGTAAGTTTGTAAGCTGTTGGTAAACAACTTTTCAAGGACTTTGCCTAAAAACTGCTGATTTGAGCAAGGTGTGTTTGAGCAACAAAAACATATTATTGAATGAAAGCACTATAGATAATCTCACTGTGGAGTATTCCAGGCTAAGCAGGTATTGGCTGCTCCACCAATAAAGTTACAAAGTGCACCTTTAAACTGTAGTCTAAAGAAAAGGACGTGTCTTTTTCCCTCTTTGTAGAACTATGACGTTTAGAAGAAGAAACACTAATAATACGTTCTGTGCCAGCTAAGTCTTTTCCGCTGCACTAGCTCACTTGAAACGTTCTATAAAAATCCTTTGGAAAAAATTCAAGGCCATTTTTCAAACAGCATTGCCTTATATTTCATTACTGCAGGTGTCAGCAGGTTTAATCAGGAGAATTTGAGTCCATTTGGCTGTAACTGTCAGGAACCTGGAGCTCTGCTCTTCTGTCTGTGATAGAGGACTGTCTGAAATGCAGATATGAAAACCACATCCCTTTTATAAGTTAGTGGATTCATGTTTTATTTATTTACATAACAAAGAGGGGTTGGAGTGTAGATAATAGTGAGTGGTGCAGTGTAAACACAAGCAGCAGGGTGTCTTGTCTTTGGAGGAGGTAATTAAAAGAATGTATTCTCTCGTACATGTTGCCTGCGTAAATGTGGCCCATTGTATTACTTTTGAAACTAAAAACTTGTGTATTTCTTATCTGCTTCCTGGTTTTCTCACTTAACAAATAGGAGGATTTTGTCATAGTCTTAATACATACTAGGGTTGTCAAAAATATCAAAGATCAGATACTAATCAATACTAAAAGTAGATTTTACTTGAAAATTAAATTGATGATTTTTTCTAAAAAATAAATAAATAAATTTTCGATTTTTTCTTTTCTTTGTTTCTACTAAAAATGTTCTGCAAACTACAGAAAAATGTATTGCAAGTGAGTAAGCAAGCTCCTTTTAATGACTAAAGACTGTGATGTTACATTGTACTGAGAAGTGGTGATATTTAACTCACTGGCCATTGGGGGAAAACCATCTCCATTTTATGAATGAGATAAACTAAACATAACAGTGTTGTTACATTAAACTTGTAGCTGATGTGGGGAAATATTTACACTTTCACATTTAATTTTGTGCCACTGATTTCAAAGTCCGCTCTGGCCCGGTGCTAAACTCCTCTGCTTTTCATTGAGTTACAAACACACACAAAGAGCACATCACTTCTAAGGCTGCGCTCAAAGGCCTGATCAAACCATGCCCCAGATAGTCCCTAAAGTCCCTGCGTTTGTCCAGTGAGAGTGGGACTCTGGACAAACGTGGGGCCTAGTTGGAGCAGATGGGACAAAACACGGCACTGTTGCTCATGTACGCACACATGATTTATGTTTACGAGCCCTGTCTTGCATGCAGAGAGAATAGAGGATAAGAGGAAAAGTGAATGAACTCTGCTCCAAACCTCCACACTCACCTTCATAAAGACTGTGACAGACAGAAGTTTTGAGCCTCGTCTCCTGTTGTCCTCGCTCCTCCACACTGTTGTTTAATCCATAAACTCACAGAGGACTGTCACAGCAGGACTCATATTTGCTTCACTCGTTAAGAGATATTTCATGCCTCTGGAGTTATTTTTTCCGCTAAAGTGTTAGCACAGCTGCAGGAGGAGTGGGCCATAGAAGGCTTTGTATTTCTAATGCAACAAAGTGGTGGAAATAAAATCTAATTTTCTTCCAAACAAATCATTTTGAACTTAAAATTCAAATGATCAATTTAATTGAGTTTTTACCCAGCCCTAAAAAATTATACTAATTTAAGCAAGTAACGATACTGAACTGGAATCACATAACTGTTACAAAAAACTGACTTTTCCTGAACAGTTTCGTCTTGAGTTTTATCAGAACTAGTGTAGACCACATGATGTAATAAAAATGCTATTATTTTGTGTTGAAAATTACAATATTGTCTAAAAAAGAGCTTTTTTCATTTGGGTATCAAAATCTGTAAAGGCTATCAAGTCTATTCTTTAGTATCGAAATTGAGTTTCAAACGTTGGTATTGATTCTTGACAACACTAATACACACTGAAACTACACAAGAAGAAAATGAAACTGTTTTCAAATAATTGTGATTTCCAAGCCCAGAGTTGTAATGATTTGAAAAGTATTATTTCTCTTAAGCGGTGACCTGAGGAAGAATAGACTTATTATCATGTATCTGTAGTGTTTTGTGATTCATGTTGGAAATCCACTGTAGATGAGAGACATTGTTCCAGGTTTGAGAGGACAGCGCCGTCAGGACCGACATAAAGGCTTTGTTTCATTTTGGTTTGTTTACAATAACAATTATAATTAGATTTTTACAGCCATTAGCAAAATGATTTGTTTCTGAACCACTGCCAGTTGATATAAGGCACCTAATGTTAGAAACAAACAAGCAAACATCTGAAATGACTATAAATGAATTCACTATGTAAGAAATGCAGGACTTTAGTGAGTTGCTGACACAGGCAAAATAGAAATATTAAATGACCACAGTTTATATTTAATGTATAAATGTTTCTGATAGACATAGCTCACAATGGCCTGTAACATGTAGAAAAGCATGAATATGAAAGGCTCATTGTACAAATTGTTTTCCAAATGCATTAATTCAATTGATAATTAGTTTATTAAATTTCAGTTAAATAAACACAGCAGAAAAACTTTAGACAAGGTTTATCCTTCCCTATTTTAATAAAGTTTGGTCACATTCGGTGGGTTAATGAGACTAATTAATAAGATCAATAAGACCAAAGAGCCGTGTGTGGCCTCAGGGTCGTAGTTTGCCCATGTCTGCTCTAGTGTGGTTTTAGAGCTTATAAAAGAGGTATAGCGTGTCCATATTGGTCAAAGTGTGGCCATGGTTAAAGTAAAACAACACTCACTGTTAGGCCAAAAGTGGCTCATTAGCAGTTAGCACAGAGGGCAATCTGTAAAGATGAAGTAGTAAATGCTAAAGGTACTTTTCTTAATTATAGGTGAATCATACCTAACTACACTGATTTTAGTAGAAATTTAAAACAGTCCCTCAAATAAGTACTGTAGTGAAAAAGTAGGCTGTAGACTACTATAAAACTCCCGTAGAACAAATTAGATTCACAGTTGTAGTAGAACCCATGTAAAAATAATGTCTGGTGACAGTATCGGTACTCAGTATCACTCAAAAAGAAGTACTCGTACTCATTTACGAAACGGTGGTATTGGTGCATCCCTAATGCATGTATTTATCAAAGAGGGTACTTCTATTAAAATTAAAATTGTTTTGAGTGGATGAAATAAAATAAAAAAATGTTGTGCCCCCAATGGAGATGTAATTATTGGGCAAAATGCAAAACGAAGATTTTCTTTTATCCTGCTGCCATATCCTGCCTCTACTTTTTGCATAATAATTCTCAGATAAATTACATAAATTGCATGTTTTCCTCGTGCTCTCAGCAGGCCCCTGTTGAAGTGCCACAGAAACCCCACTGCTTCTTCCTGCTTCAGATGAAAAGGTCCTGTCTCCTCCTTCAAGTCTCATGCAAATTTGACCTCCATCAAAAACCTGTACTAAAGGAAGTTATTAGATTATGACAGGTTTAAAGGTGCACTGTGGAACTTTTTATGGATGCAGCGATACGATACTGGCATCATGTATGGCTGCAGATACTGAAAAGTTTGCTGGATCAGATATCGACTTCCGAATATCGGTCCAGTCGATATCCTGGTTAGACATATAAACTGATGTAATAAGACCATATACTGATCGTAGTCGGCCCAGAAAGTCTCATAATTTAATATTTATTTATACAAAGTTGTTCAGCAGTTGACTGAGAGTTAAATAACAGTTACACAGCACATTTCAACCAGTTCTGTCTTATTGAATTTTTGTTTAAAGGAAATAAAATGCTTCTGCACTTGAATCTGATGGACAGTCCGCCACCTGCTATTTCATTAAACATATCTGTAGGAGACAGGAAAAGGGCGCACTGTGTGTTTGCTGCGTGTGTGCGTTTGGTTGGTTGAGAGGCGAGGGGGCGGGGCTCACATGGGCAGCTGCGTGTGCATGTATGTGTGAAAAGGCGGCACAGGTGTTGAGAGTCAGGCCTGAGTAGATGTCATTTTTGCTGACCGCCAGTTCCACCGCCATTTTCTTTGCCAGTTTTACCTCCTTTTACTTACCTTACCATAGCCTGTTATATCCGTCCATGTCCATTCTCTCTCTGCTGTGCTGCTGATAGCTCTTTGCGTGTATGTTCGGTAAAATAAATCGCCACGAAACGCATGTTGGATCTCAGCGTTTGTTCTCAATAAAGTACCAGCGCGTCACAAACTACGAGCCCAGGACCCACTCTGGCTCTCACCGCGGCCTCGAGGTTTGCCCCGATATCCATTTTTATGTATCCCCAATAAAAATACAGGCAATTGATTAAATGCAAGATAGATTAGATAAATGAGTTTACTGCAATACTGTGAAACATTCATGGCAAAATCTATTACATCTCCATAGATGCCAGCAGATGACCAGAAAAGTTACAAAGTACACCTTCAACAATCTGCTTTTCCCCACCCACTCTCACTGGGTCAGCCTCTGTCATGTTCTGAGCGACTGACCGCTGAATTTAACTCGTTATAGTGAAGGTTGAACAACAATTGAAATGATGCCTATAGCTTAAAGGTGCACTATGGAACTTTTCTAGTCCAGGGTTGCTTTTTTATATCAGTTAAAAGTTGTTTCTTTTGCTCTAAGATACCTTGAAAAACATGCATTTTTTAATTTTTTTTTTACTATTAGCAGAGTCGCCACTCCATAGATCATACATCTGCTTGTCTCCATGGAGATAGATAAGTTCAATGCCAGTCTGTGGAACATTCCAGGCAAAGCGATAACATCTTTATGATAACAAGCAGGCAGCATTTCCACTAGAAATACTGCCCACTAATTATGAAAATGTTAAAAACTTGACATTTATTTAGCACTGATAATTTGCAGATTATAATTAAAAATGCCTGAAGGTGACTCTATATTTCAAATACTTAATCTGCTTGAGAGTCAGACACTTCCATATTTGGTCAGTGGTCAATTTTTATATAGCTCTTTTCCACCTTCAAGTCACTCAAAGCGCTTTATATCAAGGAACCGCTCATCCGCACACAGACACTGGGGGCGAGGTGGGTTAAGTGTCTTGCCCAAGGACACAACAACAGCATTCATCTGTAGAGGCTGGATTCACACCACCAACCTGAAGATCAGTGGATTTGACCGCTTTACCAGTGATGTTTTGTTTCGCTTTTTTCAAACGTCGAGAGTGGGATTTGAACCGCTAACATTCGGATCAGAAGATGAACACTGTCACTATCAACTGAGCTACTGTCGCTCACACTCGCACTTCAATTCTAACAAATAACTGCAAATAAGATGAAGGTATTTCTGTATAAAACCAACCGTTATCTCCAAAGTCAGAGTAGATAGAGAAAAGAACTGCTTTGTTGATAAATGAGGTTTGACATTTATCCCATGTTGTGGAGAGTGGAAAAATGCCATGAGAAGTTAAGCACGTTGTCCTGCCAAGTCTTCAGTCTTTGGGTAAAGTGCTGCAGTTTTGTGCCAGTACTATCGTCCCTGAAAAAACTGCATGAAATCCCACTTTTAGTTTCATCTTATGCAACCAAAATATTATAAAGCAGAATCTAAAGTCCCGAAACCTGGACTTTTGAGCTAACGCTGACCCCAAGTTCAAGTAGAGATAGCACTTAGTTTTGAAAATATGCTAACTATATAAAGTATGCTATTTTTTATTTTTTTTTATAATTGTGGTTCCAAAATTTGCATCTAACGTTTTCCTGGTGTCAAAATTGAGGTTAACATGATATTTACACTTATTACTGATGGATCACACAATTATAATCACGGTTATCATTATTGGGATAGTCAAGATATTCATTTTCATCATTATCTCCATCAATACTTAAAAAGCTATAACACCTCCAGGCAGAGCTTTAAAAGGCTCCATCTTCTTTTATTAACTTTTGGATAAAAATAGTGCATCAATTGTATAAAACAACTAGTGCTTTTTAAAGGTCCCATACACAAAGGTCTAAAGTGACTCTTGAGAGCGTTAAGTCATGTTATAATGTTGTTACCTCCTAAAAACAGACCTGAGTTGTGTTTTGTTTCATTCACACATGTCTGAGTAACACTTTATTATTAGTCTGTACATCTTCAAAGCTCAAAATGCTCTGTTCCACCTTGTGATGTCATGAAGTGGTAGTTTTCAAGTTAACAGCTCCTTTTACATTTAGTTTTGTTGAGATTGGCAATTCTAGGGCTGAAATCATCCCAATGATTCTAGTGAAGGTGTGTGGAGTTTAAAAACACAGTGGAGCACTTCCTGTATTACCACATGATGACATCACAAGGTGGAACAGGGTGTTTTCAGTTTGAGAAAAGAACTCTAAATATGCAGGGTTTGTGTTAGTTACCTTGATAAGGCTGCGTTAAACAAGTGTGAATGAAATAAAACACAACTCCAGGTCTGTTTGTGACAATGAAACAGAAAATAGTGTAAATATATTCTCAATGTGGTATCAAAACTGGAATAGATTTTAGTATTGTGACACTAGTCTGTTGTGGTTTGTGCTTGAAAGTAATTTATTTACCTACAGTCACATGTTTGAACATTTCTGATGCGTTGCAAAATTGGGATAGTCACGTCATTGTTCTTCAATACCACAAACAATACTCCATGAAAACCTCTGACAAATCCGCTTCTATTTCTCGTATAGGAAATAGCAGCTTTATACATTCCCATTGTCCACCTCCAGGCAGGGCTTTAAAAGGACCCCAGCCTCCATCCTCTGCTTTTGGATAAAAATAGAGCATCAATTGGACATGGCGGCGTGTCGGTGAGCAGCATGCACACAGTGACACACAGAGAAGTTAATTTGAGTTGATTTTAGGGGATTTCGATTGACTAATGCTGTTATGGAAATGTGGACCACTGGTGTAATCATTTTAAAGCCTGGCTCCAAACGTGCGGGGCTTATAAAGGGTTCCATAGAGTGGGAAAATGTACTTGTTGCCATGTTTTTAAGATATACGAGCCTTCTCACAGTGATGCAAGAGTTTCATTTGTTCTCATTTTTGCTGAAGTGACTGCAGTAGAAAGTATGAAATAAATACATTCATTTGGTCACAATCCATACAGTTAATCCTGGAAGTAGTTGTTAGTTAGTTAGTAATATTTAGTTTACATTAAAACCACATCATGTTTGAATAAATAAATGTCCAATCCTTCAAATCAAATAAATCTGGAGTCATTCTTGAACACATACTCTGCCTTACTGAGGCCTGGCAGCAGCATGAAGTGTATTCAGTTCTCATTGAAGCCTGCTCTCCACGGTATAGTTATCTTGGTAAGACTCGAACAACTGGTGTTGGCTGGGGCTTAGCTGTTTTACACACCGCAGCAACATTGATATATTCCTTCAGTCCCCCTCAAATTTCTGCTCATTTGAAAATCTGGTTCTGAAATGTAACCACCCCATTTCTTCAACAATATGTCTGATTTACCATCCTCCAAAAGCACAACCAACATTTATGTCTGATACACCTGACTTCCTCATCCCCTGTGCACAGCATACAAGAACATTTTGGCAGTTGGTGACTTCAGTATACATAGTGACTTGCTACTGGCATTTTGCTAAACATATCTTGGACTGCCTCAACCTCCAGGAATATGTGAATGTCTCCACACACATCAACGGGCACACTTTGGACCTGGTTATCACTGACTCTGTCCCACTCACTGAGCTCCAGGTCTACGAAGCTGTTGTGTTTCTGACCATCAAGCAGACATCATGAAATTCCCCATTCTCTCTGCTCTCGACAAACCAAAAAGAAAAAAAAAATTGTCTCAGAATCTGAAGAACATTGATGCCACTTCCCTCAGCCATGATCTCCAGTTTCTTACTCCGCCTCCACACTCATCAGGCACTGACCTGGTGGATTTCTACAGTAATAGTCTAACTTCCTCCATCCTGGACTCTCAAGCTCCATTAAAAAACTTACTCTGTGCCCTGTTTCATAAAGGAACTCAGGCAAATGAAAAGATCTGGTCGTGCCCTGGAGCGTGCGTTTCGAACCTCCTGATGGTGCGTAAGTCGGCCTACCGGGAACATCAAAGTCCTACGCCAAAGCGCTCTCCACAGCCAGGTCAGAACACCACTCCACAGTCATCAACCATAACCCAGGTAACTCCAAACAGCTCTATCTTCTCAAACCTCAGCTCACCCCACGTTACAACCCCACCGAGACAAATTGCAACGTGTTCACTGACTTTTTCACTTGCAAAATTGACAATATTCGCTCATCTCTCCCACCTACACAGTTTCACTCAAGACATTTCAACAATATTCACCGCACACAACCTTTCACACTTCTCTCCCACGACACAGCAGGAGGTCGAGAACATCATCCGCAGATCTAAACCATCCCTGTGCTCCCATGACCCCTCCTTACTCCTCTTCTCAAAGCACACAACCGCTCCATCATCCCTCTCATAACAGAAATCATTAATCTCTCCCTTCAAGCAGCCCATGTCCCCCCTCCATCAAAAAACTGCTCTAATCAAACCAGGGCTGGGCTGTGCCATCTGGAGGACTGGGAGTTTTCCCAGTGGGCTGAGGCACTTTTGGGCCGGTCACTGTCAGACCTCTGCAACACCACGTGCAGTCTTGATGTAACGATTCACTGACTGATGCGGGAGTGCCAGCCCCTGTCCCGAGCGGCGGCGCGCTCAGAGGTACTGCTGGTAGTGAGTCTGTTCATTGAAATCACACTGAAATCAAGATATTTTGTGAACGCGATGAATGTTTCCAAGCCAAAAAAGACATTCTACATTCTTCTCTTCATGCCAATTTTTATTTTAAATTGATAGACCTCATATTAAGATAAGATAGGATATGCCTTTATTAGTCCCACTGTGGGGAAATTCCAGTATTGCACCGCACAGTTAAAGAGCAGAAGGAAAATGGAACATGCAATAAAACAAGATAATAATAATAATATTCATGTTGGTTTGGTTATTTTTAGATCAGGAGGCAAAGGAGCAAAAGCTTTTATCTTTAAAAGACATAAAACATGAGTTCAGATGTCCTGCCACAAGTGTGTGAAGCCTGTGGAGTTAAGGGGCCACTTCAGACAACTGCTGTCAAACAGAGGTCTGAAGTGGACAACAAGCACACTCTGGGTCCTACAGGGGAACAAAAAAATAATAAAAAAAATGATTACAATTAGTAACACTGACTTATTAAAAACAGCCAAAAGCTTTAGGTTCTGTGTAACAAGGTCAATAAAAACAGGCCAGCTACAATCCCATAATATTATTAAACAATCTAAAAATCTGTTTTGGATCAAATTACCACAAATTATGCACAAATATTACAATAGTAAGCTTAGCCTATAATATCAACTGACATTTAAAAAAAATAATTTTTTGTTTGTTTGCTTTTTCACACACAGTCACAGTGATCAGGGGCCAGTCCAGACCAAAAAGTCCAGGGATGATTTCTTCTCGCAGTCCAGACCTGAATCAAACCCCTTCTCAAAAAACCCACCCTGGACCCAGTATCCCGTTAAATTACAGATCTATTTCAAATCTCCCATTCATCTCCAAAATTTTAGAAAAAGTTGTTTCCGCCCTGCACAGACACCTCAAATCTAACATGAAAAATTCCAATTTGGTTTCTGCCCTTCCCACAGTACAGAAACACAGAGTCACCAGCGACCCGCTGATGGCCAGTTCCACATCTCTCCTGATTCTTCTCACCCTCTCTGCTGCGTTTAACACCACTGACCGTCACATCCTCCTCCACCATCTGCAGCACTACACTGGCCTCTCTGACACTGTCCTTCACTGGTTCCGCTCCCATCTCACTGAAAGGACCAAATACGTGGTCCTGGGCGGTGCTAAATCCCAGCCCCTCACTGTCACCTATGGAATCACCTGTGGGCTCAGCTGTGGGGTCTCCCAGGGCTCCGTACACGGTCCAACCCTTTTCACCCTCTAAATGCTTCATGCCCATTGGTGAAAATTACACAACTTTAAATCCACATGGAAGAAGTCTGGGCATTTCTGGAAACATTTCTTGTGTAGGCTATTTGTTAAATGTGGACATGTATTCTGGTGTTTGCCTTGTATCCATCGCATAATGCCCTTTCATGCCCACAGTGTAAACCCTGCATAATGCACACAAACTGCTAAATACAATGAATATGAATATGGAGCAAGAGCAGGGACAGGATGCACAACCCAATCTCCTAAAGGCTCCTGAAGTTGACCGCGGCTTAATACATTTAAATCCATGTGTCCTGATGAAATCCAATCCTCTGGAAAAAAGTGTGAAGGCTCCACAGGGATATTATGTCACACTGCCGCCGAATGTCTATACTGGTTAAAGAGTGAGCAGTCCTTTGTGTTGGCGCTTGGTTAAAGTCAAACGGCTCAGGTAATCCCCGGTCTGGAGGGACGGCCTGATTCAGCTGAACTGCACTCTTGATCTGTGGTTTTCCGCTGGCACAGACACCTGCCGCCCCACCACAAACTGCTGTATTCTGTCTTGTTGTGACATTTCTAATAATAAAAACCTTAAAAATATAAAAATAACAAAGAAGTTGTCTTGAATCAAAAAGTCTGGTTTATTGAACCAATTGTGCACAATCGTCAAAGAGCTATTGTCCCTAATAGTGTTGTCTTGCCCTCCACTGAGAAATGAAAATACATACAGTGTATTTATACCATCAACACAATTATATCTGTTTAGTCCAGTCCAAGTGGCTGGAGGCCGCTGGACACACAAACAAGAGATACATCCATGCATAACAACAGATGATATTACGAAGGTTGGGTTAAACAGATCCATAAGAATACAAGTAAAGATTTAAGGTAAAGAAAGCCATAACATCTGAATCCACTAGCTCTGGTTTGGGCAGGTGGTTTGGATCCTCGTAGCTTATACTTCAGTGCACATGCATTTACAAACTGCATGCTATTAATTGCGTCCAGGTGCTTGTCTGTTTGTAAAAAATAAAAAATTAAATGATCTGCTACTGCTGTTAATCATCCTCTTTTATTCACAATCAGAGCCTAATGAAGGCTGCTCTGATTTGCCCCGCCCCCCATCAGATCTGTCCCATGTGAGCGCTGATTGTCATGCACGTGCACATGTTTACTTCTTATAATCCACTTGCCAAATGTGCAGTGAGAACATGATTCGGACCAACTGCAAAAAAATAATTGTCTGTATTCGATCTGTATCAAAAGAAGCAGCTTTTGAACTGGTGTGAATACATGCTAAAACACTATAATTTGATGCAGACAGTACACAGCGGGCTTACTGTTTTGACTTAAAAAACTGCTTATACAAGACCAGGGCAAGACAAATCTTGCTCAAATACATAGAATAAAATCAGGTACAGGCCCTTTAATGCTATAACTCTTTGCAAAATACTGTCTAGCTGGCCCATCGCAACTTTTGGCAATACCCCAGATCTCATCATCTTTGGCCCTTTTCTAAATTCGCCCTGCCAACACTTCCAATTACAGTCCAAATTCAAAGTGTTATATTTAAGACTCTTAATTTTAGCTTGAAGCGTTTCAGGACATGCTAAAATGATTCATATTAGCCCTATAAAATCCACACCTGACAGTCTGCTGCCAACTTTTTAATCAATTGTGAACGCAGTAATGAATATGTAATTAAGACGCCTCTCTATTGATTAGTACCAATTCCCTCTCGGGGCCAGGGATGATTAAGACATTCATTTGGTAAAACTCGCGGCAGAGTCATGTATAGTTCCCACCTTGATGATGGATTCTGTCATCATTGGGGCATACTCTGCTGTAGACATAATGGTAATGGCTGTTCCTGAAGCAGTTTTAGCAGCATTAGTGAGATTATAGGATATAGACGAGCTGTAATAGACGGCCATTCTGTAGGCTATTCTTTCTCATTACATTAGCAGTGAGAGGAGAGATTTTATGTAAGGGCCCATAGGGTGAATCCATTGACTCTTCTACATGTAAAGGTAATTTTAAACTGGGGGCTTTGAGGCTCTAAAATGGGACATGAGCTTGCATTTGAAGTAGTGGTGGATGGATTGGCACTTTGTTATCGAAAAATGAACAGAAAAATGAATGAATGAAGATTTTTCCATTAAGTTCACTCTTGAGTAAATGCATTAGAAGTATACAGTATTCTTTATACTTCTGCAGTGACCCTCCTGCCTGGTTCTTGTGCAGGCTGTTGAAGTCCCATTGAGCTGGACTCCGCTGGGGCCTCATTACAAACTGCGATGGTTTTTATTTCTGTTACAGGAACAAGTCTCCCCCTGAGCTGAGGCCAGAGACAGGGCAGAGAGACAAGGACACGGCACTGTTGTCGGAAGAAGCTGTTAATTAAAGCCGCACTGTGTAACTTTTCTCGTGAAAGGTCCTTCACCTGCTTGTCTCCTGCTTTGCCTGGAATGCTCCACAGTGCGGTATTAAATGTATTTAATCTCTATGTTTCAAGTCAGATCTGTGGAGAGGCAACTCTTCTCACAGGATACACGTTTTTGACATAGACTGTATAAAGAGATGGACTAACTGAGTGTGACGTCACCTGTAGCGTTCAGCTCCAGTCAAATGAAGTTCATCGAGGCTAGAGCAGTTACAGGAGCGAATTTGGAGCAGAGCTTACATATTAAGAATTCCAACTACGAGTATCATAGCAACCAAAGAGCCAATCTAGAGCGAAGCTGTTGAAGATAGAACCCCTTTCCTGCCTGCGCTGCTGGTTTAGGCTAGTGGGTAGTAAAGAAAGCAGCTGATTTGTCTCTTATTAATGTTCATGTCTTAAGTTACGGACACAATAGCGAAATGAAAATACCAGGATCATTTAGAGCAGGTTAATACGAACATATTAAGACCAAAATGACGAGGTTGACTGGAGCAGTTACGGAAAGAGGGTCAAAAGTTTTTCAATGTAAAGTGAATTGGAGCCAGAGGTAATGGAGCTGGAAGCACGTCCATAATCACAGTCATAATCATAATCATAGTTCTATTTGGAACATGGTGGCTAGCAAGTTAGCTATGTCCATATGGTTTTTGCTTGAGAATGTTTCAGAATAAAAACATTATAATGAATTAAATACTAGATATGTTTAAAGCCGGGGTGTCGAAACTTTTCTCATTAAGGGCCACACAGACACAGACAAAGCTGAGGCCAATTGAGGGCCATAGACTTGTCGCCAATACTTGAATCTGTGAATACTTAAAATCGTGTGTTTATTGCAAGTTAGACTGAAGCACTCGACCTTTATTCATGCTCACATCCTCAGTGGGACACATTAAATATTTGATATGAGCTTGTTAAAGTAGATTTTCAAACATATACAGTAAAAAGTACTGTTTAAAGTAATATGGGTCAATTCACCTGGAAGCTTGAGGGCCAAGAAAAAATGGTCTGAGGGCCGTATTTGGTCCCTGGGCCATAGTTTGGGCATGCCTGTCTTCAGTGGAGAGAAGCAGCTGGTGGACTCTTCACCAGAAAAGTTTAGTACACTTTTAAATGTAGAGATTTAGGAGAGACGGGGTACATTTGATGAAATCACACTAAAATTGCCGTAAGATTTGATACATTTGTTGTTTTTTTTTCTCCCCCCAAAAAATATGTGTACGAAGACATGTATTACATTCAAATGTTACAGCGTAAACACCCAAAACTTATGAGCAGTTGAGTCACGTTTCTGACCCTTTGGATACCTGCAGCTGTTTTTAGATTCAAGGACAGTTAACGAGTTGCTAATGAATCTGAGGAGAGCCAAAACAACAAATGTGACATGTCCTGATCAGCTGTGATGAGATAATTACAGCTCTTAATGAAGACCCACTCGACCTGATTCTGCGTCCAGGGAAATCGTCACAGGCACAGCACCAGCAACCGACAGAGACCCAGTGTGTTTGAAGCAGATCTGAAGATGTGATCGTTTAAAGTGGGATAAACATTAGCATGAACCCATCTTATAGTTTTACATACATGAACATCTTATCTAACACGGCTCTGGGGCTGCACTGAACTCAATGCATCGCAATCAAGTACATGGATATACTATAAAATGTTGTTATGATCATGATTCCAGCTTTGATCAAGCTTCCCAGCTTTTTGCTTACAGGCCCTATTTTTTGTCAAACTAAATGCTATTACATCATGTATTGTATGGTGAAAAAGTGCTAAATAAGAAAAAAAAAAGACCAAAATATAATCTATTCTTTTTACAAAACATTTTCTGAGGTAATAAGTAACACAGATGCTCCAAACAGAGTCACCTTTTTTCATCCAATCAGGCATATTGTTACTAATAATCATGGAAAATCAACTGCCTGACACTATCCCAGACCATGGATCTATAATAAGAACGGGATAAGACATTCTCCCTCTGTCCCGGGGCAAGATCGACTCCCAGCAGCTTGGGCCCAGGACGAATTCTCCTATAGAGTACAATGCCTTTTTTAGGAATTCACACTGCCTGGGTCCAACTGACAGGGCATCCACAACTTTCACAAAAGTTGGATATTGTAGGGAGTCTTCTGAATTTTTTTTTAATCGTTAAAGCCCCTAAAAGTTAACTTTTTAAGATTTAGCCCAGCACCGCTCTGAGCCCACCTTAGCTTAGCAGGTTTCTAATGTCACACACTGAGCAGCGCTAGGCCAGTATTCAGGAGGAAATGCAGAAGAACAAACATTTTTTGTCATTTCATGCAAATAAAAACAACAGAATCAAAGCACTTTAAGCACTCAAAGCGCTTTACATCAAGGAACCACTCACACATTCACACAAACACACACACACACATACACACATACACCAGTGCACACAGACACTGGGGGCGAGCTGGCTTAAGTGTCTTGCCCAAGGACACAACAACAGCATTCATCATTCATCTGTGGGTCAGTAGATCTCACTGCTCAACCAATGATGTTTATGTCGAGAGTGAGATTCAAACCACCAACCTTCGGATCAGTGGAGAAATCAGATTTCAGATAGATTAAACTTATGTATCTCCATGTAAACAAGCAGGTTGCTCCATCATCTAAAACAGACATGGGCAAACTACAGCCCGGGGGCCACACACGGCTCTTTGGGTTATTAATCCGGCCCACTGAACGTGACCAAATTATATTAAATAGGTAAGAGTAAACCTTGATGAGAGTTTTTTTCTACTGTGTTTATTCAACTGAAATTTAATACATTTATTATTAATGTAATTAATGCATTTGGAAAACAAATTGTAGAATGAGCCTTGCGCATTCATGTTTTGCTACATGTTACAGGTCAAATCTGTAATGTATATATATATATATATATATATATATATATATATATATATATATATATATATATATATATATATATACACACATATATATAACATATATATGATATATGAATAGCTGTGGCCCGTGTGTCAAAAAGTTCGCCCACCCCTGGTCTAAACAGTCTATAAGTGGACAGTCTAAACTTGTAATCGAAATGCAAGATGGAGTTGTTTAATGCCATACTGTGGAACATTCTAGACAAAGCAGCACTTTACCAGAAAAGTTCCATAGTGCCTCTTCAGATATTAATTTTTTCCATCACTCCACATTTTGCCTGTACATAGTATCGTCCTTTTGTAACATCAAGGTAATCTTATATGTTCGTGAGGTTTTTTTCTTTTAAAAATGTAGGCAATAGCAAAATAGGAAGCAAACTTGAGACAGAAATTATTGATTGGATTTGACCAGTCTGTGTCTGGGCTATCTCTGTCACATGTTCAATAACAATGGGATGTTTCAGACGTGATCTCAAGGTCAGACGCTATGGAAGCCTGTGAAGTTCAAAGAAAATGCAGCTTTGCTTTGATTTGGTGTCGGGTTACTACCTGAGATCTATATGACCGACGTCTAATCCCATCACTGAGATCTGAAATATTTAAAAGCATTTTCAAAGGCCCCATCCAACTTTGGTCTGCCTGCATCACACCGGTCCACTGAGCTGATGGCAAGCAACTTAACAAATATATGATGCAATAGTGAAGGTGGAGGCTATATCTGTCGGGAAAGATAATCCATCTCTGAAAAGAAAAGGTCTAAGGTAAAAACAGTCACCCATTTACAAGACAAAACAAATGGAGCAATACGGGTAATCAGAGTATGCTAATAGGAGTTACATCATGACTATATGACAGAAGGTGACAGTTTATACCTTTGGGTGGTTCAATGGAGTAACATATACTACTGAAAACAACTAGGAAGTGTTAGTTTCACTGTAGTTTGCTTCTCCCTTAAGACAGTTATCTAAAGCCACTCCATGTAACTTTGTCCAAAAAATAGACTAAAACAAAAGCATGGTTTTCATTTTAGTTATTGCACTGAAAAGCATAGAAAAACATGCGTCCTTATTGTGAGCAGGCTTGCATCTCCACAAACCTGACTCTTACTTGGCCTGACTCCAACTTCTTTCCATTGAAATGTTATTCCTTTGGCTATAATATTCCACAGTATGGCATAAAACATAACTTTAAGCACTCAAAGCACTTTACATCAAGAAATCACTCATGTTCCACAATAGCCTGCTATCTTCATTGAGAATTTTCCGAAGTATGGTAAACGACGTGGTTTAAATCAACTGGACAAATTATTGTAGGAGTGAAGATGTTTCGCTGATCATCCAAGCCGTTTCTTCAGGATGATCAGCGAAACGTCTTCACTCCTACAACGATTTGTCCAGTTGACAGATTTAAACTTCGCCTTTTGCTATGGATCAGACCTGGACGACTGAGGGATTACACAGACGTTCCAAAGTATTCTTTTAACTCTGTATTTCCATGGAGTCATGCAGGTGACAACCTCCAGAATGTTGCATACTGTCCCTTTAAGACAGTCCATTGCCAGAACCCTGTCAGAACTAAAGAGGCTGGATGAGTCTTGTACAGGCCCCTGGAAACGTACCATATATTGACCATGAGGAGGAGATGAACCCACTGCGTAGTTTTCTATTGACCACAACACTGAACAAAGACACATGAGCTGAAATCTTTTAATTATGAGATTCAACAACTAGCTCCAAGGTTGGTGGTTTGATCCTATCTTCAGTCACTGTTTTGTTGTGTCTTTGGGCAACACTTTCCACTGACTTTGCTCTACCTGTGAGAACATTTGACCTTTTAGTAACATTTATCAACACGATTTTTCTTTCACCATTGCGTTTTGAATTGCGATTCATGATAATTACTATATCGACAATAGTTTTTAGGCTTAATATTTATGGTTTGGGCCCTTTCTTTGCACTCGTGGGGACATTTTTCTAAATTTTATGTATAGGCCTATATATTTGAGTTGTAGACGGTCCAATAAATAACTTACATGACACATTATACAACTAAATATATCATTGCCCCATTATGTTCGATTCGTTTAATGGACTTAGAAAAGGGTTTACTGTGATTATCATGTTTTAAGCTTATTTTGAAAGTGGTATAAGTTAATTTCAATATTATCATTTATTGTCAATATATCGCACTTGAAATGTTTTTATCGTGGTTGAGATTTTCTTGTTTGTGCAGAAAATTATAGGACTAGAATAGATTATGATAGATGATTCATTGCGCAGCCCTAATTGGAAAAAAAAAAAAAATATATATGTCTTAGTTATCTGCTCTTCACCTGTGTTTCCAACATTCTGGTTTGGTTTCACAGTTAAGTTGTTACGGTTTTCCACCCTCTCCACAAGTGCAGCTCTCATACTTAGCCCTGTGCTCTATTAGCGTGTTGTCTTTGTCCGGTCTAAAGTAATTGCTTCACTTGGGCCTCTCTGCTGTAGCGAGCCAGTGAAGTGGAGTAAACGCCTGTTATTGGTCGTGTCAATAGATTTACACCCACTCTGCTCTTGCTGCCTGCTCAGCACCTCAGCACCACTCGTACATGGCCCAGTAAGTGTTATGTTCGCTGAATAGTATCCGAACGGCCTCTGTCCAAACTAACGCTGGACTGGGCTTGTACTTGGACAGATACGACACTGTACAAATGATGAATGTGGAAAAATGGCCGATACAGCAAAATGGGTTAATATGACCATCACGGCTGCTCGGTTAAAGGAATCAGAGGCTGCCGAGCTCAGATCAATAAACCTCGGATCAAAACTGGAAAGCTATAGTACGTATGGATGGATAGTAGTAGTAGTAGTTGTTGTTAGTATAGTACAGTTTAGATGAAACAAGAAATGCATGGGTCAATATTTATCATGGCTACTTTTCTTTGTACTAGCAGGGACATTTTTTGTTCTTTTTCATTACTACGATAAGCAGTACAATTTTTTTATAGATACAAACTAACTCTTAAGTAGGTCTGTCACGATAACACATTTTGAAGAGTGATATATTGCTGAAGAAAATATAGACGATAAACGATAATATTGGGCTCATTCTGTCAATGGGATGAATTGGTTTCAAATTATTTTAAATGTACAATATGCAAAAAAAGTAAAGGAAATACCTGAATAAAACCCTGTAGTAGTAGTTTGTATCTAGAATGAGTCATAAATGGTACTTATTCAACCATATACAGCTCAAATCACACCATAGTACTATAGTACATAGTACTATTCTCTATATATACCTACGATATATTACTGTACATATATTTCAAAATGTGTTAGTGTGACTGGTCTGATCCATAAAGCAAATTTCATGTTTTATTATAAGGAGAAAAAAAAAAAAATGTGTTTTCCTTTCAATTTTTCCCTGCACTGTCACTAGATGGGGTCCAGAATACACACTTTTTCAATACTTTACGAAGATTGTCACAGGTGATTGAGGTCAGATGGGAGTGATTGACAGATTGATTCGTCTATTGGTCCATTTATATCAAAACAAATATGGCAGCTTACGACGAGGAAAAAAATGAAAGAATAAATGTGACGTTGGATCCCTCTGTATAAAAAGGTAAGGTTTGCGTTATTACTTGAATGTACGTATTATGCTGTCCACTCAGGGCTTGTGAGCTGCTTCCTCAGCTCCTCTTTGCCTGTTCAGAGCAAACTGGTAATGTATGTGTGTAATATGTCTGAGTGTGACCTCTGGGCTCTTTCACTTTATGTTCTATTAGATTTGTGAGGCTTGTACAGATCCTCTCTCTCTTTCTCTCTCTCTCTCTCTATATATATATATATATTTTTTTTTTCATCATTGCCAAGGCAGTTTTGTTGTAAAATAAACATGCCTTGTATTCTCCTGCACTAGTTTTATTGTCTAAATGTATGGCCCTGTATTTCATAATATGGGTTAGAAAAAAACATGATCATTTTAGACCAGAAGAATGTCCACACCACCATCTGTGTCTGGACCAGGTCACGATAAATACTATACCGACTTACCGCTCAATATATGTTAGATGCATAGGCTGTATACAGAAGTGGACTAAGAGAGCGTGATGTCAACCGTAGTGTTCGGTTCCAGTCAAATGATGCTGATCGGGGCTAGAGCAGGTATACTGGACACTTTGGAGTCAAGTTCAATGTGTGGATTTCCGACTGCGAGTATCATAGCAACCAAAGAGCCAATCAGGAGCGAAGTTGTTGAACTTAACGCCCCTTCCCACACATTTAGCGCTGGTTTGGCAGAGGGCAGGCGCTTAACAATGCTGTCAATCAAACCTGTTGATAACACTAGCAGGAGCGACCTTAGGAAAAGAAGGCACCTGATTTGTCTGTTATTCATGTTCATATCTGGGGTTATGGACACAATAGCGAAATAAAAACAGCAGGATCATATAGAGCAGGTTAATACGAAGATTTTAAGACCAAAATTATAAGTCTGACAGCAGCAGTTACAGAGAGAGGGGTGACAGTTTTTCAATGTAAAGTGAATTGGAGCCAGAGTCGATGGAGCCGTAAGTGCATCCATGCTCACTTCCTATTTGGAGGCCGGCGGCTAGCAGGTTAACTACAGTCTACAGTTATATAACATTCTATAATTAGATGGAACAATATTTTTTGGGGGTCAGTATTTATCGTTAGGACTTTTTCTTTGTTCAAGTGGAAAATTTTTGATTATGTTTCTGTACTAAGATGAGTTATGAACTTCTATGACTCATTATAGACAAAACTAACTACTGAAGTGTTGCATTCAGCTATTTCTTTTTTGCAGCTCATATTTTTAACAATTTTGTGCATTTAGAATATTTTGTAGGGGATAATTTCACTTTATGATTTGGCTTCAATATCACCGTCTATATTTACTTCAGCAATACATCGCACTTCAAAATGTGTTATTGTCACAGGCCTACTCTATCGCCATGGAGACGAGCAGCTCACAATAAGAAAAAGCACTTGTAAATTAATAAATGCGAGATTGATAAGTGTATTTAATGCCCTACTGTGGAAAATTCCAGGCAGTGCTTCTTATAACATCTTCACCGAGACAAGCAGGTGGCAGATCTCTTGCTATAAAAGTTACACACTGGGGCTTTAAAGTCTTCAATTTCCACTCCCCTTCACCTCTTGTATCTGTGAGCTCTCAGTAAACAACATTACACACTTTTATGCATGAAGTGAAAAAGCTCTAATTATTTCTTTTATACTGTGGCTGCTGTGGTTTGATACTGTGTCAAACTAATCTATTCTTGCAGAAGGTTTCCCATAAAACTTTTTATTGTCACATTATGAGAGTCTGGGCCTGCTTTGCATAGTGATTGTGATTTTTTTTTTAGACTTCTATTCTATTCTTCTATTATAGCATGTTAAAGGTGTACTGTGTAACTTTTCTGGTAGAGGGTCCGCCTCTTACTCGTCTCCAGGGAGATGTTGCTTTACCTTAAAGGTCCCATATTACACTATTTTCTGATCTATGTTATAATGTTGTTTCCTCATCACAAACAGACCTGGAGTTGTGTTTTGTTTCATTCACATGTTTAACACACAAACCCTGCATATCTCCGCTCTGTTCCACCTTGTGATGTCATGCAGTGAAAGAGGAAGTGCTCCACTGTGTTTTTAAACTCCACACACATTCACTAGAATCAGTTGGATACTTTCAAACCTGGAATTTTCAATCTCTACTGAACTAAATGTAAAAGGAGCTGTTAACTTGAAAGCTACCACTTCATGACATCACAAGGTGGAACAGAGCATTTTGAGCTTTCGAGATGAAGACAGACAAGTAATAAAGTGTTACTTAAACATGAATGAAACAAAACACAACTCCAGGTCTGTTTTTGAGCAGGTAACAAGATTTTAACATCGCTTAAAACTTACAAGAATCCATTTTGTGTATTACAGGACTTAAACATATCTATCTTGCTCCTCTACAAAATAGATATGTTTAATGCTTTAATTCTACATGGGAGGAGCTCGGAGTAGAGCCGCTGCTCCTCCATGTTGAGAGGAGCAGCTGAGGTGGCTCCGGCATCTGTTCAAGATGCCTCCTGGAAACCTCCCTGGGGAGGTTTTCTGAGCATGTCCCACCGGGAGGAGGCCCCGGGAAAGACCCAGGAGACGCTGGAGTGACTATGTCTCTCGGCTGGCCTGGGAACGCCTTGGGGTCCCACCGGAGGAGCTGGAGGACGTGTCTGGGGTGAGGGAAGTCTGGAAGTCCCTGCTTAGACTGCTGCCCCCAAGACCCAGCCCTGGATAAGCAGAATAACATGGATGGATGGATGGATATTTATCTTGTATCAATAAAAATAAAAATGTCTTCTTGCTTTGAGTGATGTCACCTTTCCACAGATCTGACCAGTTACTTGGCATTACCTGCGCGTCTCTGTGGAGATAAATGTAATGCTATGCCATGGAACATTCCAGGCCAAGCTATAACATTTTAACAGACATCTTCATTATTATAATACTGAAACTACTCTATGCCACTGTCACAATAACCCGAGAGCAGATTTAAACAACACAACTATTATAAATTGACAATATTGTTAAAAAACACGAGCTGCAAAAATGTAAAAAAAAAGTTTGCAAATGTAATGAGGCATAGATGTTATTAATTCAGCCTTTTTACAGCTCAAATCTTCATATTCATACAGCCAAAAAATAACCACAAATTTCCCAGTAGTGCCAAGAAAAAGTGCACATGATAAATACATACTAACCTCCCAAAAATACTGGCCAACTACCACTACAATTTCTGCAGTTCAAAGCATCATTCATTATTAGAACTATTACCAGTCCCGTTATTTGAAACAGAATATAGATAAGTGTGTTTTGTTTATGATCAGATAATCTATACATAAACCCATTTCCACTCGTTTTTTGAAAAGGAAACTAAAATTCAAACTGAAAATCGAGCTTGATTAACATGAGGATTTTTTTTCATTTACTTTTCTTATCATATCACCCTGTTTTTACATAACACATTCTCCGCAGAGACACTTACCAACACCCACCACCGGTATCTGAAGATGTCAAAAGCTAAAACCTCTCTCTTTCTTTCTCCAAACACTTTCTCTCAGGTCGAATGCACCTCTGAGCCTTGAAACCATTAAAAGTAATACATAAAACAAGAATCTCTTTAAAACACACCGCGTTCTGGGATCAAGCTCCCCCCCACGTTCCCCCGGGTTGGACTGAATGATGTTTCAAAGCCGTCCCATATAACGCAACTGTTTATTCTCCCTCAGATTTGAAATTACAGCCAGTGGCAAGGTCTACACTGATTAGTACATAGTGGTTCATTAAAATGTAATTAACCCTAAAGGTGTCTGAAGTCAGCAACATGGTGCAGAGCGGTGACTACTCATTTCAAATTAGCCTTTAGACGTTTAAACATCTATACAGTAGAAACAAAAGCAGCGTTAAAGGTGTACTGGGGAACTTTTCTGATGGGGGGCCAATAATGAAGATGTCTGTTAAAAGAGGTAGGTTGCCATGGTACCCAGTGACGTGCGGTGAGGTTCGTGGCTGGTGAGGCACTGATGTCATCACAATCAGATTTACAAACATATAAACCAGGTGTCGGCAAGTTTCTCCCAGTGACTTGGGGACAGAATAAAAATAATTTCAAAATAAAAGTTTAGAAGTCCGTATGAAATAGCTCTAATAGTATGAAATAAAAATCTGGTTTTATATTCTTTTTATCTTTTTTATCCCTAATTTTCAGTGGATTGAAGTCATTAAATTTCTTACCATTTTGTACGTCTCTGTTTGAAAAGAGCGAGTGTTTAGTCCCGTCGTCTGGATCGAACCATTTAGCTCCTTTAGCGTTGGTCTCGGTCCTTTAATTATAACCTCCTGCTTCGACTGAAAGTCCAGTTTAGAAAACTGCTTGAGCTTTAATATGTATCTTCCTCCATTTAAAAAGTAGGGCCAGACAAGAAGAAGAAAGTGAATGCTAAAGTTGACTTGCTAACTCTAAATTGTAGTTTGCGGCCCCTATTCTGCGGGAGTTACAAGAATCCCTGGGCTCAGGAGCGCCCCCTAACATGAGGCAGGGTAACTGCGTGCCTCACCCGGCGCCATTTCACAGCCGCTTAAAGCAGCAGAGCACAGAGCTGAGTGCACAGCAAAGTCAGTCCGCACAATCGGCCTGTGCCTCACCGCGCGTCTCTTCTCAGGATTTCAACAGTAAACAAGATAAGATCAGATATGCCTTTATTAGACCCACAGTGGGGAAATTCCAATGTAAAAATTCAGCGATTTTGAGTAAAAAAAAGAATAAAATTGCAAAGTTAAATAGAAAATAACTTTATAGTACAAGTCATTGGATAAATATAACCATTTCATTTATTTTTTGTAGGGCCAGAGTCCAATTCGGGCAAGGCGATCTAGAGTTCGCCTCACCTGCCTGCATGTCACTGCTGGTACCTTTGACCTTCCCAACAAGACCATAAAACCACATTCACATCTGATTTACACCTGGTTTGATACCAGTGATGTAGACTTGGTTTGATCCTGTAGGTCTGGTTTAGTCCCGGTCTAGTCCAGGTTTAGTCCCAGACACTTCAGACTTCATTTTGATTTGGTGTGTGCAATTGTGAACACAGATTTTAAAAACTAGCAGCTATTGAATTATTGTCATAAAAACCGCTTCACTCCTCAATAAAAGAGCCCGCTCTTATACCCTCAGAAAAGTGACATGCTGTATGGAGCACTTTTCAACAATATATTACACTATGAAATGTTGAGAAGTATAGTTGAAAAATTAAGACGTGTGGGACTTTTTCCATTTGTTAGTTGCAGAGAAACAAACTCAGAACAATAAAGGGATGAAGCAAATATAGCTGAATGTACAGAACAGTTGAGCCCCTGCGATGTCCAAAAACACATTTGTACAGAACATTTTTGCATGTCCCTCATTTACATTTAACAATAAAACATTGTGTTAAAATGCAAACTTACACAACACATTGATCGAAGAAAACCCTTTAAAAATCAGCATTCTTAAAAACTTTGGTGTGACGGTAGTGTGAATCAGGCAGCTATTAAAATACACCCAACTTGGCAACCACTTGACATGAGAAAAGCTACATAGTGGAACTTTAAAGGGCCCATATTACACTATTTTCTGATCTGTTGTAATATTGTTTCCTCATCACAAACAGACCTGGAGTTGTGATTTGTCTCATTCACACATGTTTAACATGCAAACCCTGCGTATTTAGTGTTCTTCTCTCAAACAGAAGAAAACACTCTGTTCCACCTTGTGATGTCACCATGTGGTAATACAGGAAGTGCTCCACTGTGTTTTTAAACTCCACACACCTTCACTTGAATCATTTGGATAATTTCAGCCCTGGAATTGCCAATTTCAACTGAACTAAAGCTAAAAAAAAGTATCTGTTCACTTGAAAACGACCACTTCATGACATCACAAGGTGGAACAGAGCATTTTGAGCTTTGGAGATGTACAGACTAATAATAAAGGATTACCCAGTGAAACAAAACACAACTTCAGGTATGTTTTTGATGAGGTAACGGCATTGTAACATGACTTAAAGCTTACTAGAGTCAATTTGCGTAATACAGAACCTTTAATGCTTTATATTATGGCTCTAATCCTGGTATTGTTATCACTGTTATGTCGTCTTTTAATCTCCTGCTCATGGACCAAAAGTGCAAAAGCCTTGTATCTTGTTGGGCCAGCGGACACTGTGTATCTGTTGTACAGGTCATATCCTCTGACTGCAGATAAGCCTTCTGTTTGCTCTAATCAGATTGTGGTCCTCTCAAAGACTCAATGTGTTTCTCAAAGTGAAATCTGTACCGCGGCCGAGGGGGAGCAAAGATATAATAACAGGAGCCAGGGCCAAGCGTTAATCGATAAGGACACTTCCAAGACACATTTGAGGCGGTTGCTTCAGGATTCAAATGCATTTGCCGGACACTGCTCTTCGGACACTGAGACAAATGCAGAGAGTGAAACATGAAAGTTACAAATGGTTATAAAAGAAAATGTGATACTCGATATAAATGTCACATGTTATATTAGGATGATCAAATTAATCCTCCTTTATGCAACACAATGTCGACTTCAACCAGAAAGCATTTAAACCATTTAATTCATATTATCATGTGGTCTAATACTAGCTGTAACTCTAACACGATTAAGGAAACGTGATGCCTCTGAAAATGGGTCGTTTTGATACTTCTTGTTTCAGACCCTCGTAACAAATATTAAACATCTCTTTATGGCCCTGCTCTGACCCCAGTGGACAAAGATATTCTGTTTTGAGTTAATCTGTTTTGTCTTCTCAGAGTTACTGTAGATTCAGTATCGTTGCAGACTTCACGTCATTTGGCTTATGTCTGTAAATATTGTGGCATTATAAGATGTTAGCTTATTCTATAAACTCATTTGAAGCACTTTAAGTTGGTTTTCCCTGGAAATGTATAATAAAATATAAGGCGCTAATGGTGCTAGCACGTCTATGGGATTTTGCATTCATGCAGAATAAGCACACTGACCCAAAAGCAACACAATCCCATCAGTCCTTCTCTATATAAACTGTTGTAACTATTGCTTTTATTTTGTGTGGATAGATTTATTCTAATTCCAAAGTTAACATTTGTTTTTCATAAAGGAGGATTTGCACTAGTAAAACTGTCTGAAATGAGTTTATTTAGTCTCAGATGATAAATGTGTTCTGTCCGAAATGTTTGAGATTTTGTGGTGTTTTTTACTACTACACCAGTCTGTTTTTACTACTACACCAGTCTGATGTTTTACTACTACACCAGTCTGTTTTTTTACTACTACACCAGTCTGTTGTTTTACTACTACACCAGTCTGTTTTTTACTACTACACCAGTCAGTCTCTTGTTTTTACTACTACACCAGTCTGTTGTTTTACTACTACACCAGTCTGTTGTTTTACTACTACATCAGTCTCTTGTTTTACTACTACACCAGTCTGTTGTTTTACTACTACATCAGTCTCTTGTTTTACTACTACACCAGTCTGTTGTTTTACTACTTGTCATGATCTGCCCGTTTCCTGGAATCCTTGTGTGTCTTGTGCTCTCTCCCCCCTCCCTCACCTGCCTGAGTCTGGAGCTAGGCGGAGCCCCGGGCTCCTCCCACGCGCACCTGCAGCTTGTCAGCCTGATGAGCACCACCTGCCGCGGATATAGTAGCAGCTCTCCAGTCATTCGGAGACAAACCGTCTGCATCTCTCCTGTGAATTACCTAGCTTTGCTCTATTTTTGCCTGTTGCCTGTTTTCCTACGACCTGACTCTGGATATTTTGCCTCCTCAGGCTCCTGCTTCCTGCGCACTTGGCTCCTGCATCTGCTCTCGGACTGTCTCGGACCCAGCTCTAGACTCTGGTATGGTAACCTCACTCCTCCTGCTCCCCTCTTGTCACCTGACTTTGGCTGTAACCCGCTCACCACGCTACGAGAGAGATTCACCCTTCACAACTGCACCTTGTATATACTGCAATATATTGTAAATAAACACTGTAAACTTGCCCCGAGTCTGGCGTGTTGGTCTGTTCACCTGACATTACGACACTACTACACCAGTCTGATGTTTTACTTCTACACCAGTCTGTTGTTTTACTTCTACACCAGTCTGATGATGTGCTTGTCTTTTTAAGACTTTACAATCAGTTTTTTTAAAACCTCTGGTGTGACAGTACTGTGAAGCAGGCACTTATTAAAACACACTTTGCCAACTTGGCAACATCTCGGTGCATAAAAAACTTGTGAAAAGTTGAGTCAGACAGTTCTCGTCACTTTAACAGAGGAACACAACACAATACTAAAAAAGTGTCTTCTGTTACTGCAGCTGTTTGAGGGATAAACAGTGAACAACTGGTTAAAGATATGCTATGTAACTTTTCTGCCCGTCTCCACGATTATGTTATTTCTCTGACTTGAATATATTGCTCAACATACGTGCTTGCACCTCTCCTCAGATCTAATCTGTAACTTTACTTGGTGGCATCACCTGATTGAGCCTTTGACGACAGATGCAGAGTTTAATGCCTTACTCTGGAACATCCAAGCAAAGCGATAACATCAACATGGAGACCATCAGGTCTGCATACACAGTTACATACAGACTTTATTTATTCATTGAAGTTGTCATAGTTATGCTTGTACCATTCCTGCATATACATAAAACATACTGTCACTTTAGACTATGCAAAACAAATGTGTCACAACATGCATCAAACTGACAGAGAAACAAACTACAAAGGCAGATCTATAGGACCCTCAGCTCATTTATTATTCATGTGTTTTCTATGGTGTCCAGACCAAAGGCTAAAGCATCCATATTTTAACATCCTGTTGCCTGTGTGTCAGACTCCCCACACTGTCCATTCCCTCCAATACTGATCAAATATATGTTATATATAACACGATGGGCAGATGGATTAAGTGCTCAATGTGTTACTTATAACCAAAACTCAACCCACTCCTCAAGGGATCATCTCAGTATCTCTACACATTTGATCTTGGACTTTTTAGCTTTGATGTGGTACTGCTAATAAAGTGCAGTGGCAGAGTGGTTAACACTTCTGAGGTGACACAACTACAGTAGCACATCCTCCCTATTCTGGTAGGTTATCATAAGGCTCCTGCTGTTGTGTAAGTTGTAAGTTGGGGAAAAAGAATGCTTTTTTTTCCTCAGATAATACACGTAAATACTTTAAAGATCCCATATTACTCTTTTTTCTGATCTACGGTGTGTTATAATGTTGTTTCCTCACCACAAATATACCTAAAGTTCTGTTTTGTTCATTCACACATGTTAAACAAACAAACCCTGCATATTTAGAGTTCTTCTTTAAAACTGAAAACACTCCATTCCACCTTGTGATGTCATCATGTGGTTATAGAGGAAGTGCTCCACTGTTTTTAAACTCCACACACCTTCACTAGAATCATTTGGATAATTTTAGCCCTGGAATTTCCTATCTTTACTGAACTAAAAGTAAAAAGCATTTTGAGCTTTGAAGATGTAGACCAGTGAGGTGCGGTGAGGTTCATGGTGAGGCACTGATGTCGTCACAATCAGATTTACAAACATATAAACCAGGTGTCAGAAATTTGGCCCCGGGTCAGTTTCTCTCCCAGTGACTCGGGGCCAGAGCAAAAAAGAATTTCAAAATAAAAGTTCCAAAGTCCGTATGAAATAGCTCTAATAATATGAAATAAAAAGCTGGCTTTATATTGTTTTTATCCGTTTTTATCCCCAATTTTCAGTGGATTGAAGTCATTAAATTTCTTACCATTTTGTACGTCTCTGTTTGAAGAGAGCGAGTCTTTCGTCCCGTCGTCTGGAGCAAACCATTTAGCTCCTTTAGTGTTGGTCTCGGTCCTTTAATTATAACCTCCTGCTTCGACTGAAAGTCCAGTTTAGAAAACTGCTTGAGCTTTGATATGTATCTTCCTCCATTTAAGGGCCAGACATGAAGAAAAAAGTGAATCGCTAAAGTTGACTTGCTAACTCTAAATTGTAGTTTGCGGCCCCTATTCTGCGGGAGTTACAAGAATCCCTGGGCTCAGGAGCGCCCCCTAACATGAGGCAGGGTAACTGGTGAAGCACGCCTCACCCGGCACCTTTTCACAGCCGCTATAATGTGCTCAGCCCTTAAAGAGTTAAAACAGCAGCTTAGCTACTGCACGGTCAGTCCATGCGAGGCACGAACGGCCTGTGCCTCATCACGCGTCTCTTCTCAGGATTTCAATGGTAAACATAAAAATTTCAGCAATTTTTGAGTAAAAAAAAGAAAATTGCAAAGTTAAATAGAAAATAACGTTATAGTACAAATCATTGGACAAATATAACCATTTCATAATTTTTTTTCCTCTGTGATGACAGGTGAGGCCCTGCCTCACCCACCTCACCCGCCCACACGTCACTGGTGTAGACATACTGATAATAAAGGGTTACTCACTGAAAAAAACAACTCCAGATGCGTTTTTGATGAGGAAAGAACATTCTAACATGGCTTAAAGCTCACGAGAATCCATTTTGTGTAATATAGAACTTTAAATTAAAAAGGCCACTTTAAAACTGCCAATTGGCTACTTACTGGACAGCAGCAGTAATGATGGCGGCAGGAATAAAATGACAAATCAAAGCTCACATGGACAAGAGAAATGCAAAACCAAACAAAAAACAAATTTGTGAAGGGGGAACTAACTAACTGTAAAAATGAAATATCTTTGAAGCCTTTGTGTTTTGTAAAGTTCAAACACCGACATAGGAGTTGACATAAGCTGCAGCTGGTGGATCAATACGGTGTTGGGGAGTCTGAGCTAAAACCAGGTCACATCTCCACAGGCCTCAAGTTTATCATGGAAACAACAGACAGCTCAGATCCACAAATAAATAAAAGATTGAATTTGCTTAAAACTTCTGAAGACTATCCTTGGAGATAGATGTTTTATACCATACTGTGGAATATTATAGCCAAAGAACAGCATTCCCATAGAGACAAGCAGGTGAAGGTCTTATTTCTGGCCAAAAAGGAGTCAGGTTTGTGGAGAAGCAAGCCCACTCACAGTAAGGATGCATGTTTTCTATGAGTTTTCAGTCCAATAAAAAATCCATAATGAAAACAAAAACAAAAAAAAAACATGCTTTTTTTTTTTGGCTACAAAGTTACGCCGTGTTTAAGATATTACAAAAATAAATCTTATACCCTTCATTATATTATATTTTCAATCAACTACATCCCATTGACTCTGCTGCGTGATTAATGATCAGTGTCTGCAGCCTATGTTGGGTTGAAGTCTATTTCTAGGTTCACTACTCTCCATTTAACCCATTATATAAAATCAATGTAATACAGTTTACATTGATTTACCCTCATAAAAAGCATCTGCGATTAAGACCTTGCTATCAATTTGAATTCAACAAGGCTAGTCTTTACATAGTCCTTTGGGAATAAAAATGTCATCTTGTTCCTCTGTGGCAGTGGGTTGTTTTGGTGCATTATCTAACTTTTCTGGTGGAGTGTCTGCTTGTCTTCATGGAGATGTTATGGCTGTGAATTGAATGTCCCACAGTATGACATTAAACAGATCTATCTAGTAGTTTTTCAGTTACAGTTGTCCTTATTATTCATCTTGAAATACGTGCATTCTTATCAGGGTCGGTTTGCCATAGATCTGACCATAGACCTGGACTTTGTTACCTATTGTTTTGCCTAGAATGTCCCACAGTACAGCTTTAAACACACCTTCCATTTATTGAAAGGTCCTATATTTGGCCTGAGCTAGTAACAAAATTGCTGGCGAGGGGCATTGCTCCTGATCGTTTTCTTATTCTTTTACCTGCTGAACACTGAGGAAAAGTCTCACATAGGAGTATAGGATCGACTGGCCCGGCAAAAAAATTTATAAAATGGGCATACGACAATGCAACCACAAATTGGAAGCCAGTTCTGGAGTAGGCTCATGAGATTCAGAACAGTGATAGAGCTCCATGAGATAAGGCTAAAATTGGCTTGGAGCACAGCCCTATGATGAACAGGAGGTCGGCCATATTGGACTGAAATTCTGTCGTCACTTTTGCTGCCTTTGTATGAAATCTACTCCTGGGTTTTTGTCCAAATCAGCACAGATTTGGCATGACACAGGCATAGATTTTATCTGTTTTTTTTTTTTTTTTTTTTTTTTTTTTTTTATTGGGATACTCTTTATGGTTTTTGCATATCATGTCAGTGAAAGACACCTTCATTTCCTGTTTATTTGATGATTTCTCATGGCCACAGGCAGTGGCATAGAGATTTCAAATTTCAATCAATAATGCATTCTCCCGGCCTAAACAAAATGGACTATGGAATATATGCATATGAAAAGTGTACACTATAGCGCCCCCTATCATAGACATGAAATGTCAATAATATTCGATTTGTACAAAACTTGGGGATTAAAATATAAGTATGAAAAGATGCAAAAAAAAATCTATTATGGATAGGAGCATTTTTCACAACACGGGGGCAAAGATTCTTAAAAAAAAACATTTTAAAACATTTTACACACACATGCTAAGTCCAACCATTCTCAGATTTGAATCATTTTGGCTTCCACTGATTACACTGATATGTCAAACACAATGATCAATGCTAGAGTGCCATCTATACTTCTCTATGCCATCTATACTAGAAAAAAACAAAACAAACTTTGACATTAATTAGTGAAACCTTGCAGATCATTCTGTTACTTTCCTCTGATCAGAAAAGCCAACTGTAAGTGAATAGCACTCTGACTCAAATCAAGCTGTATAGAGGAAAAGCCAAAAAAACATGAACCGAAATGCACCAAAGCTAGCTTGATCCAGCTAAGTGCAAAATGAATTGTCATAGCAGTATGCACTCCCCCTTGAATTGCTACTTTATCACGGTGGGAGAGTTTGCCTACCCAGATGGTCTTGGGACAATGGAGGGAAATTAGCTTTTGGCTATAAGCCAGCGTCTTTACATTTACGTTGCATCATGTCTGTTCATTAGCATGCATTGTCCCAGTCAAATAAATAAATAAATTCTAGGAGCTATGTTACCCGAAGCATTATGGCCCTGGTAGAGTCTTGCATGCCAAACAGGTCCTAGGTGATGGGTCAGACTAAGAGCCATTCACAACACCTCAATGAATACAGTTTTGGCAAGGACTTTGACAATGCAAGTGCCTGGTGGCTGGGCCTTTGTTCAAGGGGACTGGCTGGGCTCTGACCAAAAGGACGACATGGGTCCGCCCTCCTGCAGGCTCACCACTCCCAGAGAGCTTCATAGGGGTTGGGTGAGAACATGACTGGGTAACAGTGGAGGACATGTGTCTCAATGACCCAGTCCATGGCCACAGCATCTGGCTGTGCCAATGTGAAAAGTCACTTTGCCGGGGTGGACAGAGCCTGAGCTCATGCAGGAGGGTGAGAGGTACAGGCTAGATATGATCCACCTCACCTCCACGCACAGCTTGGGCTCTGGCACCCAAGTCCTCAAGAGGGGTTGGACTCTCTGCTTCTGTTAATCACTCTATGTGGTGTAACTGCAGATAGAGCTTCATGTTAGGTTTGGGGACTTTTTTGTTATTTTAAGTCAGTCAGAGGTTGATTGAGAATTTTTACCTATATTTTTGTAAGTGTATTTTTCATAGTTCATTTTTGTTTTGTGTCCAGCAGCCTTTATATAGTGTGAGCTTGGCGTGCTCTTGCTTTCTCTCTGGTCGCCACTCTCCGCTGGTCTCTGTCAGGCTCCCATACGCCAGAGCACGCACATCTATCCGCACGCTCTGGGTCTGGCGCTGCTCCCAGCTGGCATCCCCATGCCTGCTCCTTAGCCTTTGTTAGCTTAGCTTCTTTTGTTTGGCCTGGTTTAAGTTGAAAGTAGCAGTTTTTTCATCCTCTTCTCTGAGAGTAACTGCTGACTACTTACCACTGGAAGTCACAGGCAGTTTCCGGTGAAGTCCTTTTTCAGATTCTAAAACAAATATCCGTGATTGTAGCTCATTAATTTGTTGTTGATAGTTCCGATAGCGTTCACAGAAAGAATTCCTTTAGTTCCTTACCCCAGACATGTCACTGGCTCATCAGAAATTTTCTAGAAAAACATAAAAATGGTTTAAAAGTCTTGGTTTACTTAACTAAGCAAATTTTCCAGCACTGGAATAGGTAAAAGGATTAATAAACAAAGAAAGAAAGGAAGCAACAGGAGCAAGCAAGGTTTGCATCTGCACTCTTCTGTCATGATCCACGCTTCCCTGCTCCTGTTTTTGCCTCCTGCGTTCTCCTCTCCCTCTCCGTCACCTGCCTGACTCCGGAGCTGGGCGGAGCCCTGGCTCCTCCCGCACGCACCTGCAGCCCATCAGGGCAATCAACGCACCTGCGGGAGGATAAAAGGAGCCAGGACCCAGCTCTCTTTGCCAGGTCGTCTGTTCGCCTAACTGTTTGTCCTCATGTCTCTGCTGTGCTACCTGTCCGGTGTCCTGTCCATGTCCTGCTGGTGTCCTGCTGGTGTCCTGTTCTTCACTGCTCTTCACTGCCTGTTCCTGCCCATGTTCGTCTGCCTGTTGGTTCCGCTCGTGTTCCCGCTCAGCATCCAGCCTCCTTGCACTGCTCTGGACTCCCATCTCCGACCCTGTCTCCCGGTACCGGCTGTGTTCCCGTCTCATGTGTTCCCTGCATCTCTGCACCCCTGCACCCAGTTCCTCGTATGTTCTCCCGTCACTTGTTGTTCTGTCAATAAACACCCTTAAACTTGCCCTGAATCCCGCACCTTTGGTCCGCCTCACACCCCACATTATGACATCTTCAGAAGCAGGAAGTACAGCTTTACCAACACTATTTACAGTGCGGGTGAAGAGCTCCTGATCTCAATTGGGATGTTGTCGGAGAGGGAAAGAATACTGTGGTGCTGTCTTGGCTGACACGTCTCTCAGAGGGTGTGTTACAACTACAGGGGAATCACACTCCTCAACCTTCCTGATAAGGTCTATTCCATGGTACTGGAGAGGAGAATCTAATCATCAGTTGGACCTTGGAGGAGCAGTATGGTGGTTGCAGAACACTGGACCAGCTCTACACTTTTAACTGGGTGCTCAAGGGCTCATGGGAGTTTGCCCAACCAGTCCACATGTGCTTTGTGGATCTGGCGAGGGCATTTGTTAATGTTCCTTAGGGTGTCTTGTGGGGGTGCTCCTGGAATACAGGATCCAGGGCCCTTTGCTAAGGGCATGATGATGGGCTCTGCAAGTGCTGCCCTTTATCACCGGTTCTGTTCATTGTTTTTATGGACAGCACTTCTAGGCACAGCCACAGGCTCGAATGGGTCCAGTTTGGGGACCACAGGATCTCATCTCTGCTGTTTTACAGATGATGTCCTGGTGGCTTCATCCAACCAGGACCTGCAACATGATGAGAATCGGCTTCTTCAAATCCGGGGCCATTTTGTTGGTTTTCCGTTTTTGAACGGAAAAGGTGGCTTGCCCTCTCCAAGTGAGTGCAGAGTCCCCTCCCCAAGTGGAGTTCAAGTGTTCACAAGTGAGAAAAGGATGGAGCATGAAAAGAACAGGGTGGGTCAGAGCTGCCGTGATATGGTCACTAAATCAGACTGTTGTGGTGAAGAAGGAGTTTAGTTGCTGTAGGTGCCTAGCCTCACCTATGGTCATGAGCTTTGGGTAATGACAGAAAGAACAAGATCGTGGATACAAGCGGTTGGAATGCCGCTGCTCCTCCATGTGGAGAGGAGCCAGCTGAGGTGGCGTGTGTGTCTTTTCCAGACAGAGAGACTGTGTCTGAGAGACAGACACAGTCTCTCTTTTTTCTTAAGTGCCATCAAAAAATGTCTTTATTTCATGTTTTTTTTACACCTGCTCACCACCACATGGTGGTGCACCCACGTCTGGGGCCAAGCCAGTGGGTATTATGTGCAACCATGCGACTGACAAAGAAGAACCCAGCATGCAAACGCTGGGCGACAGTAGCTCAGTAGGTTGAGTGTTTGTCCACTGATCCGAAGGTTGGCGGTTCAAATCCCGCTCTCTACATGAACATCATTGGTTGAGTGGTTAGATCCACTGACTCAAAGGTTGGCGGTGCAATTCCAGCCCTCACAGATGAATGCTGTCGTTGTGTCCTTGGGCAAGACACTTAACCCACCTCGCCCCCAGTGTCTGCGTACAGCTGGTGTATGAATGTGTGTGTGGATGGGTGACTGGTTCCTTGTTGTAAAGCGCTTTGAGTGCCTTGAAAGGTGGAAAAGCGCTATATAAAGATGTGACCATTTACCATTTCTGAAAGAAATTAGAGGCGTGACTTCAAAGACTGATAATGTAAACAACAACTGAGGTGAATGAACTGCAGCTCTTACTAGAGAAAGCTCTGAGAGAAGAATTTCTAAACTTGAAGGACGATTTTGAAATTGTCTCTCTCAAAGTCATAATGCAACAGCTGGAGGAAAAGATAAAAGCACACCACAGTCGCCCCTCAAATATGTTTGATCCGGAGGTCTCTGTGGTGGTGATGGGTTACTTTATCATGAAAATGAGAATTCGGCTGGTAAGATTAAATAAGTGATTGAGAATGGCTGTGCTTGTGATCAAGTGGTGACAGTGGTTGCACTGAAGAGGACGCGTGCATAAGGATCTGGCCCCGGTGTGGTGAAAGTGGCAGTGCTCCAGAGAAAATCTAACCGAAAGTCTTACGAGAAGTTTAGGAATGTGTACATCAAAACTGCGAAATCGCACATTGTGTCATGGAGGAGAACTTTAAGATGCTTCTGACCTAAATGATTCTTGTTGGATTGCAGGGTTTAGCACAGTATGAGACATTTTGAACCAGGGTGTAGCACAGGTGAGTGTGACCTGCCTTTCCGAAATCAGGAGAATTCCACTCTACAGCTCAGTATTTCTTTGGTTGTCAATAAAATGGTCCTCTCCACACTCCACCGGACTGTCTGCAGACAGGAGACATGTGAGACAACTAAGATATTATTCAAAAATAAAAGATTAATGTCATAACCCGGCTCCTAGCCATGCCAGAAAATACACAAAACCACATATTCAATGAAATAAAGTTTATTTAACAAATTAATTCATTTAAAGCAAGTTTTAATGAGGTTTGAATGTCTGTAAATGTTCAGGGGTGTAAGTGCGAGTATATGACTTGAAAGGTGTGTGTGTGCGATGTTGGAGCAGGATGAGCCAGAATGAGCTTTTAAAGGCGCAGTGCGTCGAGCTTTTGCTCCCCCACGCACCAGAACTGCACCAACCAAAATATGTATTAAATATATTGATACAAACAAGTCATGAAGTAGTAGTTTTCATGTTAACAGCTACATTTTACCTTTAGTTTTGTAGAGACTAATAATTCTCAATCTGAAATCTTCCAAAGGATTCTAGTGAAGGTGTGTGGAGTTTAAAAACACAGTGGAGCACTTCCTGTATTACCACATGATGACATCACAAGGTGGAACAGAGTGTTTTCAATCTGAGAGAAGAACTCAGCCTAAATCTGCAGGGTTTGTGTGTTAAATATATGTGAATGAAACAAAACACAACTCCAGGTCTGTTTGTGATGAGGAAACTACATTATAACAGAGCTAAAAATGGCGTAGTACGAGCCCTTTAAATACAGATGTTTCAGTCTAAAATTTTGTGAAAACATGCATTCTAACTGTTAGCGAGGTCACCTTTCCACTGATTTGACTTGTATAGCGCAGTACTCTACTCTTAATAGTGGCCACTAACCACTTACAGAGTTTTCATTGTATAACAGCTATTCAGTCATTGTATATTTTCGTCCTCTTCACATTATTTTCAGTAAGGAGTGCAGAAATCGTTGCTTTGACTTCACAGGGACATGTTGGATTCTCAGTGGCCAGTGTTGCATCTGACAATAGCACTGCAGCGAGATAACGAGGGAGAAAGTTTGTGGTGTAAAACTTTAGTCATGGTCCTTCTGGGGACGACTCACTACCGACTCAAAGTTACAGAATCTACAGAGGATTTTAATTGGAATATGTGAAACAGGTGAAAAATGGTATGTTGCCAAGAGGAAAAAAATAAACTTCACTTCTAAAGAACATGACCTAAGAATTCATTGAATAGTTGCCAGAAATGTCCCGCAGTATTGCATAAAATGGATATAGTTTATCATTTTTAAACTACAGATGTAGCTACTGCCATCAGTCTGCCAGAAATCTTGGTGTTGTTTTAGATGGTTCTTTCACATTTGACCAACAGATCAGCCAGGTAGTCAGATCTGGCGTTTTTACCAACTGCGTTTACTTAGTAAGGTGAAGCCTTGTCTGCCTCGCACTGACCTGCAGCGTGTCGTTCATGCTTTTATCACTTGCAGATTAGACTACTGTAACTCCATCCACCATCCACCGTTTACAGCTAGTCCAAAATGCTGCCCTGCACATGCTCACGGGCGACTGGAAATATGAGCATATTTCTGCTGTGTTGTACTGTGCTCTGGCTCCCTGTGAAATATGTCTCCTGTTTCAATGTCTCCACGGGTTGGCTCCTCCCTATTGCTCTGAGCTTCTGTCTGTCCATGTTCCCAGAAGAACTTTGAGATCGGCAGACCAGATGATTTTGGATGTTCCAAGGTCCCAGCTAAAAACTCCAGGGGACCGGGCCTTTGCTGTAGTTGGCCCCAGACTCTGGAACAGTCTTCCTCTGGGTATTAGAAAAGCCTAAATCTTTGTTGAAAACTCATTTGTTTGTGCTGGCTTTCAACACAAGCTGAGCGGAATATTTGTATTGCATTGTTTTATCGTGTTTTTGTAAGTTTTGTCTTATAACACCGCATTTTATATCGCCACTTTGGGCAGCTGTGGTTGTTTTTGCTTTATAAATACATTTGACTAGACTTACAAAAATACCTTTATGGGCAAGATCACCTCTCCACAGATCTGACCTGTAACTTTGGCTACTGTTGTCTTTTGCTTGTCTTTATGGAGATAAGTGTAATACCTTTCTAGCATTTCAGGCAAGGCAATAAAACCTGGAGACAAGCACAAATTACATAGTGCATCTTTATTATAGTTAAACACTGAATGGGAACTAAAACATTTTGAGTTTTAATTATTGTCCAGGAGCCTACTTTTGAAACATTTAATATTGAATTGTTAAACCCATAGATTTTAAACTTTCAGATGGTGGGAGATATTGAGAATTAAGCCGTCCCAGGTGTGAATGAATGTACATGTAAGTGCAGAATTATCACCCCTCTTTTTTGGAAGATTTCGAAGTTTTTACTTTTTCAGATTTTTGGCATCTTTTTGACAGTATATACACTTTGATTTGCCATGAATTCCTGTTTATTTCATGATTTTATTTTACAGTTCACCCATAATACACCAAGAGGATCTCATTTCTAACCACAGACAGATTTCCGTCTTTGTCCAACAGGTGGAATTATTCTCGTCTAATCTGTGCTTTTTATTGGTCGGACTTAAATGACCACGGCGTCTTAAATCAGTCAGAACTTTATGGGCTGAGTGAGAGGCCGGTCCAGTCGATATCTTCTCTGCTGCAAATTGGCAACAAAAGGTTATAAATGTTTAATCGTCTCAGCTTCACGTGCCCTTTCACAATAAGAGCGCAAAGGTTAGAGAGACATCCCACTCATTACACACTGTGGGCTGTTTGAATCGCACGCGGTTTATTCATTCAGGATAATCCTCCTTTGAACAGGGCTTCTAATTTCCATGTGATTAAAAAAAAAAAAAACTTTAATTACATACAGTACTTATCAGCTTTGTTTGCAGAGTAAGTATATTTATGTAAATGAATTAAACATGTTCTATGTATTTTGAGTACCTACATGTCTCTCTTTGCTAGTGTAAAGTCTGGAGATCTTGAAGTGTGTAAAACATTAACAATGAACTGTTTTTAAGAGCATTTATTTTAAGTGAAATTTTGGAGACAAAACATACTCCTGTCTGATTTTATAAATTTAGGGAATTTGTTAAACATTGGTATCAGTAATGGCAACAGCACTTGTATAATGGTAGTAAAAGTAGAAGTAGAGTAGCCTATTGGATTATTTAGTATTGCTATATAGTGCTAAAAGAAACACAAACATTTTGAGTGACTTTTTGATGCTCATACTTCTTCCGTTCTCAAAAACTCTGCGTCCTATTGACAGAATTAAATTTCTCTTTTACTATGGATCATACCTGGCTGCATACTTACGGCTGCAGATTGTCCCACAATACAAGATATCTCAGAATTCTAATAAACTCAAAATGATCATTCAAATCTCACATTAATAAAATAAGTTATCTTATAAAATTCAGTATTCGCAACTTCAAACACATTCGGCATCAAATGTCCACCCAAGCAGCTAAAATGTTCATGCACTCAGTGATTCTCTCTCACATTAATACAAATACCACAACTCTGAAACCTCTGCAGTCACTCTACAAGCGAGCTGTTAAAATTCTGGATAAAAAACTAAAAACCATCTTCACCTCTGTCCAATACTCCAAAAACACCACTTACTCAGCCGGGATAACATGATCAAATACTCTAATCTCTGCCTAATCTTTAAAATCATTCACGGTCTATCATCTCCACCACTCAGTCAGTTTATCTCCATCAGAACCACCAGCCACAGCAGAACGAGAGGAGCAGCACGAGGAGCAGCATCATCTCCCTCAGGAAAAGTTCCCTTGGGCAAACAACTTTCTCTGTTCGCGCTACCTCGGATTGGAACCTCACACCCACAACCATCAGATCTGCTAAAACTTACAACACCTTTAAAAAACAGTTAAAACAATGGCCAATTGCAAAACAAATCTGTGAACATTGACTTTATCCACTGTTGCTGCCCCCTGCTGGCCTCTTGCCCTGTGTCTCTGTGTGATTGTCGTGTGTTTGTATCTGCCCTTTTTATGAGGGCTGGTATGTAGCTGAAAGATTGTTGTGAGTCTGCCATCTTATGTAATAGTGTGTATGTTTCTCGACTGTTTTCTATGTATTTATTGTATTGTAATTTTTACTCTTGTTTTTAGGTGGACAGTATCTGCTGTCAAGGGACTACGGATGAAGAATAACCTTTGGCCAATTCTGGCATATTTACAGAAATGTTGATTAATATGCACTGTCCCTGAAAATAAATAAATAAATAAAATTAAAAAAAAATATAAAATAAAATAAAAAAATAATAAATAAAAATAAAAATAAATAAAAAATTAAATAAATAAATACATAAATAAATGGACGACTGAGGGATCACACAGATGATGCTGATGCTATTTGAACAGCTTTGAATAATCAGTAATAATAATCTGAATTCCAATCTGCAACTTCGAACCACATTCATGCATGGGCAAGGAGGTTTACGTGTCTTGCCTAAGGACACAACAATAGGCACTGATCAAAGCTGGGATTGGACCGCAGACCTTTGTGTTGGTCCTGGCCTAAGTTGGCACTATCAGAGCCCAAAAGATCCCGCACCGATTTTATTTTCCATTACATTTTAGAGTAGTTCTTCCACATTGTTTATCCTTCCCTTCATTTTGCACTGATGCCCATTCTGATGCCCATCACAAACCTCACCGAAAAACAAAACACTTGGCACGCTCCAGAATGCAGTGTGCAAACAGAGCTTTGAGCCAATATTTGACCAATCGGAGCAGTTTACCTCACTCTGAACGATAAACAGGTCGATAATGTTAAAATGAAATCTACATAAACGGTCAAAGTGACAAAAGTGTGTGTGGACTGGAGGCAGCAGTCGGACATGTGTAATTCATGAGCTCACACTGAGATCGATGAAGCCCACAGGTTGGAACCACAGCCCCAGACTGGGTACAAATCATAGTTTCTGAAGTGTTTCCCAAATGAATTGATAACCTACAGATACATTTCACAGGTGTACAGGCTGTATCCAGCTGCAGATTTCTTTCTCTAACACAAAGTAGAACTAGTTTGTTTTAGTAGCATGCGTTTCTACACATTTTTCTACCATGTTCTTCGATCTACATAAGCAACCGTACTGCAGGAAGAAGAAGGAGGAGAATGAGAAGGAGGAGAAGAAGAAGAAGAAGAAGAAGGAGAAGGAGGAGAAGTAGGTGAAGAAGGAGAAGGAGAAGAAGAAGAAGAAGGAGAAGGAGAAGGAGGAGAAGGAGAAGAAGGAGGAGGAGGAGAAGGAGAAGGAGAAGAAGAAGAAGGAGGAGAAGGAGAAGAAGAAGGAGGAGAAGGAGGAGAAGGAGAAGAAGAAGAAGGAGAAGAAGAAGGAGAAGGAGGAAGAAGAAGAAGAAGAAGAAGAAGAAGAAGAAGAAGAAGAAGAAGAAGAAGAAGAAGGAGGAGAAGGAGAAGTAGGTGAAGGAGAAGGAGAAGAAGAAGAAGGAGCAGAAGGAAAAGGAGAAGAAGGAGGAGGGGGAGAAGGAGGAGAAGAAGAAGAAGGAGATAAAGGAGGAGAAGTAGGTGAAGGAGAAGGAGAAGAAGGAGATAAAGGAGGAGAAGTAGGTGAAGGAGAAGGAGAAGAAGGAGAAGGAGAAGGAGGAGAAGGAGAAGAAGAAGAAGAAAAAGAAGGAGAAGGAGAAGAAGTAAATAGATATTAAATGGTAAAATAGTAGCACTTTACATCAAGGAACCACACTCCATTCATGCACCAGTGCACACAGACACTGGGGGCCAGGTGGGTTAAGTGTCTTGCCCAAGGACACAACGACAGCAGTTAATCTGACTGCTCTACCATTGATGTTTATGTCGAGAGCGGGATTCGAGCGGCTAATCTTCAGATCAGTGGACAAACACTGCCCCAGTTAACAAACTCTTTACAAAGTGTCAAGATTTACTTCCTGCTCCAGTCCCAAACCTGGATAAACTTCGATGGGCGTCTGTGGAAAAGCATGACACCTTCAGTCTTTGCAACATCACCTGTTAAGAGGCGGATTTGAACTGTCAGGTACAAGCTACGTGCCAGATAAGACAAACAATATTGGCTCTTGGCATGCAAAAGTTGGAAGTGCTCTTCAAAGCGTTTCAACTCCGTCAGCTTAAGTAATGTCTTCAAATAGTTGTTGTTTTTTTTTTTACTTTTTAAACCATCACTCACTTTCTTAGCACATTTCAGACATCAGTATTCTTAATGGGGATGAGGTTATACGCAGAAGTGGAGTTTAAATATCACAGTACTGGTAACAACAACTAGTACCAATGAGTTTGCGATTGATAAAACAGCTCCCTGCAGCTCCCTGTCCACTGCCTCATCTTTAAATATGTATTCATTTTAGCATGACCCTGCAAAACCTCATAAAGACACAATGGGACAGGAAGTAGTTATACTAACAGTGAGGTTTCTGGACGCTGTTTCGTTAGTTGACTACTTAAGAAGTCTTTTATTGGCTATACCATGTACTTTTCATCCAGTTTAGATCTCTATATATCTCACTAGTGGCTCTGGGAGGCAGGTCACAGATTGCACCACTTTTTTCCAATAGCTTTATAAATAAAACTCCAGTGAAGCCATCTATGGGTCATAAAGTCCAAGGACCACATCTTTTTATACGAGGGAATCTGAAATAGACCCAGCTCAGAGGAGAAGATGAAAAACATTGAACTTCAGTCTGGCCTGGTACACTATATTGCTCCACACATGATCAATTTACACCAGTGGGAGGTAATTGGGGCTCGGGTTTCACCGCACTCCTCACTGCAGCACATTTACATGCACTGTGCTATAGATTAGACTGGCCACGTAAACTCGAGAGCTTTTCCAATATGTCAAGCTAAATGCATGTAATTACTGTGGCCACATCATCCTCTTTCCTCTTTTAAACCAAGCTTGTGGGAAGGGTATTAATAGCGGCTTTGTTATTGATATAGTTCATTCAGAGGTTTACAATAGAAAGTTATTTATCCTTTGAGGCTTGTGGCAGGTCTAATTTTGTGTTTGCTGCTATAGGAATATGCAACATCACGACATAACTACTGTCCAGGCTTCATAGGCACTCTCATTTCTTTATATTGCTCAAAATTGACTCTCATGAGCGTTAAGCCAAGTTAAGTAAACCCGCATTATTAGTCTGTCTACATCTCCAAAGCTCAAAATGCTCTGTTCCACCTTGTGATGTCATGAAGTGGTAGTTTTTTTTTTTTTCCAAGTTATCAGCTACTTTTTTCTATTTGTTTAGTAGAGATTGGCATTTCCAGAGCTGAAACTATCCAAATTATTCTAGATGATGTTTCCAGAGCGCTTTCTGTACTACACATGACATCACAAGGTGGAGCAGATCGTTTTCAGTCTGAGAGGAGAACTCCAGGTCTGTTTGTGAAGAGGAAACAATGTTATGACATAGATCAAAAGATTCAATAATATGGGCTATTTGATTACTTATTATCAATACCAATGTGGTCATACAATCTAAATTCAGCCCAAAGTTCAAACATATGACTGAAGTGACATCGATTTAGGGTAAAAGTTGAAATGCATTTATGTGAAATTGCTTTGGATAGCCTGTACTTGCAGATGAGGCACTCAACTATAATTAAATGCTGCAGAAATGATAAACCGATGTTGATCCCTCACCGTTAGCGTACTCAAAGTTGTATTTTGTTTGATGCATGCTTGTTTGAGTAATCGTGTTGTCTTGCATTTGGAATAAGTGAGTGTGATTTCACCCACAGTGTTCAGAATGAAGCTCATTGAAGCCAACAGTTATAGTGGCGAATGTGGAGGCGAGTTGCATATTTGGAATACCGACCACGAGTATCATAGCAACCAAAGAGCCAATCTGGAGCTAGGTTGTTGAAGGTAACGCCCTCTTCCCGCCCGAACTGCTGGTTAGCAACACTGATTAGCAACACTGTTACTCAAACCTGTTGGTAACACTAGGTGGAGCTACCTCGTGAAAGAAGGCACCTGATTGGTCTGTTATTAATGTTCATATCTGGATTTATGGACATGATAGCAAAATAAAAACACCAGGATCATGTAGACGGGTTTATATGAACATTTTAAGATCAAAGCGACAAGCCTGACAGCAGCAGTTACAGAGAGACGATGGAGCCAGAAGCGTGCCCATGATTTTATGTATGTATTTATTTATTTATTTGACTGGGACAATGCATGAACAGACATGAAACGACATGAAAGTAAATACACCAGATTACACCCAAAGGCTAATTTCCATCTGTTGTCCCAGATCACTTCTTATTTCGAACGCGGCGGCTAGCAGGTTAGCTATGCCCATTTATATATACACTCCATGGTTTTCACCTACCCCCTAGCTCCACCCACTGCAAACGTAGGGTTAAAACATGTCTTGTAGCAATTTTCAACTATAAAAACTGAAGTAAATGTAAAATTAGCTGCTATTCACGATGGAATCAGTTCTGTAATCTGGAACAGGAAGTCAAATCTATAAGTTGGTTAACAATGAAAAGAGTGTCTGGGTTAATACTAAAAGAAAAAGAAAAAAAGCATAATATGTTTTCTTACATTAATACTGTTCAGTAACTATTCCTTTGGGTTTTAAAACTACAACAGCAGTTTTTTCCAGCCACTTAAAATTGGAAAGCTTTAAATGATGATGTATGCAGACCTTAGTACAATATATATATGGTTTCTATGCTCACCTCAGAGAATAAATATCGACATTGAAATGTGAAAAACAGTTTTGAATCCAGGCCCCGAGTCTTTGTTATTGCAGGATACAGTATTGAATGAGTATGAGGAAAATTGAAGGCCATGTATCCACTTTAAATTGATAAATACAAGCTTTTTCTATACCCAAGCTGCTTTATAATTCAATTTTAATGAAAGCTGGCCTTATGTTTATGAAAGCAAAAAGACATTTCTCTTATGTGCAAATGCAGCTCAGTGTTTCCTTCATCAAGCTTTTTGCACAGAATTCAAAATCATTTCCATGCATCAAAAGCTGTGATTTTAGAGCCAAATTAGTTTCAGATGATTGCGTTCTTCTTAGGGAATAAAACATCTATAGAAATGTAAATTTTCATGTAATTCTTGTGTTTACAGTTTTAAAAAAGACCATTGAGGTTCATTGCATTTTCGCTTCCGGCACTGAAATCAAAAGCTATACGGCTAAATATTATCTGTACTGAGGCTACATCAAACAAAAACAGCCTTTGACAAACAGGAAATGTAATCAGATTGGAATAAGCAGTCTCTAAACTTTTGAACATCTTCAGTTCGCTTCTCATCATGGTTTCTTTTTGGCTTCAGCAAAGTTAATTTCAATACTTATTACACTCAGAAAATGACATCTTAAAATGAATGTATTATTGCTTTTGTATAGCTAAATTTTAAAGGCACTTTGCTTTATACATTCTGAGAGTCCTAATTATTCACAGGGATGAGTTTATAAGTGCTTTTCGAGAGTAGCTCAGTTGGTAGTGTTTGTTCACTGATGTCCCATAGATGGATGCTTTTGTTGTGTCCTTGGGCAAGACACTTAACTCACCTCCCCCCCAGTGTTTGCGTACCCTGGAGTATAAATGTGTGTGTGAATGGGGTTGTGGAGTGGTTCCTCGATGTAATGTGCTTTGAGTGTCGGGAAGATGGAAAGGTACTATATAAAAACGTGACCATTTATGCTACCAACAATAATAACAATAACTAGCAACAAGCTAACCACCCATTTCCTGATGATCGGGCAATAAAACACTTTCTAATTAGATGCAGACAACACACAGTGCACTTATTTTTACCTCAAAAGCTGCCTATACAATATATCTATCCTGGGGCAAGACACAAAATAATTCTCAAAATAAATTAAGTAAATTTTAGTATACTGTGGTCCCTCGTTTATTGTGTGGGTTATGTTCTAAAAATAACCCTCAATAGGTGAAATCCGTGGAGTATCAGCTTTATTTTGTTGTTTCTTGGTTGTAAAAACCCCTCACCACACACTTAATACACTTTTCTCACACAAGATTAACATTTTCTCACATTTCTCTCTTGTTTAAACTCTCAAAGTTCAAACATTCGTATATTATCTTCCTCTTCCTCAATGATCTTTAAATGTGTTGTTCTCGTGCCTCTGCTCCACCTGTATCCACAGAGGCGTCTCTCCGTGCACAGAAACACTTAAGTCCAAAGTGTTTCTGAAATTTGACGGTGCAGAACGTTTCATCGACATTGTGGGGTTTTGTCGGGGAGAAAACGTAAGTTCAAACATACAGCACTTAAGAGTCACACTGAGATCCAACATTTATGTAAATTTGTCTGACACATTCTGTACTGTACAGGAGACACGGAGACTGATGGATGGACAGTCCCTCAGCCAATGACACAGAACACAATGGTCTACAGTCCCTCAGCCAATCAGGACGCAGAACACAATGGTCTACAGTCCCTCAGCCAATCAGGACACAGAACACAATGGTCTACAGTCCCTCAGCCAATCAGGACACAGAACACAATGGTCTACAGTCTCTCAGCCAATCAGGACACAGAACACAATGGTCTACAGTCCCTCAGCCAATCAGGACGCAGAACACAATGATCTACAGTCCCTCAGCCAATCAGGACGCAGAACACAATGGTCTACAGTCTCTCAGCCAATCAGGACACAGAACACAATGGTCTACAGTCCCTCAGCCAATCAGGACGCAGAACACAATGCACGATCATACACTGTAAAAAAAAAAAAGAGCATGTAAAATTGCACGAAATAAATCTGCAAAACAGTGAGGCCGCGAAAGGTGAACCGTGATATTACCGAGACAATGGTTTATCATTTTTATTTACGTGACAGGGACAAAGCAGACGTACACAGACACAAGCAGAACATGCAGCTGATCTGGATAGATAGATAGATAGATAGATATGGAACTTGGAAGTGCCACAAAGTGCAATATGTTAATTATTATGGTTGTATTTGTTGTTGTGTAGCGACATTTGCATTGACTTGCCTGTACTCTGCAACTCTTTTAAAAACTTAGTTGATCCAAACAGCCTTCGCTCACAAACTGCTCCCATCAAAAGCACAGGTCTGCAGAGGGGTAGACATGTTTGAAGTGTAAATATCCCACAGGTCACAGACTGCAACAAGGCAGAAAATAACAACATATTCTTATCCATGAAACGCAAACTTTGATTTAGTTCAGCCTTTTTATTCTGCTCAGGAAAGTTTGGAATCAGCCAGCAGTGAATAAGATTTGACTCACTCATATATAATTCACTTTTACTGTGAATTATATGAGGTGAACTTGGCAAAGACTGTGTCAGGGTGTAAAAAAAGCTATTTCTGAAGTGGCCACTAGTAAAACTGTAATAAATATTCAGACATCACGATCAGATTAAGGTGAATAATTCAACCTGGAAAGACTCAGACGGACACGAAAGAAAAGTATGAGTAGGCTTTATTGAATGAGTTATCTTTGGCGCTCAGACCCCGGCAGAAGACATTGTGATGAAGGGCGTGCGAGTTAGGTGACGTTTAGGAGACAGGGCCTGGATCATGGAGGTGGTCGAGGTGAGGCAAAGGGAATGAAGGGACGATGAGATGATGGGAAGGTCCTGGCGAGGAGGTGGGGCGCGGCACGAACTGAAGCGGATGTGCACGTGCGATGGGGCTTTAAATAGGGGAAAATTGGCGCTGGTTGGTTGAAGAGGAGGTGTTGATGGACGCTGAGGAGCAACTCTGGAGAAGCGGTGAGTAGACGGGAGCGGAGTTAGGTCTTCCAGGCTGAATTTACGCTAGCTTCATTACAAATCTACTTCACAGTGATAACCCAGACACTGTTTTTGAAATCAGTTTTTGACTCATTTAACTCCTAAAATCCACTGTCTCAAACTAGTATCATCAAATTGAAAATGGTTTCTGGATGTGAGCTGAAACGTCTTGATTTCAAAAAACAGATGCTGAAACCTTCTCTATGTTGAACCACTCCTGGACCAATGAGGGATTACACCGCCTCAGTTCTTCAATGCAATATAATAGTGTTGTCAAAAGTATCAAAAATCAGATACTAATCGATATTAAAACTATTATCAAAACTACATATTCATTTGAGCAGGTATCAATACTAAAAAAGCCACTTTCACAGGACAGAATCTAACCTTTCCTGGATAGACTAATATACACACCATGGACACAGATATAAGGTCACATGGGAATAGAAAAGAAAGTATTTAATGTTGAAAATGAAAATTATATTGTCTCAAGTGTCTCAAGAAAGAGTGTTTTTTATTCTTATTATCATCATCAAGTCTATTCCTTAATATCAAAATTGAGTTTGAAATTTTTGTATCATGAAAACACCACACTGTAATGCACAATTGGGTTGTGACCTAAAATAAATATATAAAACATTTACTAGAACATAGACCTGTCACAATAACACATTTTGAAGTTTGATATATTGCTGAAGTACATATAGATGATAAACCATAATAATGAAACTAATTTACAATATGACAGTGACACAATAACTCAAGAGCAGGTTTATACCTCAAAAACTCTTCTAAATCTAAAAAAAACATGAGCTGCAATTAAAAAAAAAAAAATGGCACAATGAAACACTTTAGTATATTTTCACAGGTTAAGTTTTTCCAGATCAAGTTTTAGTTTGTATCAGCCTCATCGTCTTGGTTTATACTCTCCGGACTATAAACTGGGACGATGGGGCTTTTTTACTCCCACACACCTGGGATACTGCCCTGAAGGAGTCGGACTGCAGATGGCGCTGTCCTCCTGCCTCCACCTGTGGGCAGACAACACCAAAACCTTTTTAAATCAGCTGATTGGACAAATCACAGCAACATCACGTGAGCACTCTGAGGAAGAGCGCTAGTGTTTTCCTCAGAGTCCAAACTGTTAGGTATGAGAACAAACTACGCCAACCAAATAACTTGGTCTGGAAAAATAATCTATTGAAATAAATTAACGAAAGACCAGATGAACCTAATTGGGCGAAACACTTTAGTTGTTAGTTTGCATCTATAATGAGTCATAGAAGTTCGTAATTCAACCTTCTTTATAGGCAAAAAATATCTCCACATTTCCAATTACGCACAATAAATATTGACTCCCCCAAAAAAATACTGCTCCATCTAACATGGATAGAGTAAATATTGTGACAAGCCTACTAGAAAATAAATATAACGTTGCAAATCTGTCCACAGAAAAAAAAAAACCAAAGGTGCCTCATCCTTGGTGGCTTCAGGAAACACAAAGCAATGAAAAGTTAAAAACATTCATTGGTCCAAATCACAAGAGGACCATTTCAGAGGAATAGTGTTTACTGCTCATCATTCTCTCTGGACATAACCTGTTTAAGAAGTGCAAATAAAACCGGTGCTTGTGAATGCGTATACTTTCCCATGGGTCTCGCGCTGCTAACCCTTCAGCTAAACGCCATAATGAAGCCGTGTCCCACCGAAAACAACAGTGACCCACACTGATGGGCTGGTGGGGCCTATATCATTCAAATGTGTTGCTTTTATTTCGCTGTGTACAAGTATTCACCAAGGAATTCACTTGTACCCAGCGCTCAGGACAGGAATTAGACATACTGGTCTAATGATTGTGCTTTATATGTTTTAAACTGTTATATGGTAGAAAAGGAGCTCAGAATTAGCACCGATGCCATTGCAATTAAAGGCATAGTGTGTAACTTTGGGAAGGTGCCTGTTACCTGTATAATTCCACGGAAATAGAAAGTTAATGCGTACTTTGAAACATTCTCCGTGGAGGTAGATTTGTTTAGTGCCAAACTTTTGAAATATTATAGTCAAAGGAAGAACATTTCAATCAACACAACCAAATTGAAAAAAAAAAAAATCAAAATTAAAAAAACCTGAAATTGTATTGTTACAAACCGTTTCCTTGGGAGAAACGAAGTAACATCAAATAATAAGTAGCTTTGTTTAATGTTGTGATAAATGAGGGTACAAGAACCATAAAACTTAAAGTTACATTACAAACAAAACATATGAAAGGAGGCTCTGCGGGTACAAAAATTAAGGTATTTGTTTAAACACAAAAGTTCAAATTTCTCAGTCTCAGATTTAAGTCAAATTTGCAAAGTTTTCAAGATTCAAAGTCATACAAGTGGCATGCAGTTCAGGCTGTTGATCGTTGCTCCAATCACATTCAGGCCCTGCTGTCAATCACCAGCTGGAGGAGCTCACCTGAGAGGTCCATGGTCCGACAGCAGGGACAACACCAAGGCGTGTAGGGGAAGCTCGAGGCCCAGGGCTGTAACAATTATATCTTTTGAACGGTCAAAACTCTCCAAAATGTCACCTATAAACAGAAAGCTAAAAGCCACTTCACTACTTCATTCTTCTAGTCTTGTCACGATACTAAAATTTCAAACTCAATTTCAGTACTAACGAATAGTATCAATACGACATATTAATTCAACCGATTCAATCCATCCATTTTCTTCTGCTTATCCCGGGCCAGCAGTCTAAGCAAAGACTCCCAGACCTCCCTCGTCCAAGACACTTCCTCCATCTCCTCAAGTGGGACCCCAAGGCATTCTGATTATAATAAAAAACAACATAAAATCATAGTACTTTTTTTAAATATTATTATGCAGTCTTATATCAGTGTAATCCCTCAGTCGTCCAGTAGGTTCATATTGGTCCATGGGCGTCTACTAGTCTATGTGTCTTATACTTAATCTGATACAGCTCAAGATCATCAGCTTTAGTATCAATTAGTATCAGATTTTCAATACTTTTGACAACCCTACGTGCTTCTCATTGTGCATTGTGAAACTATCTATCATTACTTAAGATGCAAAATTATAATGTAATTGCCATAGATAGACCTAGATTCATTTGCTGGTATTTTCAATATTGCCAAGTCCTTATGTAAGCATGTCTCTAAGGCTGCTTTATTTTGTGCACCATGTAAGATAGTTCTTTGAATCTTAATCCTCTTGGCTCTTTCTGAATAGCACCCATGGGACATCAGCACCCACAGTCCAACACAAGGCTCTGCTCCAGAACCATTCAAGCCACTGTCACTTATGATTTTCCCCAGGATGGAGCAGTTTACAGCGGGATGGGCGGCGTGGTGGAGGTGTCACTGAGGAACCAGGGTTTTGTCTCAGGAAAAGCGCTCTCATTGCACCTATGTAAGTACGAAAAGATGCGATTTGTTCTCTGTTAGGGCAAACGGTTAATGCATAATGTATGGAGTATGGAGAGATTCAGATTCCTATGGGGATGAGTGAACAGAGGGCATTGAAAATAAGGCTTTTAAATGAATCTGTGGTTAGATTTTCATGGACTGGAAACTGATTTAAATGAGTATTCAGCTAATCCATTTTCATTAGTGTGTTTGTTTGGCCATCTGGAATGTGGATTTTTTAATCTAAAAACCTACATGTCTTACGGTAGTTCATTAACGGATCTTTTGACAGGTTCATTTAAAAGTTAATTATTTTTTGTCTTCAACAACATTTTAATAATCTGACATTTCCAGGGATCAGAGAACCAATGTATTGTGTATTCTTACTTCACAAAAAAAAGGAAATGCAGGCTTTAAATGTGTTTCTACGAAGATATAACAAGTTAACCGGAAGCATATTTTTAAATCCCCCCATAGGGCCATGTTTCACCTCGTACAGTTTTGACGTTGTTTCTGTGTTTAAATATGTGCGCTCTATGGGTCCTCTTTATTTGAGGGAGTTACTACAGCTCTGTACTCCACCCAGAGTCCTGACCAGCTCCTGCTCAAGGCCAGAGGTGACTGTGATTTCTGTGGTAGCACCCAGACTACAGAACAGCGCCCTCTGCCTGTCAGATCCTCAGACTGTCAGACTGAAAACCCACCTCTTCTCCTTGGCATTTAACACTAGCTAGACATGATATCTTGGTGTTTTATTGTTCTATATGTTTTGTGTTAAATGTATATTTATGTGAAGCAGCTGATTTTTTTTTTATTTTGTGCTATATAATAAACTTGAATTGAATTGAAAATACTCAAATAATCCACTAGAAACAACTTCCTATTTCAAAAATATAAACTTTGATTCGATGACTGTTCCTGCATGTCCCACTGGGAGGAGACCCTAGGAAAGACCCAGGCTTGGCTGGCCTGGGAACGCCTTTGGGTCCCACTGAAGGAGCTGGAGGACGTGTCTGGGGTGAGGGAAGTCTGGGAGTCCCTGCTTAGACTGCTGCTCCTGTGACCCGGCCCCGGATAAGAGGAAGAAAATGGATGGATGGAAACTTTGATTACAAGCAACAATACTGATATACATTTGCCCTCATCTTATTTGTCCTTTTGGAGTCAGGCTTAATGGATCATCTCAGGCTTATATTATTGTCTCCTCTTGTTTTGAGGCTCACGTTTTTGAATGCAGATACAGGAGGGGCATTTTTCCGGATGTCAGAGGATTTGAAAAATGCTCTTGTTGAATGCCACAGCTGCTGATTCCCATCTCCTTGACATTATCGTATCACTCACATTAAAGTTATCTTCATCTCCACAAAATGTCAGATTTGGAGGAGCGTCAGTCCTTCTAAAGCGTCTAACCTTTTCTGCAGAGGGCCTTTGGTTCTTCTCAAGTCCCTGCTGTTTTCGCTGGCCTTGTTTGGTCACAGAGGGCATGACAAATACTGATGACATTTATAAAACATGATTAGTCTGGGACGTACATAGCTTTTAAAAAAACATCGTACTGATCCAATGCTAAACCTGAAACAACATTTTTTAGCAGATAATTTAAAAAGCTCATGTGCGTTCCTGTGGGTTCTCCAATAATAATAACAACGATACTACTACTCCTACGACTACTACTGCCTGATGGGTTGTGGGAGTGAGTTCCAGAGAGGTTGGTGTCAGATGCTCTTAGGTGGCAGGTGGGACGGTGCTGATGGAGAAGGTCGGTGATGTAGTTAAGAGCCAGGTTATGGAGGAACTTGCAGATGATGAGGAGGACCTTGTATTGGACGTGGTGTTGTACGAGGAGCCAGTGGAGTTGCTTGAGGACAGGGGAGCTGTGGTTCTTGTCAAATAAATGTTCTCTCAGTCAGACCACGCCCCCTGTCTGCTGGTCTGTGGAGTAGCGTGTCCCAGGTGTGTAATAAGACGAAGGCTCCACTGTCACGGTTGATGGTATCTGTGCCTTGCTCCCTGATTTCAGTTGTCTCTTTAATCCAGCATTTGAACTTTTTTGCCCGTGCCCAGTCCAAAATGGATGTGGTCGTTCAGGTATATGCCCCCTGCTCGTCTCCATGAAGAAGTTATTGCTTTGCTTGGGATGTTCCACAGTATGGCATTAAGCTTATCTATATCCATGGAAAAGTGCAACAAGCAAGAATACCATCTGGCCAAGTTACAGGTAAGATCTGTGGAGAAGTGGCCCTGCTTACTGTGAGAATGCGTGTTTTACTACCATTAATACGACAAAGGGATGCTGTCTGTTGCTGCACAAGTTGCTTATGCTGCAGACCCACAGTAAGCAGTACAAATGAATTTCTTTCATTTTTCAGATCCGAGTACGAGGTGCAAAAATCAAAGGCTTTGGGTTGGACTGGAGCATAAAGTCAAAGGGGAAAAAAGTTGAAAAGAATTCATGGTCTGAGTTCAAAGGATGTGTTATAAATGATCCTGGTTTTGTGAGAGCTGCACTTCTGTGGAAACTTCAGGAGGTAGTCTAAAGTAGTTTGGGCAGGATTTTTTTCATGTACTGAAGTATTTTGTTTTTACTTTTTGTTAAAGCAACATTTTTAGCATTTACCTTTAGAATTTTTATTTTCAGCAAACCAGGGAATAAAGCTGGACTTGTGGTTTCTAGTGGCGTTTCATTCAAGGTTTCAGTCACATGCATTCAAAAGAAAGAACAGAAAGGCTCTTATGGAAACCATCTACAGGGGAAAAATTATAATACCTTTGTAATTTGTTGAACATTTTTAAAACTGTGAGATTTATTAATCTTTTGTATCATAAAACATAACTTGACTCTCTGAATAGGTCCAGCTAAGGCCATACAACTGTACTCCTCCTACTCCTTAAGCTGATTACGCTGTGAGCAGCTTTGTTTCGTGCAGGTGATAAATCTTGTCTTAAATTAATAAACACCGAGGGACGAGCCTGTTTTCTGCAGACATGAGATACATTTATCTGTGAAACATTTCATTTCTTGCCACGGATATTTCTTGCACATTTTTGGTAAATCGTCAACTTTTTTCGGACACTTTTTGAGACAGCCATCGTAATGCGTGATGTTTACTCTGCTAGCCAATAGCGCATCTGGAAATATTATTGTGCTGACTCAAACTCCGCCCACCTGCTCTTGAACTTTTGCCGTGCTCCCAACCATGAATGAGGATGTGCTCTGTGGAGCACAATATAAAAGTATGTAGCTGAAGCGGTGCGGTCACAGGTTTTTCAAATTCATATTGTGCATCTCTCCCATGGATCTATTTTACAATCTCTGTACTGTACCTGTCTTTCACAGCAACTTTACCAACCTAAGAACCAATACCATGAGCATTCATAAAAGATGGAAACCAGCAGAATAATAAGTCTGTGTGGATGTATGTTGTGAAACTGTTTGCACAAAAGTGCCATTTCAGGAAATCTTAAAGTAAATCAAGCAGCAGCAGGATGGTAGTACTTTGATGTAAAACACACAGCTTTTTGTCAGTATATGTTCACCATCTTTTCACATTCATATTCTTCTTATGAAGCCGAGCTGCTGTGATGTGAACAGCTGTCCAGTGCTGCTCGCTGATTGGTTCGCGGTCACAATCTACAGCGTACTATTGGTTCGTGGCCGTGGCTTTTGTCTGAAAAATTGAGAAGATAAAACTGTGAATTTTGTGAAAATGTTCAAGGACCTCGAGGCACAACAAAGCAGGTTTTGCTGGGTAAAATATATTCTACTTATATGTTGAATTCTGTGTCCTCCCTCGATGGAGACCTGCGTTTTCATGAAAGATGCCCACTGCCTAGATTACATAAACATATTTCAGATAAATTCAATGACAGGACCCTTTGAGTTTCCATACAGCCGCAGTGGAGCATTAGACACGGGGCTTAATTGGCATCTTTGAGTCGATGTGGTAGTTTCCTCTGTGATCCATGTTATCGATGGAGGTCACACATAAACACAAATCAATGCTCCCGAGTGGACAAATTAGAATGGGATCTTATTCACACATCCTCTAGTACCACACACCACCACAGACTGGACACAGAAAGTAGAATAAATGTGTTGACCTACTGTTGCCTGTAATGTAACTAAAAGGTCATGAGTTTTCTTGTTAAGGTTGTCAATAGTTTACTGGAGTGACAACAGAGATCACGCTATGAGACAGAAGCATCATTAGCAGTATTTATCACAATCCCACCAATCAGACACAAGAAAAGTGTTAAAGATGCTCTCATTAAATAACTATATCGACTTATCATTCAATATATGAGCTGGAACAATATTTCTTGAGGCCAGCATTTAATGTGTGGACTTTTTCTTTGCACTACTGGGACGTCTTACGTGACTATACGTGCAGCAGTAGCTCAGTTTGTAGAGTGTTCGTCCTCTGATCCAAAGGTTGGTGGTTCAAATCCCGCTATCGACATAAACAAGCTTAGTAGAGTGATCTGATGAATACTACCACTGTGTCCCTGGGCAAGATACTTAACCCACCTCGCCTGCAGTGTCTGTGTACCTGTGTCCTTGACGTAAAATGCTTTGAGTACATTGTAGGTGGAAAAGTGCTATATAAAACTAATTATTTACACCTTAAAGTTTGAATTATGAACTTCAGTGACTCATTACAGACGCAAACTGAAGTATTTCATTCAGCTTTTTATTGCAGCTCGTGGACTTTTAACAAAATTGTACATTTAGTCTTGTTTTTTTTAGTTTCAGTATCATTTTCTTGGCATGTTCCACAGTATGGCATTAAACTAAAATGTCTCTCCATGAAGTCCAGCAGGTGACACCATCAGTCGAAGTTGAAGTT